>WEIV01026140.1:111151-269999 GCA_013390005.1 Calyptomena viridis
TGGCCTTTTTCCTCCCCAGGAATGTGCCTTCTTCAACTAATCATATAGAATTTACACATACATTTGGATAATCCCGATGTAATTAATATAAAATTATATTCCTGAGGAAAAAAGGAAAAAAAAACACAAACAACCCACACTGAAGTTTGGTTTAAACCAACAGAGGACCAGCAGTCTCTCCAAATTACCTGGGTAAATTAGAAACTATTCCATTGTACTTCCACATCTCCCCATCGGTGCAGTTCCTGTCGACTTATATATGGTTGAAAACAAGATATTTATTGAGTCATGTTCACAAAGACTGCTCTGCTGAAACCAAAAAGTGCCAAACTGAGAGAAAAAATAAGAGATGCTTCGAGAGATTTGCCCTTAAGTGCTCCAGACCAGAAGCCTGTTGTGTTAGATTATCCAAGACAGGAAACAGAGAATAGGGAAGAGCAAACTGGTTGTGGGCCATGAAACAGGGGGGCAGGACAGAGGCACCTTCTGGAGGGGGTGCCCCAACTTTGGGCTCTCCAGGCACTCACAAATAATAGAACAACTGCTACTCTCTTCCTGTCATAATGGTGGAAAAAGCCTTGAAAACCTGACCCAAATGTAACCAATGCAGTGATTTTTTGTGACAGAACGAGGGGAATGCCTTCACACTGACAGAGAGTAGGTTTAGATGAGATATTAGGAAGAAATTTTTGGCTGTGAGGGTGGGGAGGCCCTGGCCCAGGTTGAGCAGAGAAGCTGTGGCTGCCCCATCCCTGGAAGTGCCCAAGGGCAGGTTGGAGGAACCTGGGATACTGGGAGGTGTCCCTGCCCATGGCAGGGGTGGAATGAAAGGAGCTTTAAGGTCCCATTCAACCCAAACCATCCTGGGATTCCGTGTCTGCTTGTCTTTGCCGAAAATGATGCACAATGGCAGGTTGGGTGCTAAATCAGGGATCACAATTTAAACATCACAGAGGTAGCCAAAAGGGAAGGAAGAAAGCCCATATTATGGAAACCTAAAGCCAAATTTCCCACAGCAAACTACCCAGCAAAGAGATGGAAGATGCAACCTTGGGAGGCCTGGTCTTGATGTTCCCATAGTCACAGAGATTAATGTTAGAGGTGAAATATCAGGAATATCTCCTTTGGAGGTATCCAAAAGCCATCTGGACACAATCCTGAGATGTCCCTGCCTGAGCAGGGAGGTTGGACTGCATGACCTCCAGTGGTCCCTTCCAACCTCTCCCATTCTGTGTGACCCAATGAAAATACTCCCCAAATATATGAATATATGGACACCAGGCATTCATCTCCTGAGGGATTCCACAATTCCATACTGGAGTGTGTCTGCACCCAAAACTTCTGATATATGTATTATATTTTTGCCATCAATCCCATAAATCTCAGGCCAGGTTTACCTTCCGCTTCTGCAGGACACTCACTGCTTTGTGAGCCTCTCCAGCCCAGCTGAGCACTCTTTCACTTGGATAATTAATTTGAAATTAAATATTAAATATTAATAAACATAGCTCAGGTAATAAATTGCACATACTAATTTAATTAAAAATAGATTATAGCATATTTTACAAATGGGACATTTTTGTAAGGAAATATAATGGACTTGTTATGTTTCTACTTTCTGCTAAGAATGAGCAAGCTTCTTGTGCATTTAGTCCTTATTGTGTCTCATTAAATTTTTAAAAACAGCTATTTTAATTGTCAAATATTTGACAGACTGCTAGAAAAACCTGACACTTAAGTTTCAATTTTACAAAATGCATTTTTAATGAAGATTTTTGCATCCTACTTTATTATCTATAATCATCTTGAAGGGAAAAAAAAAAAGAAGGGGAAGAAGAGGGGGAAAAATCAAATGCAACAAAACTTCCATACCTGGGCAAAGAATTTAGTTGAGCGGGGGTTTTTTGAGATATCCCAGACAGTATTTGGGCTTTGTTGGGCCAAGCACTGGGTTCACCTGAGCCTGCTCAGCAAAAGCCATGACTGATCCTCCAAGTTGTGAGACTTCAGTGAGACCTTCCCACAAACGAGTCAGCAGGTGCTGATCCTGAAAAAGTTGGAGTCAGGGAATGGCTGTAAATAAAGGAAGAGCCCAAGAGATGGAATTCTCACAGCAGGACTGAAATTCATGTAATCTCCCTCTCTGGAGACATTCCAAACCTACCTGGATGTGTTCCACCTAATTCAGAATCACAGAATATTCTGGGAAGGCAAGTCCAACTGCAGGTGACTGCTTTGGCAGGGGGTTGGACTGGATGATCTCCAGAGGTCCCTTTCAATCCCAACTACCCTGTGAGAGTCACATGAACATGACCTGAAGCATCTTGTCTCTCCCAGAGCTGTTTTTGGTACAATATGGGTGCAAAAAGGATGATCTCCACAATGTCCCCATCACCCCACGGCAAAGCAATGCCACCTCTCCTCTGTCTGCACCAAGAATTCCCCCTTCTGGAATGGGGATGGGCATGGAAAAAAGCCCAGGAACGTGGAAAGTGCCTTGGAGACAGATTTAGTTCGGGAAGCCAAGGAAAAGTGGACATTCCCCCCTGCAGCAACAATTGCCAGGCACTGGGAGCAGCACAAGCCACGAGGAGAGAGGGTGGCAAAGGGAGGATCAGAGAGACAGAAACAGCTGCGAGTGGACAGAAGTGATAAAGCAAAGTAGCACAATGACTTGACAATCACTGCTGCACAAAACAAGAGTAATTTATACACCGAGGGGTGGAACTGGCCTTGTAACGGGAAAAGCAATTAGCAGGAATATGCAGAGGGAGGAGGAGGCCCCTCTTTATGTCCCAGCCTTGCTGTCACTCGCCCTCCTTGCTTATATACTGCTCCTGGCAAGGCTGCCCTGGTGAGGAAGGGATGTGCTGCCAGTGGGGTGGGACCTGTGCTGCTTAAAGTTGAGGCATTGAGTTTTCTTTATTCAGTTTATTTTCCATGGCTTGTGCTGCTGTTAATCCTTTCTCATCTGTGCATCTGTGATCAGAAGATTCTAAATTGTTAAAAGTGACCAACTCGGGGGGGGGGGGGGGTTTCCCTCAAAACAAGAATAATCTCCGAGTTAATTCTCTGTGAAACCCAGCTCGTTGCCTCCTCAACAGTACAAAAACTTTGTGCTTTTTATTGTGCTTTTTCACAAGGAAATGCCTCCATGTGGGCAAGAGTCTCTGTGTTTTTTCCCAGTTTATAGTGGAGTTTAACCAGGCCACAAGCAGCAGAGGGAAATGTGGATAACTACAGAGAGAACAATTTGGAGGGAAAGGGTTTGCACATCACACCACCACCAAGGGAAAAGCAATTGATTCACTAACAAGTTAAATGGATTTTATGTACCTATTTTCCACGTGTTAAATACCTGGTAACCCATGAGGACACTTCTCCTCCTTAAGGGAGGGAGAGTCACACCCTAAAGAAAGACACAAACATAACTACAAATATTTTATAATGTTTTAATGTGAAATACATGTTGTTCCAAGTTAACCACAGGCCACTGATGTCAACAGAGGACCTGTTGCCCTGCTCAGTGGTCTCTCTGATGGCATGGCCCTGTCCCCTCCTTCCTTCTTTCCCTCCCTTCACCCCTCTTTTCTCCATTACCTGTGCCCTGCAGCACTGAGGTCCGTGCTCCTGGCACATAGCCTGTGTTTGAACTTCATAGACAGAAAACAGGTCAGAGACTTCTACTGAAATTGAAAGTTCAGCTGAGAAGTTCCCATCTCACATGCAATGATCAAAACCTCACCTTACTACTCAATGTCAATCCTGGTCAAATTCCAAGCTTTATTCCTGTCCAGTTTGAAACCTGCTAAGTTTTCCCATCACCTGCCTTTGCTCTTGGTTCAGGTTGGCAGTGCCAGAGGATTCTCTCTCCACAAACTTCTGAGCAGGAACAGAGCCAGCATATTCCTCAAGTGTTTCATAGTCCATCTGCACGTAGAGGTGGTGGTGTTCCAAAGGCAAATCCCAGGAACTGAGGGAAGGATTTATGGGAGTGTTGTATGGTCACTGGAAAGATTTGGGATTTCATCTCATCCCCAGGTTTCCAAGGCAAGCAGGGATATCCAGAACCCACCAACACATCCTTACAAGGCACAAAAGAAAATGAGTTTACTGATAAATTCCCACTGATTTAGTCATACTAATTAATCAGTCATACTGATTTAGCCTGTAATCCAGGCTGTGGTAGGAACAGCTCATTCCACAGCAGCAAAGAGAAGGAAGGGAATGAGAAAGTAAAGGACCTTTCCTGAACTCTGTCTCTCCCTCATCATAAGACATTTCTATGAAGAGGCAACACCAGGTCTCTTCTCTCATACCCCAGTCACTACATTTACACTTTAAACATTCAACTTCCATTATTCCAAAAAAAGACTTTTTATTCTTATTCAGAGTTTTCTGAGCACATTTGTATCACTTTTGTCTTTGCTATGAGTCTCCAAATAAAACAAGAGGTAGAGATGCCCTGAAGTATCACCTAAAATAGGATATACAGACAGCCCAGGAAGGCAGGGAGAGCAAACACCCAGAGCTGTTCCAAACAGCTTCCTTTCCCTAAGAATCACCATTTCCAAGGCAGCCCTTCACACCTATGAGCATCTGTAAACATTTGCACCTTGTAACCAAATCCCTCAAAAACAGACTCACCACTCTCTGTGTTTGATTTCTACCTCTACCCATGTGTTTTGCTGAAGCCCTGGTCACATGCCAGCACCCATCTGTGTAAATATGCAATTTTTCTAGCTGAATTGCACATCCACAGCCACGACTCAACCACAGAAAGATCATGTAAATAATGGAAGCTGACAGCATAAGTAATTTTTTTCATGTATCAGACACCATGGTTGACTGCTGAACTGTGAGATCTGCTGTTTTTAGACTGTGCTAAGTTCTCCCCTTTCACCCCTGAAGATTCCAGACTAAAGGCTGAATCTTGAATCACATGCTTCAGATGTTTTTCTTATCACACAGCTCAGCCAACACTTGTTCACATCCTATGACCTTTTCCTACACTGAGCTGCATCTTCCTTCTACCTTTCAAGGCCACTTATTAAAAAGGTCACTGATGTCACTGGAAACACATGAAGTGACCATCACAAAACACATGGCTCCCCAGTGAGTTGATGGAAGGGGTGGTTAAGAAGTCACTAAGCCCTGAAAGAACAAGTGAGGCAAAGCTAAGTACCACAGAGCTTGTAGTTTTTCCATTTGCTGATGTTCCCATTACGTAGAGAAATCCTTACAAATAGGAGAAATTAAGGATGGAGAGTCCAAGTGCAGGGAGGAGGAGCACGAGGCTTGAAAGACAGTGCAGGTCTATAACACAATGGCCTGTGTAATTGGGTCTTTTGAAGTTTCTAATCACTTTTGGGAAGATCAAGTGGAAGTGACAAGTGAGGCTATCGGAACAGTGACTCCGTACAATGGTGGCACATGGGACTCGCTCCGGTTTGTGTGGTGACATTAATTGTTTGGGGGCTTCCTTTAAGCACAAAACATATCTGAAGAGTTGCTACTAAAACAAAAAATCCTCCCTCCTGGCATAAATTATCTGGCCAGTGTTTCAGATCTCATACAAATCATCTGCCTGTGAAAATGTTATCAAAATATGAGCTATCCCTTTCAAATATATTTTAACCAATGTTAATGTATTTTCACATGTCATCAGTTGACAGCTCCACCACCGTCGCTCGTCAGCCACCAGGGACATTTACATGCATTTGAATTCACCCTGCCAAGCACAGGCAGCCCAGACTGACAGCCCATTTAACTGGGTGATAAGTTAATCTGTACAACATTTGATAGATTTCTGTCTTTTACCTAAGCCATGGTTTGGGACAACGATTCAGCGGCAGGATTTGCAAACCGGTCGTGTCTCCGTGTTCGGTCTCGGTGGGAGGTGTTATATTTCTTCATGTATAATGCTGATCTCCACCCAAGCCACATCAAGCTAAACTAAACAACCTCCCAAACCCACCAGGATTCACTATTTCCAGTCTTTTCCTTCCAGAAATGCAACTTTTGCAGCAAAGTTCAGGTTAATTATGGAATGGGAAATGGTTTTACAAGGATGGCCAATGATCTCAATCCACCATCTCTTCACACCTCCTCCTGAGGACTTCCCTGTTTCCTGGGGTCCTCAAACAGCATGGAATATCCATCAATTTTTATTGGAGCTAGGCCAGGTTCACCCTGTCCCATGGCTCACCACAACACAATGTGGTCATTGCACTTCACAGCAGCTAAAATCGAGCAGAAAACAACATTTGCCAAACACAGATCCCCAAATACACACATCCCTCTGATGCTCCCAGTTGCCATCAAGCAACTGGACACCACAAGGTTTAGACACATCCCTTGCATTGCCAGAATTTTTCATTAAAAAATCCCCTACCTCCAACAAGAGCTTTCGTTTCCTCACAGTAACTACAATTACTGCAATATCACTGATATTCATTTACAAGGCCACCCAAACAGGGGTCTCAAGGCTTCTGCTGGGGTTGTATATTTAACCACAACAAAATGCAGAGGGTATTTTGATGTTTGGAAATGCCCAGAAGGAGATTTCTATTTACTTTCTCTCACACAGTACATTACCAAAGCCAGGAGCCTCAGTAGTCAGCAAGCCATTATTTATTTATTCAAAACATCTTTCATTTCCTGAGCTGCAGTGTGTTATTTACAGGGCACATACTGTGTTGTTACATGAAGTAAATTTCAACAGGCAGATTAAGCTCAGGATACTTCACCCATGATGATATATCCTGATAATGACCATTTTCAAAGAGTTGCTAAAATGTAAGTAAATATCTCCCTGCTTTCAGTAGGAAATGCTCTGAAAGGGCAGTCAGGGCAACAGAGCTGCTCCCATAGGTAGAGGAGTTTGATGAATTAAATTCCATGGATAGACCCTCTATTCCAAAGTTGATGGAGAGCTACAAAAAGCTTTGCAAACAGAAGAGATAAATCTGCACAGAGCCTTTTGTTCAGATGCAATTTCAAATAAAAGTAACCCATTTGCAGCATTTGAAAAATCATTTCCTCATCAAGGCAGAGATACAGGCTTAAAATATTAATTAAATAGAACTCAAGTCTACTCAAACATTGAAAGCAGATGCCAAGAAACTAAATATATTGAACCTAAAGGTAAGTTAAAGTGGAAATACCCATGGGCAAGTTCCAGTGGGGAAATGTAGGTCAGGATCCTACTTCTCCAAATGCATCACCCATAATGTTCCTCATCTAATGTATGGAGCATTAGTTTTAGAGACAATGGGATTTTATGCATCTTTTATATCTATAAAATCTTGATGTGAGCAACCAAACTTTATCCCCTCCTCAGTATTATGATGAGTCCTTCCTGATCTTTGCAGATGATATAAAGGCTGATCTGATAAAACACCTCTACAAACTCTAATAATTGCCTGAAAAGCAAGAAGATTCACCAGTTTATCTCAAGACAAATAGATGATGGACATTGAACTGTCATAACACTCCTCAAAAATCATGTTTTCATCTCTTTTTGTCATGTAACTACTTAAGAGGCAGAAAGTGGACGTGGAAGGGCACACGAACAAATTGTGAATTTGTGTAGCACAACAGCAAAACAGATATTTAGCATCAAAGTGAGGGTAATTATGACAAATTTAGAAAATCCTCTGTGATCAGAAGCCCCTCAAAATCTTCCCTGTGTGAGCACCATGAGCAAGGCTGGGCAGAGAAAGGTCTGGAATGGTGGGAACACCTTCAATGTCCACAAGGAGAGACAAATGTCTTAGAGAAAATCAACTCCTCTTTACTGGACTTGTGCCAACTCCTCTTTAAAGGACTTTTGGAAGCAGATGGAAGGAAAAAGTAACCTGTATTATTATTATTACTTCTACTCTAGCAGCAATAAGCAGGTCCTGGGCTGTTTCTGAGTAGACCCATGGAAGTCTGTGCAGCAACCTAAGAGAAGCTTGGGGGCCCATCAGGAAACCACTGGTGTTACTGGTGTGAAACTGCAAATCTGAGCCCTCCTGACTGCAAAAGTGATGCTGGGCAACCCACTTCATGTGCCCGAGCCTTAGTTTCTCCTCCTCAAAGCAGAGATAGGAATCCCTGCTCTCTCCTACAACTTTCAGCTCTGAAGGTTCATACGGACACACGAGGCCTCGCACAAAGGGACCCAGATGCTGCTTTAATAGAAATAATTTAACATGGAATAAATAGCCATGATATCAGGGGTGTGAAAAGCCAAGGGGAGAGTTATTAGGAAGATAGGGGGTGGTGTGAGGGATAATGAGGTGCCTACAGGGGAGGGAACAGGAGCAGGGGCAGGGACAAAGGGTTTGTGCCTGGAGCAGGCTCAGACCTGGGAGGGAGGCAGAGGGCAGAGCACAGCCAAGGGCTGGGGGGGATTCCGAGCTGCTTCCCAGGGCTTGGGATTCACTGGGATGTTTCATTACCATTCCTTTGTCCTGGGAAAACCCTTGGCACTGGCTGCACACAGCATTAGTGGCAGGGAGAGCAGCAGGACCAGCGGAGTGGAGCTGCTCCCCCTTCACTCCCACGGCCACTTCACACAATGGAGTCAGCTGAGGACAAAGCAGGACTCCTTTTATTCCTCACTGTAAATGACACACAGGGACAAATGCAAATCCAAACCCCTCAAAGAAACCCACAGAATCTTCTGTTCAACGTGAGGTTTTATTACTGTCAACTGCAAATCAATAATGAGGATATTTACTAAAACTAGTACACCTCTTTAGCTTAGTTTTACTTATTTCACAACTTATTCAATTAAGATAATGATCAATTTATCAGGTTTTTGTCCCATAATATGTGTGGGCATAGTCTGTTTTCTGCACCCAGCATTCCCATCACGAGGGACATGTTTATCTATTCCAGAGCCAAAACTGCAACATTAAACACTATAATTCTAATTTCCTCACCACAAGACCAGATTTTCCCCTTCTGCCTTGACCAGGGGTCAATACTGATGTGCAACACTTCATCCAAAATGTTTGGCAGCAACTACTGCAGGCAAAAAAAAAAAATAAAAAAACTCCACTCTGCAGGATTTTCAGCCAGGACAGAAAAAAAAACCAACTAAAAAAAGAATGCCAATTTCTGTGAAAAATATAAAGGTTGTTTTTAGATAATTAAGACTTCTCTGAAGAAGAAAGCAAAATACTTTCCAAATATTTGCTTATATCTTTAAGTCTATCAAATGCAACCAGAATGTAAATTAAAAGACATGAATATACACACACAATGGACATTTAGAATATTTTTCAAATTAATACCTTGAAATTCAGAGGGAAGGGAAAGAGACAGACAGACAATCCTGAAGCCTCTTTCCCACCAAACAAAACTCTTTAAATCAAGCAGCTTCCTTGAAAGCCAGGGAATATGAGCCCTGTGCTCACACATGGATACCAAGGGCTGGCTCCCCCTGGATAGTAACTAAGTGCAAGAATTCCGGGTCCTCTCCCATATGGCACAGCAGCCCCCAGGTAGCAGAAGGGGACATGGAAAATCCAGCCTGACTTTAAAGCACATGAAGCATAGAAGGGTCAAACTGTGCCTCATCTGCTCCAGGAGCAAACCCTACCAAACCTCAAGCCCTGGCATCTGCAATCCAGAGCATCATTTGGCACAGTTTAAAATTTTAAAGTAATTTTCAGTGGGTTTTTTTTTTCTATTTTTCCCTCCCTCCCCCCTTGCAGTGCCACATGGTGATTTTTGTCCTTCGGAGAGCCAAAGGCAAATACAGGCATGCTCAACATACATTGTCAAAGGGAGAGGTTTCCTAGCAACAATGCTGGTATGAATGGAGCCCAAGTTTCCTTCCCAATCCCTTATGTGACATTAGAGCAATTTGTAACATACAGGGAAAGGGGAAAGTAGGATCTAAGAAATCTGGCTCTGCATCGTTACCCAAATCGGTTTGTCAAGTTTTGCTGGCACCACAATCACCAAGTGTTTTTAAGTATGGCCAGAAAGGAAAGAAATCCCAGTGTATCCCCATCCTCTCTCCCAGCACCATTCCCTCCCCCTGGGCCTGCAAGCCCTGGCCCCAGCCCAAGGCACAGGGATAAGGATGGGGTCCCCAGCAAGGAGAAGCAAACAGACTCTGTTGCTGTGCTTCACTTCTCAAATCACCATAAAAGCCTCTGCTTTAACCAGATTAAGATTCAGGCAAACACCCTACACCCCAGCTCCAAGCCTGGCAGGATATTTGGGATGTCTTGGCAATGGGCACTCAGCATCTCCCACACTGTGCTCATTCCTGCACAACCCACACCAACAGGAAGGTGTTGGAAATGGGAGAAAATAATGTTAAAGCAGGAGAGAACAGGGGAACACACAAAGGAAAACTAGCAGCAACTCCTGGGTGCTTCCCACCAGAAACTGCTGGTGGTTTCACACTATCTGGGTGGTTTTGCCTTCCTCCCTTCCTGCACAAACTCCTCCACACTGCAAGGCAACGTGCCAAATCATGGCTTTCCATCTTTGATGCCATTAAACATCACTTTTTTTATTCTTCCTTTTCTCTTTTCCCCCCTCTCCCAATCAGATTCCCCAGAAAATCAAAAAATGGTCCTTGCCCACAAAGAACCTCATAGAATCCCAGAATGGTTTGGGTTAGAAAGGACCTTAAAGATCACCTTGGTCCAACCCCCTGCCATGGGCAGGGACACATTCCACTCTCCCAGATTGCTCCAAGCCCCATCCAACACGGCCTTGGACACTTCCAGGGATGGGACAGCCACACACATCCCCAGCCTGTTTTTAATCAGTGGTGTGTGATAGGTTCCTAAATTAATCCTCTCTTTTACAAACCAGGAGCCAAAGTGCTTAACTCAGAGAGTAATTTTAAAAGCCCAGAGTTGCAGGGTTAGAATGCTGAATATTATCTAACAAGGGAACAATGACCCCTCTTACCTAGAGTAGGCCCAAGTTTCCCATATCCCAAATCCCAGCCATAACTCAAGGAGGGAACACTCTGCATTTGTCACATCTAGAAACAGCTTTTGGAGTTTGCAGCTTATTGTGAGCTCTGGAACTGCAGGATGTTCATTTACAGGGCACTATGTGAGACATCTGTTCAGCCTGGCTTTAACTAAAACAGGATTTATCTTTGGCAGATCAGTTTGGTGGGTCAGCAACTCATTTCATGACAGTGAGTGTTTGGCCAATGCTATCATTTAGTTTGATTTTTGTACCTTCTCCCAAGCACTCTGACAAAGAGGCCACGCTCAATCATCAAGGAGATGCACATCTACAAGTGATTAAATAAAATTAAAACAGTTATCTGAGCAGTGTTGATGCTTTTGACAGATGAGTTTTGAAGTGCTGAATTTAGCAGGAAATAAGAAATAATCAGAAATATTGCAGGGCTGAGACCTAGCCAAACACATTGTGAGCTTGGCAGGGTGTGTTATGGGAACGCCACCCTTCCCACTCCATCATCAGGACATGGCAGGGCAGAGCTGCTGGGCCTAAATTTGCTGCTAAACCACATGGAAATCTTAGGAAAGAGTCAGAAATAAATCTAGAAGGTTTGAATTTTCTCTTTTTCTCTAAGCTGTAGCCATGCTCTTCATTAGGTGTATTTTTGGCATATACTTGTGAAAAAAAGGACAACAGCCCTGCTAAGGGACACAAATTGAACACCTTGGAATGTACCAAACTCAACCAGATGTCAAACCAAGAAAGAGCACAGCACCAGCACCCCAATAAAGACAATCTTCATGCATCAAGTCAGGGCTATTTTTTCCTACTTAAAAAAGAAGAATTCATCTAAACGCATCCAAGAAATATAAACATTTACTTTAATAAAACATTTACATTCATCACCAGGCAAGATCTTGCCAACAACTCTGAATGAGTGAATTTAGCTGAACTTCTGAGCTGTGCAGGCTAATGACTGTGCTGACCAGCTTCAAAACCATATTAAGACTCCTGATTATTTATTATAAAATGCCTGCACAGAGGGAGAGACCTAATTGTCTGATGAAGATCCCAACCCCTGTGGGTATCACAGCATACTATACCTGTAAGAGTCAGGGCTCATTAGCCTAATCACAAAGAATAATACTGGGAGCAGAGCTCTGCAAAGCTACTGATTTTTTACATCCTACGAGTTTCACAGAAACACCCTTTTTTTCCCAGTTTGGTGGGGTTCTTTTTCTTCTATTCCTGGCCTTCCCCCTCCAGTCCTCACCACAGACATCAGCAATCCCAGGCTCCACAGGGCCACAACATTCAGCATCTCCTGCAGTCCCTGATTAATCATATCCATCCTCTCCCCACTTGTGGAGCCATGAAGCTGGAGCAGAGGAGGGTGGTCAGCACATGTGTGGGTGGGTGGTGGGACTGGAGTGGGAGCTTTTCCTTTGCATTAATCTTGTGCAGATAGGCACTGATGTAGCAGGGATTTTTTTCAGTGCCTATAATATGTCTCACTGATGAGAAGCTTCCCTGTTATGCTGCTTTGGAATGCAGATACAAATCCATTCAGCTGGAATCCTTGTGCCTTGTTATTACCTTAAAAGTTTCAAGTGTAGATGCAGCCAGAGTAGGATTTGTACCTGCATGTTTAATTTTCCTGCTGGTCTCCTCTGCTGTCCTCTTTTCCTTACCCCTGTTCCCTTTCCTCCATGAGACAACACTGATCAAAGGTGACAGTGAGTTTTCATACAGAGAAATATTGCAAAGCTTTTCTAATCAGGCTGGTTAGCTGTGTAGAAAACATCACAAGACTGCATTTTGCATCCTTTCCCTCCACTGATTTATACCTTATTTATAAGAAAACACCTATTTGCTCATCAAAACCAGCTGACCACCAGTGAAAGGTCTCAACCTTACACCAGACTTTATCTTGTTTTATGAATGAGATAGAAAGTGGAGGCTTGGTTTTAAACAGCACAAATGACAGACTTCTTGAAGAAACTGCCAGTCTTAAAAAATCATTGTCAGTAGGTCACTCTGGACATTCCACCCAAACTCCCCCTTGATCTCACCACGTTGCTTTCAAGGATGGCCAACCTTCTGGACAGTGATAATTTCCTTTGCATCTGCACCTCTCAAGTATTGCCCAACTCTTTTCACTGTTTATCCTGAGCTTAAACTCCTTCCTGGCTGTTTTCTGAAGAGTCTGAGCCTGAACTTGTCCAAGCTTCAGGCTCAGCTTCTTTTTTATCCACTTTTTTATATCCTTCACACTTGGTCTGCTTGTATTTGCCATCCATTCCTTCTTCTTTAATATATGAACTCCATGGAAGCTGAGAGACAATTCCTAGCTCCAGGTGCTAACCAAGCCTGTCAAATCAGAATGTAACTCTCCAAATTCTCCCTCTCCACTCAGAATACAGTAGGAAAAGTTTAGGTTAGGGGCAAAACCTAAACCCACAAAACCAAGCAAGGTGTCCCTGGGAGGACCCAGTTCTGTGCTCCTCAGGTCCCTCAGATCAAAAAGAAGGCTCCAGGTTCCATCATCTGGTTTTGGCAACTTCAGAGGCTTCTTACTAAGCTTTAATGCATCCCAAAATCCCCAAAACCTGGATGAGCCAGGGGTCCCAGAAGGCACACACCCACCAAGGGATCCCTGAGCCTCTCATCACACACCACATTCATTCCATGGGAACAGATGCGAAATCTTCATTGCCCAAATGAAGCCACAGCTGGCAAAGCACCTTCCTTAAAAATTTGACTTGAACAGACCACCTTAAAATAAGGTATTTGACTTTACCAGTGGTAAATTAATTTTACATGGAGCCCAAATGCTGTTTATGAATGAGGACAAGTGTCCAAAGGCTTTAAAATTAATAAACATGGATTGAGAAATCTTGGAAAAAAGCAAGACTAAGGAACGTGCTTGGCCTGTTTTTAGAGCATTTTTTTCCCCCTGAAGCTTTCTGGAATTCATAGTATAGGGACACATGAGATGTTTATTCTCCAGGCCACAGAGATGAGATGTAAAGACAAGCAGATGTCACCAAAACTCAGTCCAAATCATTTTAATATTAATTGAAGATTCCCATCAGCTTAGTATGATCCATTTGAACTGAATTCAGAGTACAAAACCCAATAAGTGATCCATATAATGGCTTTAAGGAGCAGCTTTTTCCTCCAGATATTTCCTCCAGTCACTCCAGGAGGAACTGTTCCTCCAGCTGCCATTTCAGTAGTTGTACCTATCAACTGATCCTGCCTGGATGAGGCAGGATTCCAAGATATTGATGGATCAGGCTTCAGAGAGGCCCCAGGATCTGCCTTGGGTACAATGTTCCCAGGGAGAGAAGATCCCTGGACACAAGGTGGCTTTTCCACAACAGCCCAGCACTATCCCATCATCCCAGCACAGAGAAAGTCAGCCCAGGGCCCTGTTTTCTGGGAGAGCTGCTGCAAATATTGTGGATTATGAGTCCTGCTGTCTCTCAAACACCCACTTCCAAGCACCATTGGCTATCCAAAGCAGGGGGAAGAGCTGATGTGCAATTTCTCTGGAATGTGGTGCTGTCATCTCTCTGAGGGCACATGTACACGTTCCTTGCAGCAGCACTGCCAGGGCAGGCTGTAAACCCAGCCCTTGGAGACACCACGAGTATTTCCCTCTACATCCTTCCAGCGGAAGGGGGACCTCATAAATACTTTTTTAACTCCCAGTTAATCCTCCACAACGCTGCTGGTCCACTTAAATCCACACAAATGAAGACGTGTGAAACTATAAACCCAGAGTTCCTTGGCTGGTGGCAGCGCTGGAAAGGCTTCAGAGGGACCATGTGCTTTTTAAGTCATGTTTTCAGACCCTGCTAATGGACAGAACCAGCCTGACCTCCCTGGGAGCTTTGGTGCAGACCCTGTGTGCTCTTGCCCTTCCACAGAGTGGTTTGGCACCACAAATCTGACACCCTGGGAGCCAAATGGATCCCTAACTATGTGCACAGCCAGTGTTATTTCCTTTGACTTGCTCCAGAGCTCCCAAGGGCTCTGTGCTACTGCCAAGAACCCATGACATCACTTATATTATTAATAATCACAATATATTCACAGATGGATGGACACTTGTATGACAGAGTTCTGCTTAAAACCAATACATCCCTTATCCTCCTTCCCACACCTCCAGTTTTCCCATTTGCTTATCTATTCTCTCCCAGGAAGGAAAGGTCAAAGGTGGTGGTAGAAGGACTTAGGAGGTTTTTACTCTTAAATAAACAAAACCCCCATGTTCTCAAATTACTTCATTTTAACCTCCCAGCTCTCTGCAAAACCCTCACTGAGAAAGCAAATTTTAAAGTTCCTGAAGAAAAAAAAAATCATAAACTCTGTTCCTTGTCTTATTACATGACTTATAGGGGGAAAGATTCTCCAATGAAAGCTTTGGAATGGGAAATGCAGAGCAACAGCTACACAGAGCCAGCTCCAGTCCCCCTCCTCGTTGGCCTGAGTTGTTTCACAGTGGCCAAAATTGTGTTAAGTCTTTGCAGAGCAAACAAGAGGAAAGACCAGGCTCCTGCTGGGTCGTAAAGAGCCCGGCTCCTATTTTTATGGCATGGAAAAACACAGGGAGGGGAGGGCTGGAAGAAACAGGGGGTGATGGAGACAAAGTCAGACTGTGAGACAACATAAGGGGATGTGCTCACTTACAGTTACACTCTCGTGTTTCCCACTTCTCAGGGGACTCCAGGAAAACACAGATTCTCAGGAGAGCAGTGGTGCAGCTTTCACACCTAGTTCAGAGTTTCTTTGCTGGATGGAAGGGAGGGACCAGCATGGATTAACGTGGAGAAACACAGAGGCAGGAAAAGACCTGCTCTAAGAGGGTTGAATCCATCTCACACTAAAGCACATTCCAAGGACAGGTTTCCAGGATACTGGGACTGAGCTCTGCTCCCTGGAGCACCAAGGAAACCCAGCTCCACTGGTGGCAGGACAGAAGCTGTGAGGCACCATTGTGCACCCAGAGGCACAGGGGGAAAGAGGGAGCCAGAACAAGCCCCTGCTCTGAGCAGAGACTTACTAAATGTGTCCTGACAAATCTCACCTATAGTTGGGAATTTCACGGTACAATTTAAATATTTCTTGTTAAAAATTACAGTTCTTTCTCTCTCTGCTCTGACATCCCACCTGGAGCACTGTGTTCAGCTCTGGGGCTCCCAACATATGAAGGACATGGAGCTCTTGGACCAAGTCCAGAGGAGGCCACAGGGATGATCAGAGGGATGGAACAGCTCTGCTGTAGAGCCAGGCTGGGATCGCTGGGAATGTTCACCTGGAGAAGAGAAGGATCCGGGGAGAGCTTGGAGCCCCTTCCAGAGCCTGAAGGGGCTCCAGGAGAGCTGGAGAGGGACTTGGGACAAGGGATGGAGGGACAGGACACAGGGAATGCCCTCCCCAGAGGGCAGGGACAGATGAGATATTGGGAAGGAATTGTTGGCTGGGAGGGTGGGGAGGCCCTGGCACAGGTTGGGCAGAGAAGCTGTGGCTGCCCCTGGATCCCTGGAAGTGTACAACACCAGGTTGGAACAACCTGGGACAGTGGGAGGTGTCCCTGCCCATGGCAGAGGTGGCACTGGATGATCTTTAAGGTCCTTTCCAACCCAAACCACTATGATTCCATGAAATACCTGCAGCCACCTCATTCCTGAGCTGGACTATTCATTAGCCCAGTCACAGGATTCTCTAAAGAAAATTCCTCTACACAAATATATAGCAATTGGAGGTGGCTTTGGGTGTGTGTTCACTCCTGCATTTGAGGGCAAACATTTGTTCCCAAGCAAGGTTCCCAGCTCCCAAAATCTGCCCAGCATTAAGCCACATCCCACTAGATCTTGGAGAGCTCCATTGGAAGCACAGGAGCCACTCCATCTCGGGGAGATGATTAGAGAAAGCAGGCAATGAAGTAGATTACATCTTTGCTCATTAAAGAAACAAAATTCTTGTAAACCTGCATGAGCTTATCATAAGAGAAGTATTGTCTTTCCCTTGACAGCTTTTGTTCTATAAGAAAATAAAAAAATACCTTGCCTCCCTCCAAAGCAGCCAAATAAACAAACATCCGAGTCACCTTGGGTTTTGGGGTGGTGGTTGTTTTTTCCTTTGCCTGCTGCTGGCAGCATTACAATTTTCTCTGAGCATGAAAATAAAAATAATATTTTTTATTAAGAAAGGAGACAACTTCAGGTTTGACAAAGCTCCTTTTCTTAGTATCGACAAGCAATCATCATCCATCTCACAAATGGGAACTTGCCTTGCAGCACATTCACACCATCACTGGATTTCTGGTCCTTCGAGAACTGGGATAACAAACGAATCTTCACCGGCTTCAATGATTTCAAAGCTAATCAGAAGATAAAAAGGCTGGCAGGACAGCTGACAATACATTACTAACCAACAGCAGAGCTGTACAGGACATTTATGTATTTAAATTCCAAGCATAGGGAAGCTTGGACACAGGTTTCTGAATACGGAGTTGCCTGAGTGAAGTGAGACATAACAGGAATAGTGTAGTATGGATACCACAAAGGAATTGGGGGGTTTTCCCTGCATCCATAAGGCTCTGCCACCAGGATGGGACCTGCAGACCAGTGCCACACACTCCAGAATGGCAACACCCCTCCAAAGTGCCCAAAGGCAGCCCACTCAACACTGGTTTATACAAGAAGGCAAGACAAACTGAGATGAGAAATCCCACTGGACATATCCGAGAATTCCCAGGACTCCCTGAGAGAAAGAAACAGTCCCAGCACCAACAGACTCACATGGAACATCGGAGGAATAAAATACACAGCCCTATCCATGGTCTGAGTAATCATGGAAAGAGGAAAACTTAAATATGATTAAAAGTAACTTGAGTAATGCATTGAGAACTTCCCTGATTTTATGGGGTATCCTCCTGATCTGGAATTTGTTTCTTTTTTCATGCCATCACCTGAAGGCTCCAGCCCCCTGCTTGTTCTTTCCACAGGGTGTGGATATTCTGAACAAGGACAAATATTAAAAATTCAGATGCTTAAAACACTCACAGCTTCCCACTTGTCACAGAGAGTCCAAATTTCTCTGCATTAAGGCCAGCAGTAAATTCCCCCAAAACAGGCCCTGCAAAAGCCAAAATGCTGGATCTCTACCATTCTGACACTGTTTGTGTTGGGGACTCAATTTTTGTGTCCAAAAAAGGTCAGTTTAGGTATTTTTAACAGAACAAGATGGACCATGGTGTGAGTAGTAAAACCTGTTCAGAACACGATGCTCTTTCTTGTGCCAATCATGAGCCAGAATCATGGGATGGCTGAGGTTGGAAAGGACCCCTGGAGGTCATCCAGTGCTCAAGCAGGGTCACCTTGGGCACATCACTCAGGAACATGTCCAGAGACACAACACCAGACTGGTCACAAACACTGATGTCCAATGTAAATGATCCCGCAGGATTTACCAGGAAAACCCTTAAATCTACTCACAGCTCACTGTTCAAAAGGGTTTGGTCTCCAAAGCAAGTACCTACATCTGTCTGACCTGAAACATGAACAGCTACCTAGAGATCCCAGTCATCCAAGGAAATGACTCCAGTCTCCATCCAACTGGGGCTCTGCAAAAGGAATACTCTGTATTCCAGTGGCAGCATTGGGAGGCTGATAAGAACCCTTGTGACTTGAAGGGGAGCCCGATGAGAGGTAGTTGGGGCATTTGACTCTGCCCTTGATGAGGAAACAGTTCATGAGGAAGAGCTCCAATAACCTCCTGACTCCAGAAAAACATTCAAATGTGGCTTAGCAAGAATTTCCCATTGTTTGCCTTTCCCTCCTGACTCCGGAGCTCAAAGCAGCAAAGCTGTTTCAAAGACAGATGAATACATTTGGATTTTGGTGAGTGATCCCAAGTGTCCCAAAAGCTTCCACATTCATCCCAATGGGAAAGAGATCACTGAGGGCAGCTGTAATTGGGCCGGGGGCATTTTGATTATCTGCACACTACCTGTTTCTTGATGCAGAGATAGAGCTGTCGATGTGCTCCGGGGGCACTCGGGAGGAATTTTGGTGGGAGACCAGAGATCCTGACAGGTCCTTTTGCCACCAGAGCTCCCCCACCACGTCCACTTAGAGTCACTCCAAGGGGCTGTCACAGAGCTACTCTACCCTGACTAAATCTCAGCTACTGAAAAGAAAATTAATGCCACAAGCCATTTATTACCCAACAAAGCAGCCCCATGGTTTTTCTCACTGGGGTTGAGGACCTGCCAAAAAATCATCTGGAAAAGTACCTCAGCTGCAAGGAAAAGGGGCTGATGGGCTGGGGAAGCAGCTCTGTCCCCCCCACAAAGCAGCTGCAGGAATTTATTACATTTTAGTCTTCGGTCAACTTTGAGACAACAACTGAAGAGTGTGTTTCCATTACAACATCCATCATTTTATCAACCTTATTTTTTGTGATATTTTGTAAATTACAATAAATTTGCTTTCTTCTGAATATTCAGATGCTTCAAAAGGTACCCAAAGGATGCAATTAGACCCTAGGGAAATATGCTATTATGTGCACATATCATGTTTTGCATAGGCTTTCCAGCATCTACATAATTTATGTTTTTCTGCATAATTTCCCCTTTTTATGTTTCCTATGTGTTTGTGAGATAATGCAGAAGTCAGTTCTCTACCACCAAAAATACAGAAAGAACTTAAGTCTGTATTCTTACTTCACCCAATCTGCTTTACTTCCTGCAAAACCCTTGGAAAAACCCCTGGAGAAATCCTTTCATATGCACCAAACATCAATGCCCGAGGAAAAACCCAGAAGGTCGAGGCAGCTCTCTCTGAAAGGAACCAGAACCTTGTCCACTCCCTTATTCATCTGGGCATTCAGAGGGGCCTCTGATGGATAACGTTGGAATGGAAAAGCTTTTAAACTGTTTCTAATCCTCACTTTGCGTTTGAATTGCACAAAAATAATTCTCCCCAACTTTCAAGTTGCTTTTTAGCTTTCCATGCCAGTCACTTGCATCCAAGCTTGCTTTTAATTAAAAATAAAATAGGAATCATAATAAAAAGGAGGAGAGCTTTCAGGCAGGATGTAGTTAAAGGTGATGCCTGATATTAATTTTTAACTCAGTTGGATGGAATTTTTAGTTTGGGGATTGTTAATGTATTTTTTAAAATTAAAAAAGGAAATAAAAATGTTGGGGAGGGAAGAATTCATGCAGGTGACCCCTCAGCCCTTGGCCACAGGCTGATCCCCACCCAAGAGCTTAAGTGTGGATATTCCCATTCTTTAGGATGGGATAAATGACTCATGGGCTGGAAGAAGCTGTTCAATGTCTTGGGTTGGATTTTTGGTGCCCTCAGTCATGTGCCATCCAAGGATTTGTCTCCCCAGGAGGTGAGGGACAAAAAACAGGGACTTATCTTGCCCCCACAACCGCAAACTCACTGCACTTTTCAGCCACTGTGGCTCCTTATGTCCCAAATCCTGGAGTCATGGAGAGCATGAAAAAGCTTCCTTAAAGGTCAATAAATACATAAAATAATAATAATAATAGCTTCTCATCTAGGCATTCACATATTCAAGTACTCAGAAGATTGAGCCCTTCAGACTCAAACCCAAAAATTGTCCAACACAAACACATCATTCACTCATTCTCCTCCAAAAAAATTCCAGCCTCGTGCAAAAACCACCCTCAAACACGGTCTCTGCAAGTGCAATTGGGAGGAAAAAACCACATTTCCCTTTGTACCTAACTCAGAATAATATGGGGTAATCCACTTATTTAAAACTCACTCCTGAGCCCATGTAAAAATCAGTCATGGACCAGCAAGGAGACATTATAAGTGTGTTTTCTTCTCCACAAACCATGACAGCCTTCAAATTGCCAACCAAAAAAAAAAAAGTGTCTCATGTGAATAAAAGAAAATATTTCTGTTGCGGAACCCGTAGTGTGAAACAGCAGGAATAAAATAATCTGGTAAAATTTAAAGAATAAGATTCTTTGTAGAACACATAAGAGAACACCTGCTGCTTTCCTTATTTTTTATTTATCATAATTAATAAGTTCAAACCAAGCAGTATGCAGATGTAGGAAAACAAACAGGCAAAAAAAAATAGAAAAAATGAATACTTGTCGTTAGAAAGTTCATTTGAAGTTGAGAAACTGTATGATTAATTAATCAGAGCAGAATCTGCTCACTTAAAAGCCTATGACATATGTTTTAAAATCATTTGTGTGATTCAAGATCACTCACAGCCAGGACCATGTGCAGGATGTTCTCCTGGAGCCCCCACAGCCACAAGACAGAGCAGATCACAGTCACTTGGTGGAATAAAGCTTATTTTTAAGATTAAAAACACAGAAGACCAGAAAACTGCCTTTTAGAGAAGGTTTCAGCCTCTTTCTTCATTAATCAAATCCAGTGGAGCTCCCTCAGCCTCTCTCCCTTCTCTATTTATTTGGGAGGGTCTCACACCTCCCAGCAAACACTCAGGGATTCCAAATAATTGGATTATTATTGGATTATTGGAAATAATTCCACCTAGAGACCTAATAAATTCCCTGATGAGCTGAAGAAGGGCTTGGAAAAAGGTGAGGGTTTAGTCAGGGCAAAAGGAATTCCTTTGTTCTCTGCAGGCAAACACAGTAGGTCAGGTCTGGGTTTGGGGTGGTGAGGAAGGTGAAATAGTTCAATTTATTCCAGAAGAAAATTCCAGGTAGAAAGGACAATGGTGGGAGTGCAAGTGGGATTTGGGAATAGCCCTGCAGCCCCACATTCATGGTGTGCCCTCAGTGTCTGCCTTTACATCCTTTCCAAGCGATGAGTGGAGGAATTTTCTAGGATTCCTTCCATCCCAGGATGTTTAAGGAACATCTCACCTGCCTGGTGTCTCAGGAGAGCACAGAGCTGATATTTCTAAACCTGTTTGGCCTCACTTTGTCCCTCTGAGATGTGCAGCCTGTTCATGTAATCATCAATCCCCTCTTGTTCCCACGATGTTACTGTAATTTGAACATATCAAGTCATGGATCACCAAATCATTTAGGTTGGAAGAGACCTCCAAGACTGAGTCCAACCACTAACCCAGCATGGCCAAGCCCACCTTGGAGTCCTCTTGAGCTTTTTGCCACTTCTTCCAAGGTCAAACTCTTACATTTAATAAGAAGTTAAATGTATATTTAAGCAAATTAAATCCCTGTGGGATAAACTTTCTCTCCATGGGAAGAGCAGAGGTGGCTCCTCCTTCATTCAGGAAGAACCAGGGCAACCCCAGCACACAGTGCTGAGATATTCCCCTGTTTGCCAATAATCCCAGACCAAACTTGTGCTAATCACCAGCTGATCCTGAAGGTTTATGAACCAAAATTCATGTATCTGAACATGGAAAACAGAAAATACACTGGAGAAGCTGGAAAGGATGTGCTTCCTTCGACCCCTGCCCTTCCCAAAGAATTTCATTTCTGTTCCTCCTCCTGCAGCATCAGCTTCCAAACCAGACCTCACCTAAATCACTGTTGTGCAGGAAAATAAAAATCCCTTACAAATCTCTTTACACAAAGTAAAACAAATCTCCAAACAAACTCCTTTGAGCAGCAGCCACCATCAAGATTATTGGATGGAAAATCTGCACAGGGAAAAAATAAATAAAAATCCACACAGTCAACACCGAGAAAAGAAAACACAAATGCTGAGTCCTTGGAGCTCCCTGGTACTCATAAAACAACTCCTTGGTTATCTGAAATAACCTCATTTTCCCAAGAATTCCAACCTGCCACGTTCCATCCTACCCCTTCCCAGCCCCTCCCAGCCATGCCAGCATGTTAAAGCATTTCTCCTTCTGAGATGTCCAGGAATTAAGACACCTATAAAGGCCAGAGAGATGATCAGAAGGGGATTGTTTAGGCTGGAGAAGAGAAGCTTTGGAGGGAACTAATTGTGGCCTTGCAAGACATGAAGGAGCTACAGAAACATGGAGAGTGTTTGCAAGAGATGGAGGGACAGGACACAGGGAATGGCTTCCCACTGCCAGAGGGCAGGGAGAGATGGGATATTGGAAAGGAATTCCTGGCTGGGAGGGTGGGGAAGGACTGGAATGAAACACCCAGGGAAGCTGTGGCTGCCCCTGGATCCCTGGAAGTGTCCAAGGCCAGGTTGGAGCAACCTGGGATAGTGGAAGGTGTCCCTGCCCCTGGGAGGGGGTGGAATGGGACAGGCTTTAAGGTCCATTCCCTTAAAGATCCACTCCAATTTAAGGTCCATTCCCATCCAAACCATTCCAGGATATTTCAATAGTGCTGATCTGGTTTGAATTTTTTTCAGCCACACTTCCTCACACTTGGGTTTGGTCTCCCCATGTAACTGTCAGAGAAGAATTCCAGTGTCCAGGAGGCCACAGACCTGTCAGTTAACATCACACCTCACCCCAAGCCCATGGAATTTGTATTGCATGCCTGTAGCTGACCTCTCTCCCTGCTGGAAAAATCTCTTGGCTAAAGTGTCCCACATTAGGCTGTTCCATTTATTATGATCTAAGAAGGTTTTAATTCCTCCCACCATCCAAACTGGGCTCTTAAATAACAGCTTGTACAATAATTAAACATAGTAGTGAGCACATTGTTAAAATCAATGACCCAGTGCCTTGGCAGTTGAACACACTTCAAGTGAACTGGATGAAACAAATTCAGGAGTTCAGTCAGTGGGAATGGTGTGGATGAGTGTCCAGAAGCTGCAATTCCACAGGGCTCTGAGGAGCTCCAGGCAAACCCTTCACCACTGGAATTTTGGTGGGATGTGGCACTTTTCCACCCATCTCCCATATGACAATTCACAGGCTGGTACCAAATGTGGCAGGGAGACTTTATAGCACCTTCCCACAGAAAGGGGCTCCAGGAGAGCTGGAGAGGGACTTGGGACAAGGGCTGGAGCGACAGGACACAGGGAATGGCTTCCCCCTGACACAGGGCAGGGAGAGATGGGAGATTGGGAAGGAATTCCTGGCTGGGAGGGTGGGGAGGTCCTGGCACAGGGTGCCCAGAGAAGCTGTGGCTGCCCCTGGATCCCTGGAAGTGTCCAAGGTCAGGTTGGAGCCACCTGGGATAGTGGGAGGTGTCCCTGCCCATGGCAGGGGTGGCACTGGATGATTTTTAAGGTCCCTTCCCACTCAAACCATCCTGGGATTCTTTAACTTCAATACACAAAATACCTTCATCACTCAGACCAACCTTTTAAAGGGAAAACACAAAGGAATGTCTTCTTTTCCCTTCTGCTGAAATGATGCTCTGAGCATCTTAAACGAAAAGCACAAATTTACGAGTGAACTGGAGGTAGAAACTTTTCACAACATTTTTTTTGCACAGGTCTTTTTTCCCCAAATCAAATTAATTTTTGAGCTCTGATTACACTCTGTTCATTTTTGAAAAACAAAATATCTTATTTGTTTTCAACCTGGACTATTTCTTTTTATTTTTCTACAAATTAACAGTATTAAACAAAAAATATAGAAAGTAGTTTTGAACCCAAAGTTCTACCTTTGAACAACAAAAGGAATTTTTGAACAACAAAAATTCTTGATTTCAATGACAATATGTATCAAACCCAGCCTTTCCTCATGAAAAACCCATTTCAATAAACTTCAGAATTTGGGTCCACAAGCATTTGGAAGAAAATTCCTGGGCTAAAATGCTAAACTTTAAAGCACATTAAGCATTAAGAAAGAATAGCCAAGGGGTTTAGCAGATAGATTTTCTCTCCCCCTAAATTTTTTGGCATCTGCTTGGCATCTCAGAGTCACCAGGATTTACAATACAAGGAGGAATATCTATGTTTTATATACTGTACACAAAAATGTATTCCTTGGTTTCAGATGGGTGGTGGAGAGATCCCAAGCAGTTCTGACCTCTGCTATTTAGAGACCTTTCCTGGCAGGGGCTGAGCTCCCAAATACAGCAAAGAGATTATTTGCTCCCTCAACTTTTTTATTTATAGCATTATAAAAATAAACATGACATATTTAGGGGCTGTGACAGATTTCAAAAAGCTCAAGCAACATTTTGGGCTTTTTATTTTTAAAGTTTGTCCTTTTTAAAATATCGTTTCCTGAAGAGTTTTCTGGGTTTTATGATGAAAAATCTCAGGTTTTGTACCCCTTCAGTTAATATTTCCAAAAAGCAAATATATCGAGACCTTTATGAATCTTAATAAAAGCAAAAATGATACTAAAATTCCCCTTTTCCAGAATAGTCAGGAAGCATCACTGGAAATTAGAGTCAGCTCCAAAAGGAGATGAGCATGTGCTAATTTTTCAGCAACTTCTTATGCATTGTCTCCATCCTAAGCAGGCACCAGACAAAAAGAATAAAATATAAATCCTGTTTTCAAGTCCAACTTAGCTGCAAATAATTCATCTGCTTTATAAAAACAGGTATTTCTTCCAAGTCAAAGGGATTCAGCAGCTCTATGAGTGCACAGCAAATATTACATTTGTATTTCAGGGTGCTGAGGAAAATCAGGCAGCTCTGCAAGGGAGAAAACAGGATGCAGCCTTTGGAAATGGAATTTCCAAGTATCACTGGGGGAAATTTCCCACAAATTGATGAGGAAAACCTGGGTTAAATCCATCCTTTTCTCTCCAAGCACACTTCCAGTAGTATCTCTTAATTAATGGCATAGAAAAAAGGTGATTATTCCTAAAATATTCCTGTGGAAGGATCTGGGACTGCACTGTCAAACCCCAGGAGTGTAAATACCTGCTGCACTCCCAGCCCTGCCCTTCTTGCTCTGCTCCTGCCTCCCAAAGCCACCAGTGCTGATATTTTCCCTTCTCCACCTCTTTGGAATAAGGGAGGTTTAACAGCTCCCTGTGACACAGACAAGGCAAACCAGGACTCAGGGCACTGCAGGGGTTCGAGATAAAACCCTGCTCAGGCCTCCCTAATCCACGTCTTAACACCCTCAGTAGGGACACACTGAAGAGATGCTCAATGTGGAGTAACTATGAGCCCAAATCATCCAGCATTGGCACATCACAGACAGAGCTGAAATACTCAATGTTCTTTATGAAAATTAATTTTTGCATTCTCTGCTTGTTAAAGTGAAGATATTTCCTAAAATTCACTTGGGAACTGTAGCACCACAGTCCTCTCTGCTCCCTTTCAGCAATTCTTGGCCAAATTTGCTCAATGTCCACAACTGACAATGATTCCATCTTGTCAATGATTCCAATGAGACAATGTTTCCGTCTTGTTTTTTCCCACTTCCCAGCCAAAAAACTGGAGCTGGGATGTGCAAGTCAGGATGGTTCTTGTTTGGCTCATCCATGAATGGGGATCCTGCAAAGGTGGTCACTGCATATTCCCAAGACCCAGTGCACCAACAGAGCCCATTCTGAGTGTGGTGGAAAAGTGCCAAGTCTTGCAATCTGTTTATTCAGTAAATTCTCATTTTCATTCCTGGGGTCACCTGTTGTTAATGATACACTTTATGGAAAACAGGTCCACACAGTTCAGAGAATCCCAGACTGGGTTGGGAGGGACCTTAAATCCCACCCAGTGCCACCCCTGCCATGGGCAGGGACCCCTCCCACTATCCCAGGTGGCTCCAACCTGCCCTTGGACACTTCCAGGGATCCTGGGGCAGCCACAGCTTCTCTGCCCAACCTGTGCCAAGGCCTCCCCACCCTCCCAGCCAGGAATTCCTTCCCAATATCCCACCTCACCCTGCCCTCTGGCAGTGGGAAGCCATTCCCTGTGTCCTGTCCCTCCAGCCCTTGGAAACACTCTTCATGTTACAGAAATTTTTTTTTAAACCCAAGTCATTGGGATCAATACCAGCTGCTGTGAGATTTCAGCTGCCTAAGCAAGGCTATTAAATTCCTTCAGTAAAACAATGGCAGCAATTAAATGTTTGAAAAACTGATCAGCACTGTCAGGTCTCCAAATGGATGTGTGGCCACATCAAAGTCACCAGTCATACATTTTATACCATGGAAAAGGCCCAGAGCCTCTGTATTTCCAGGCAGTGATTCCAAATTATATTATACTCAATTAGTGAAGGTGAATTAATTATGATTTTTTCTCTTTTCCTCTTCCCCAATATTTTAATATTTTTGCCTGGTGGAGTTTTAGGGAGGTGCTGGTGGGTGTGAAACCCCAGCTGGGGACAGAGACCTCACCCTGATGGTTCAGGAATCTTCCAGCAAGGATGTCCCATCCCTGGAAATGTTCAGAGTAAGGTTGGATGGAGCTTGGAGCAACCTGGGATAGTGGAAGGTGTCCCTGCCCATGGCAGGGGTGGAACTGGATGATCCAGGTCCCTTCCAAGCCAAACCTGACAATTCTTTGGTTCTTTTCACCTCTGGACAAAGTGGCAAAAAGCCCTTTATGGCAACAAAGACAACAGAGACAGTAATTAAAAGCATGTAGGGTTTTTTTTGGGGGGGGAAGGAAACCTTCCTGATTAATCTACAACACGAAACTGGGAAGACAGTGTCTATCCCAAGTGATGGAATCCATTGTGTTGCACATTTGGGAAAAAAACCAACAAAAATATAAACTAAGGCTATTAATCTTCCATGGGGTGTTTGGATAAAAAAATATTTATAAGGCAAAGTGATAAAAATTAACTTCTTTCAGTAACAAACCTTTTCAAGGCCACTAAAACTAATTTACCCTACACTTTTCATATATCTGCACATAAAGAGCATGCAATCATGGTAAAAAAATACCACATCACTTCAGAACATCAATGAAATCACTATTTTTTAGTAAGTTTTACTGATCTGCAGACAGAGGGAAGTGTGGAAACACGAGAACATCTTTCAAACAGTGAAAGGGACTTGAGCAGAGGCAGCATCAGGCACGTGATGGGGTTTAAAACCAAATGCCAGAGACCCTGAAGTTTTGCTCACTGATTTCATCTGGTTTTGCCTGTGTTAAGAGCAAACAAATTGTTCTTCATATGGCTCCAGCTGCACCCTTAACCTCCTGAAAAAAATCACAAAAGCAACACCCCACAGGTGCCCAGGAACACCCCAGGGAGGTTCAACCAGTCAGTTCAGCATTTTATTTTGCCTCCCTGAAATATTGACCAAATATGAGCCCTCACCTCCCCCAACTCTTGCACCAATCTCCAGTTCAGAGCCTTTAGACAAAGCAGAATTTAATACAGAAAATCTCCAGGGAGGAAGGGGAGGTGGAATGACCCAAACCCAACAGAAAAAGGTGTTTCCAGCCACATTCCCAGGTCTGTGTCCATGCAACCCATTGCCAGCAGGAGTTGCCCACCTGGGCCTGGAGGAGAGCACAGAGCAGACAGGGTGGGCAAACCAGTCTCCCACTATAAAGTCAATAAAATAAAACCCACATTGGCCTGGACATCAGAAAACCTCCTTCTCCCTCAGCAAAGAATGGAAATAAACTGCAATAATATTTCTATTTAAAAAGAAAAATTAAAGCCCTTGAGCCATCCCTCCCCTTGCAAGCGATCAGGAGGATTTTCTCTTTCATGCTCTGCTTTTCTCTTTTTCGTGCCATGAATTTGCATTTTCTAGTCTGGCTAATTCTAGCTCCACTTTTTTGTTGTTGTTGTTTTAATATAAAAATCTCTGTGGTTGTGAAGAAGTCAGAAAGAGAAGATGTGCTTCAATTCCTCACGTGTTTTCAGCATCCTTGTGGTGGAATTGGCCCCTCAGAGAGTCACCTTCTGACCTGCTCTAAGTTTCTTTTCACAGAGAGAGAGAAAAAAAAACCCAATTCCTCATTTTACAGCATCTCCTTTAACCCAAATTGTGCTTTAATTTATTTAATTCACTTGTTTACAAACAGCACTTCAATTCCCACCCACATCCAGCAAGGAAACTCCTCCTTTATTTTTGCACCAATGTTTCTTCAGTTAAACCATAAAAGTGACTTTTAATCCTCCACCTTTTTCACCCAGACATTAAATCCCTACAGCACAGGGACATTTGGAGGAGCTTGTCCCCATCCTCACTTCCATCCTGTGAAAAAAAACCCCAATAAAACAAGGAAACAGTGGGTTTTTCTCCAAATTGAGAGCAGGTGTCTCCTGGAAATCAGTAATAACCCACTAATTCTGAGACATCCTTTTATCCCAGAAACCACACATTGATGTCATGGATGTGAAGGGTTCACATGAGACACAAATATAGAGAAAAACCATGTACAAACAAGGGCTACAATCCTGCCTTAGCCTTTATCTCCCCCTTTATTTAAGCACATGTCTGGAAACACTGCCCAAAACCACTGTTTATGTTTAAAAAGCCCCCAGTTCTCCTCTTGCTTTGTTGTATCATCTCATTCCTGCCAATATCCCACTTGCAGCTCCATCTCAGCCAGGCACAGCCATTCATTCACCAGAAAAACATCTTGTGATGGGAAAACAAGCTGTGATTTTTAAGCCTTTTGATAATCAGTGGGTTTTGAGCACTAAATAGAGTTCCTGTGCATAGGAACAGCCACTGGTTTGCCATTCATTGAGAAATTACATCAAATTAACACTAAAAGCAGTGCTTCAGCTGGTACCAAATTTTTGACTATACTAAGGGGAGGCTGAGCAAAGGAAAGGCAGAAAATCAGGAGAAAAATAATGGACAGGGCTTGGAACAACCTGGGATAGTGGGAGGTGTCCCTGCCCATGGCAGGAGGTGGCACTGGATGAGCTTTAAGGTCCCTTCCAACCCAAACCATTGCAGGATTTTAACCTACACAACTTGTTTTAGTCACCATTCCTTTCCAAAAGATTTTCAGAATTCCCATAGCTCAGCCCACCTAATTCAGAGGTTGTAACAGCTATTTCATATATCTATTTATTAAGAATATTAATGTATCTCAACCTAATATTTATCCAAATTCAACCCCCCACTGCTTCTTGTTACTTCTTGATGCTGAAGAGGAAAAAGGGGGAGAAACAGCACCAACCAAAACCTTTCTGACTCTGCCAAAATATTTCGGGAAAGAGGAGGTTCTTGTCACTACCCCATAAGTTCTTATTGCTCACCCCAACCCTTCTCAGCAAACCTTTCCATGGAGCAGCTGCCATAACACACCAACCCAGATGCTGGCACTTCCCAAGACAAATTCTGCTTGGATCTGACTGTTTCAACTGATTTTTTTCCCTTGTATTTGAGAATATTGTAACTGTAGTTCAACTGAGATTAATGGCACGTGGGTTAAAGCAAAGCCATCAGCAAACCACTGCCAGGAAACGTCCAAAAGGATTTGAAATCCTTCACTCAGGGTTCAAAATAATGCAAAAATTAATTGCAGTCTTCCCAGACAAGTAATAAGGATTCTTGGAGTGATTTCCTATGTCCATGATGAAGAAAACCCTGGTTCTGCCCTGTCCTGGTGTCATTCCTCTCCCTCCCTGAATCCCTTCACTTCCAGCAGGGAACAAGGAGCAATTTATGTCATGGATCCTCCCAACCTGCCTGTTCCCAAAGCTTCCCTGGCAGGGGCACAAACCCCAAAGTCATATTGGCACCAATTACAGCAGGACGAGACAGAAGAACTAAAATTGGGAGGTGCCTTCAAAAATAAGAGGCAAAATTTGCCAGATATTCATATTTCATAATAAAGTGCCCAAAAGCAAGTCTTCCATGTGAGAAATTTTGAAAAAAAAATTATTTTTAACACCACCTACCGCTTCAAAAGTGGCATTTTTGCCATGTAAAGAAGGGGGGTAATAAGTAAATAACAACTTAAATGGCATAAAACTGCAATGAGTGGTTTGTTTGATTGCTGAGTTTGAGTGCAGTTGTGTTTGCATTCACCAGCTCTGAACTGGGCTCAGGAAGATTCCACGTAGGGAGCAGTTATCCCTCAAAAGGTCCCCTGCTGATGGCTGAGAGCAGAACTGAGGGAAAAACTGGCATGAAAAATATTTGCAAATATTTTAATAGTTGCCAATTTTCCTGATGTTATAGCGAGTTCTGGCTGGGGCTGGAGATTTTCTTGAAGCCTCAGTTTTCACAGGCAGTGATTAAATGAGAATCAGAGCCTTCCTTCAGATAAGCAAGAAAATCACTAGTCCCCATAGCTGCAAAAGTATCTTACAAATGTGTTCCAATGACAACATACAGGCTCAGAAATAAAAGGCCAAGCTTAAAAAAATTTATATAAACAAACACCAAAAAACTCCACAACCTCGTTTTTTGTTATTAAACTCAACTATTTTTTTATATAAATTATTGTTGGCAGCACGTCCACTTCGTTTTTAAAGAACTTTTGGATTTGTTTGCAGTCTGCAAATATTCACATTAAAAAATAATAATAATCAAGCCAGGGATAGTTTCTCAGCAAAGAATTCTGAGGAATGAGGGATTTATATCCCCTGGATTCTTCTGTACACAAGGCTTGTGCTCCACCACTTGTTTTGGGGCTTTCCCTGTTGGTGGGAAGAGGGATTTCTCCAGAGGGAGCCACAGCTCCACTGGAAAGAGAAACCTGTGCCTAAAGCTCTTTCCTTCTCCCCACTGACTGCAGAAGCAGGATCAGGAAGAAGCTGGAATCACATCTTTAATTGCCAACTTCCCAAATCCCAGCTGGAGGGACCATTCCTCACCATCTCCTGGCAGGAATCACACGGATTGAGTTATCCACTCTGGGGCTGGGAAGTTGCACAGTTTAAGGGAGCAAAGGCACAATATCCATGGAGTTGGAATTGAGGAGCACAACTGACTGAAATAATCTACAGGCAGGAAAACCACTTCCATTAATTCTCCAGGAAATTTCCACAGTCCACAGCAGTGAGCAGAACTGGAATGACAACTCCAAGGACAGAATTTAAATGTCTTTCCCAGTTTTTTTCCTGTGATCTCACCTTTATCAGCTCAAAGACAATATAAATTTGCAAGAACCTGATGACAAAATACTCAGAGGGCTCTGCCAGCCCATTCCTGGTGCAGGCATTCCCTGGGAATGGGATGGGCTGGGGGGATGTCAGGGGAGATCCTGGAAGTCGTTGCCTTTGGCTCACCCCCAGTCAGCACTGAAACATCAGCCCCAGTAAAGTTCATGCCATGAGCACAGAAGTGCAGGGAAAAACAGGAAAATGTTACATCTGCAGGGAAGGAGGGTGATAAAAGTTTAAGGCAAGGACTGCTCTGAAGATCCTGCTTTTCCTCATGAAATTAAGATCTTGCTTGAGTTGTTTCATGGAGTTTGTTGTCCCCTCAACTGCAGTTGTCTCAATGTATTTGTGGGATCCTGGGTGATCTTTACCCTGAACCCTTTCCAAGCCTCCTTCCCTGCCCCTCAGCAGTGACAAAAAGGCATTTTTAAAAAGTGTGTTTGTTTCCAGTTCAATTTAATCTGATGGCAAAGAGAAGAGCGTTTCTGGAGACACAGCTTTTACCTCTTCCAAATGCATTTGTGTTGGTCTCCTCCTTGTTAGGCAAAGAGCAAGGAATTGATGAGAACACTTTAAAAGCATGATCTGAACCCCAGAGAGCACATTGGAGGGACCTGTGTGTCCCCAAGAAGTCCCATTGCACAGAGGGGTCACATGGAACCACTCAGAATGCACAGCCAGGGCCACGTTATCCCACCACTCATTTGTTAATTGTTCAGCAACTCAGTGCCTTATAAACAGCAACACTCATCTAAAAGTACTAAAATCCTCATCCAAAACCAGGCTGGATGGGTCTTGGAGCAACCTGGGGGAGTGGAAGGTGTCCCTGCCCATGGCAGGGCATGGAACGAGATGAGTTTTTAAGTCCCTTCCAACTCAAAGCATTCTGTGATTCTATGGCCAAGAGCCCCTCTAAAACTTCTCACTTTAGAGTTGATATCTGCATTTAAAATATAAAAATAACCCTAATGGATGTCCTTATATACTCCTAGGAAGGGGTACAGGCTTGGGAGGGCAGCTGGGAACGACCCTGAGCACATTCTTTTGGGTCAGCAGTTTAAAAACAGCCTAAATAAAAGGTAACAGTTGTGTGAATGAGGCTGGCGGGCCAAGCCCTGTTTATCATGGAATATCCTGAGCTGGTAGAGAACCATCAGGATCAGAGTCCAACTCCTGGGACACCTCAAGAGTTCCATCATACGCCAAATTCCAGGTGATAAAAAGCTCTGCAACGACCAATGCTGTTGGCACCTCTGGCCAGCAAACTCAGAGAGGATGGAAGAGGGAAGGTCCCATTTCATCTCTAGAACTGCATTTTTACTGAGCTATCCCAGGCAAATTCATTAATTCATGGCAAGAAGGACTTTGAGGGGCTGGAGCGTGTCCAGGGAAGGGAACGGAGCTGGGAAGGGGTTGGAGCCCCAGGAGCAGCTGAGGGAGCTGGGGGGGCTCAGCCTGGAGAAAAGGAGGCTCAGGAGGGACCTGGAATTCTCTGCAATCCCTGCCAGGAGGGGGGAGCTGGGATCAGGCTCTGCTCCCAGGGAACAAGGGATGGGATGAGAGGGAACGGCCTCAGGTTGCACCAGGGGAGGTTTACATTGGATATTAAAGAAAATTCCTTCCTGGAAGGAGTTTTTCAGGGCAGTGGTGGAATTCCCATCCCTGAAGGGATTTAAAATCCCTGTGGATGTGGCACTTGGGGACATGGATCAGCGGTGGCCTTGGCAGTGCTGGGAATGTTGGACTTAATGATCTCAAAGGTCTTTCCCAACCTAAACAATTCCATGATTCCATGTCTTCTAAAACAAGGAGTGCAGTTATGCTAAGCCATGAAAATGAGACAGCTTTGATTTCCGAATTCACTAAAATGATAAAAATCAGAAACCATCCCTCACTAAATTTTCATTAAAGGCACAAACACTGCAGCACAAACACTCCAGAGTTTCCTAGTCTCTCTGTATCCCTACAGAGATCCAACTCTGGCCAAAACTCCCTGTCCACCCTCATCTTATGGAGACACCTTTGAGCTTTAGGGCTTCATGACCTCTTCATTTAGTAAATCTTATATGCAACAATTGTGACTTGTGTGCAAAAATAAAACAATTCTCGGAGTAAGTTATATCTGACAGGCACAACAGAAAACTGCCAACAGTGGAGGAATGTGCAATCAGCAATTAGGAGTATTTAATACTGCCAGAAAGGAAGGAAAAAAACACCCATGGAAAAGTGAGATTTATCAGGCAGTTAATTGCCAAGCATTTTAATTTAAGAGTTGGGAAACTGTAATTCTAATTATTGCTGCATTATGCAGTCATACATTTTCATCCTCATGTAATGTAGGAACCTCAGAATGACATGACACATTTTAATTAAAACACAATTACTTATTGACGATTAGATCTGTTCAAATAGTGTCTAATTCCAGTACCTTTCCCTGTGTTCTTCACTCCTGAATGGCACATTGGAAACAGGAATAGCTCAGATGTGACATGTCCAATTTTTTGATACATGTTATTTCCTTTATGAGTTTATTTTTTTAAAGCAGTCTCTCTGTATCTCTGGAATTACAAACAGAATCACTAAATAATCCACATTTCTCCTGCACTTATTAGATAATTTTTGATTTTGTTTCGCTCACATGAGGAAAATTCACTCCAATTTTAATTGTTCATCAGAACAAGCACCAAAACCATCACAAACATCCCAGTTTTCCATTCCAAGAGCACAGGAAAAAAACCAAGCTTTTACCAGGAGGAAACTTTGACCCTAAACAAAAGAACCAGGTGGGTCCTGGAAAAATATTTCTCCATAGGAATGCACACAAACCACCTTTGGTCACCTTTTTTTAAGAATTCTTCCCTCTCTCCAGCCCAAAAACCTATTTTAGATTTTCTTCACAAGCACGTAAAAGAGCAACATCCGTATTTACCAGCAAAACTAACTTTAAAAATTCTTAAACTACATCCCAACCAATAAATTACTTATTTCTTAACTAGAAACTCCAGAAAAAGGAGGATGCACCAAAATTTTGACCAAAATTTCCTTATGGAGCATTTAAAATAACTTCAAGATGGAAAAATAAATACAGCAACAGAGTTGAAATCCAGCACACACATGCAGGAGACCCTTTGGATTCCCAAGGAAGCAAAAATTCAATGCTAACATTGTTTCTTATTTTTAAGGTCACAACCAAAAAGTTCATTTTGTGGAAAACACACATTTTTTCCCACTGAATGCTCAGTTTTGCCTGTGAACTGATGAAAGGAGCAAAAACAACAGTAATTATTTTATCTCTTACCTTTTGCAGTCAGAAATCTCCTTAAAAACAACATTCCAACCCCTCACTCAAGACTTGGGGGTGTTTTCCTCTATTTAAGGGCTTGTTACCACTAATTAAGGCAGATTCCACTTCACACTCCTAATTAATCAAGGTAATCAGCAGGTCCTACCCCTCTGCTCAGAGAGCAGCACATCTGTGTTGGCACAAAACATCAGATTTGCTGCTTCTAAAGGACTTTTTTTGCCCCAAATTGGGAATTATTGCGGTAATGGCCCCCAAAATATTCATTCCAGAAGGGAACAGCACTGGATGTGAGATCAGCAAATCCAAAATCGTGTCTAAAGCACCAGGATAAATGGAATAAAGGCCTGGTGGGCAAATGAGGTTCTCAGAGCAGATCCAGTATCTCTCAAATGTATCCACAGACATTTAGGAATTGCATATTGCACCCCCTGCATCAGCCCCACAGTGTATGGAAAATCCCTGAAAATGGAAGTTGTGGAAAATCTTTCATTAATAACATTTTAATAAGGCCATAATATTTTCCTGATACTGGACTTTTTATCAGTTCAAAATCTTGATTTTTTTTTAATTTGTTTCACAGGTTTTTATATTATGGCAACATTTTGTCTTGGCCTGTTGGATGGGATAACAGCTTGCCTGTGAGAATTTTTCAGGAATAAAATTCCAGAGGAAATGTACATTGGGTGAAATTTAATTGGTTTTTAACGTATTCTTTGGAATTCATTGGAATTTCGCTTCGTGCTTTATTATTTTTTGGATAATGAGATTTTTACTCCTTATAAAAACTTTACTCCTTATAAAAACTCTTTGTTTTACAAATATTCCTCCTTTCCATGGTTCTTTTGCAAAGGCTTTGGTGTCCAATCCCTGGAAAGCAACAAAGGAACATCTCCCACCTTGTGTCCCACCCAATCTGTATCTTCAAGTGTGGGAGTGACACGAACTTCAGCCCAAATTCCAGGGAAAACAGTTATAAAACTACAGAGTTCTCCTGCTTGGGATCCTTAGGAACATACCATGTGCACAGGGTGGGAAATCCTTTGCCTGTAGGTACTGATTTTAATTTTTTTTTAACTTTTTTTTAACATTTTAACATTTTTTTCGTGGGGCTGTGATGTGAAATACCCTGGTAGGCATGTGGAATTTAGGGCAAGGATAAATAAAGAGATAGGTAAATAAATAGATAAATAAATAGATCAAGAGATAGATAAATTAAAATAGAATATACATAAATAAATAACATTAATAACAAAAATTTAAATAAGCAAGTAAATAAATAGATAAATAAAGAGCAAGTGAAGGGGGACAAAGAGAGGGAAGCATATGGAATATATTCATTTTTGGGTTTCACTAAGTCTCTGGCCCAGCTGGTTTTATTATTGCAGAAATGCTCATCAATATGGTTCTGCATCCTCCATGTGCAGAGCACACACCAAGGAATGAGGTGTTTGCAGGGATTGCAGCTCCTAAAGGAAGACAAAAGCAATCAGCCATTAATATACAAAAGCCAGACAGTCACAGATTTAAAAATAAGGATTAAAAAGAAATTACAGCTCCCACAATGAAAAACCTATGAGGAAACTCTTCAGTCTCACCAGGGAGAGGAGTTGGGTGTTGAATTGTACCTAAAATCTGGTTTTACATGTTATTTCAAGCTCTTCTGAAAATGATGATGTTCTTTCCCCGATTTATTTAATTTTAGTGTCTCTCCAGTCAGTGGTGCAGAATTTCCCAATTATTCAAAGAGCTGAATGGGATGGTTGGATTTCCCAATGCCCTTTTGCAGGAGGAAAGCACTTGTGTGGGATATTACTGGGATATTTCCCAGCTTTCAGGAAAAGAATCTGGTGCAACTGGAAAGAAATGGTCACACAAATATCACCTGAGAATTAATTCCTTATGGGAACATGTGCAAACCCACCTGAACCAACTGGAAATTTGGTTTTAATTGATTCAAATTTCATGTGTGAGAGCCATGGGCTGGGCTCCAAATCTCACAGATTTTCACCCAAACCATGTGGATTCAATATTCAACACAGGTGTGGAGAGGGGAAAGAGGAGAGATGATCCTAATTTTTAAAATAAAAAAAAATCCAAAGCAAAATTTACTGATTACTGACTGATTTAATTGAAAAGGAGAAATATATCCAAATATTCCCCCATCCAATATTTCTACCAGCAATGAGAACACCGCTTTCAGTCACTTGCTGGATAATTCCTGGGAATGTTTTAGCTGAGGGCTTGGAGCATCCTGGGATAGTGGAAGGTATCCCTGCCCACGGCAGGGGTTGGAATGAGATGTTCTTCCAAAACTTCCCAGTTTTCGGGTTTTTCCCTCTGCACCCATGGATTCAGAGAGATCCTCCCAGTGGCTAAAAATGGTCTCTAAGCAACAAGCACTGAAATGTTTTCAGATCTTTTTTTCCTTGACCCAGGATTTGTGCTGAGTTAGAGGAGCAAATACTGGCATGACGTGACATTCTTGTTATTTATGTTCCATCCAAAGAAGTGGAAGATAACCCAGGCAAATTTCCATTCTCTAATTATAAAAGCCTCCTCATATTCCCATGAAACTAATTTTAATTTGATGAGAAACAGACAACTTGGATTTCCTATGATTCCAGAGATAAGATTCTTTCTCAGTATGTTCTCAATTTACCAAAGGCTCCAAAATTGGAGATCTCTATTAATAAACGTTGCTGGTTGCTCATGGAGTGACTTTGTGTTATTAGACACCCAAAAATAAAGGAAAAATAAAAGGAAAAAAGGGGAAAAGATTGCTGGATTTAGCAGCTGCATTCGGGGGAAGGAAGAAGGAACCTTTATTTTCCAGAGGGAGCTGAAGCAGGTGAAGCTCCTGCTTTGTCCAAAGTTATTCTCACCCTGTGATGGTCACAGGTGTTTAAAATGTCTATAAAAATTCCACAAAAAAATTGCCTTTGGAGAACAAAATCCACTGCAGGGGGTCAGAACTGGCTGATTTTTAGGGTCCCTTCCAACCCAAACCATTCTGTGATTCTATGAACTACAGAAAGCACCTTATAATTAAGATACGCAGGGAATTATCTGCAATGGAAACAAACTGGGTTTGGAGACTTATTAAGTCCTGCAATTCCTTAGGCATGGAAATCCCACAGCAAAATTAATGGTGTGAGTACAGGCTACTGTGCAGATCTCCTGAAAGTCTCCTGAAAATTCCGGCATTGGACAATACGTAAAACAACCAGGAATAAGGAACATAAGGAGAAAACTCAGCTCCAGACCCAGGTTTGACCACTTTTCCTGAAAACTAAGCCACAAAACCCCCCAGTTTCCTTCAAAATCTGAGAGGAAGATCAATTTAACTAATGATGTGGGGGTTCTGTGTCCCTGTGGACCTCACACATATTATTTATGGAATGCATTAATATTTCATTTTTCCCCTCCCTAAACAGTCTTTGAGGGCAAAAAAAAAAAAAGAGATAGCTTGAGACAGGTAACATTTTAATTGAAATGAATGGGATTGGTTTGATTTCACCTCGGAGAATATAAAAATCATTCATTTTTTGGTCATGAAAAGGATCTTTATGTCTCACCAGTAGCTCGACAAGCACGACAAGCAGTGGGTGACACTGGGAATCCACCTCCCACCTGTCCCTGTGCCATGGGAACCATCAGCTCATGGGAAAAAATGCAGAGATCATAAAAATCCAGAGCTGAACTCTGCTTTTCCTTCTTTTTTTAAGGTTGGGGTTGGTCATCCTGAGGAAACACCATCCCTTGGATGGGCTGTGCTCCGTGTTTTCATTCCTGCCTGTCAATGGCTTTAACGTCTGCCCAGGAACACTCAGGATAAGTCTTTATGCTTCCTCTGGGCTGGACCTGGGCTGCTGAATGTGCCAAATGAATGTGTTGGACAGATTGTTGTCCTCCAAAGGCTTCTCTGAAACGTTGTTGGACCTTTTACAAGAGATTTGCCAAATCACTGTGAATCTGAAGCATCACCAAAAGTGGCAGTGCCAGAGACAGGAATCATTTCATTACTGGCCCTTTATTCCTCCTCTAAATAGTTTTGTGCTGCCAAAGTAGGAGCATGAACCTCTTTGTTTTAATTGATATTATTAGTATTTACTTTTTCTATGAAGGGTTAGAGTGGGATTGTGTTTTCTGAAAGCACCTCAGGAGGACGAATCACTGAGATTTGGGCTTTGAAATCATGTCTGTGTTTGAAAAGCTGAGTCAATGGACTTTGTGCCCCTAAATCACTTTAGAGCTTTGGAAATCTAAGTAAAACCTTCAAGAAACTTAAAAACAAATGGATCACTGCCCTCAACCCCAGGTTACCTCACAGCTCAGTCCCAATTTTCCTCCAAGTGCCCTCCTTCTTGCTGTCCATCATAGGATAATTTTCCTTTTTATCACTAAAATATCTTTTATAAAAGCTCCTTACTGTACATTTTACAGCCACTGTCACAACCCCACAGGTCAGGAGCTGCCTGATGCCCTCACTGGGCTGTGCCTTGCACATGAATTCAGTCCCAACACAGAGGAAAGTCTGGAAATTATTTGTTTTCTGCTGTCATTTGCAAATTATAAACAGGAAAGTGAAGCACAACTCACAGGCAGAAGGAGTGAGTAAAATAAGTGTAGATGGGCAAGTCAAATATGACATTCTTCCCTTAGAAATTTTAAGGAGGGTTGCAAAATTTACCTAGAATTCGTTTTATTGCCAGCAAATAGCACTGAATATAAAAAGGAGTCCTATAGGAATTGCTCTTCACTTATTTAGACCTTTTTATTTTTGTTTGGGAAAGCTCTTGAAATACACATAAAGAGACCCCAGGAATTCCCTGGGAATATCAGCCTTTCCTCCGTCATCCTGTCCTGGTTTGTTGGAGTCAGATGGGATCCAGGGGACATGGCACAGCTACTGAAAAACCCTTCTCATGCCCTGTGACCCCAAAAAACAGGAGAAAATCATCCTAGAAAACTCCTCAGCAAAGTGCTTTTATTTCAAGCCATGGACCAGGTTAGAGAAGTTCCTTTCAAGGAATTAATAGATAATAATAACAATGGGATGCTTGTTTCTTCTGAGGAAAAGTGACCTATATTCCAGGTAAGGAAATATTCCTCCCAACAATGCCCAGGGTAGATACTGGCAGGAAATGCTCTGCTCATAACTATTTTTCATGTATTATTTTTCATCTGGGCGCCCCAAGGATTTTCCTCCCCTACTCATGCCCAGTGCAGGGCCACCCTTTGTTACAACATTAAAATCTACTTAATATTTTTTTAGCATTTCACATCACAGCCCCAGTAATTGCACCCTCAGGAGCAAGACTCCTTCCTGCCTGTGCTTTTCAATATTATTGGCATCTCCCTCATTTGGGGACCTGGAATGATCTTTTTTTGCATTTTCCCCCTGAAATGACAAACAGGGCTGGTTGTGGCTCAAGCACTATTTGGAGCATGACCCCCTTGGCTCCTGGTGTTCTTCAAATTAGATTTTGATCTTTGTCAATTAGGCTTTGCCACTGTGGACCTGCTGTGCCATTATCAGGAGAATCATTGTCAGGGCTAGGAAGTCAGTGAACTTTGGAAGCCTTTCTCCACCTTCCAGGGATGCAGCTTTTACAATTAGAGCGATTTAAAAATATAATGCTAAACCAAATATTTCTGTCTACAACTCTATTCCCTGCAATCTTTGTGCTGTTTGTCCTTAAACCAACTTGCAGCACAGAGAGTTTTGCCTTCCTGTGGCAAAAAAAACCCCAAGAAATCTTGATTTCTACACAAAATTTGGCTTCTCATTTGCTCCTTTTCATGTTTTTGGCTTTGTAATGAACCTGCAACAGATTTGTCTGGGAGCCAATTTTGCTTCTGGGGGGAAAAAAATAGTGGCCAACTGAATCAAAGAGATGAATGCCAGGAAATCTTGTCTGGTTGTCACACAGCAGGGATGTGATGCTGCTCCAGCCCAGGGGCTTTGTCAGCTGGTTTGTCTAGAGAGTCTAAACTGGGAAACTAAAGAGGGAATGTTGGGCCTGGCATCCACCCTGGCCTTGGAGCAAGTCACCTCCCGCTACACAACGGGCCCCCAGAGCCATCCCAAGTCGTTTTATGGGAGCAGATTGGCTGCCAAAAAACTTCATTTTCACTGTATCATTTCAATGCTGGCTCAGGGTTTCAGCAAGGTGCACTCCCAGGGTTTGTGCACAGCCTGGGACCTGGATCTGCTGTGTGGGCCGAGGGGAAGGAGGAACATTCCTGGCATGGATTGTGTTGCATGATACCCAAAGTAGGATTTTCCAGCAGGAGAGGATATTTTATAGGTTTTCAGGGCATGAACAATGATCAAGTGTGACCCTGTGAGCACCAAAGATTCTGCAGAATCAGTTCCTGTCTGAATTACAGCACCTCGTGAGAAACTTCCCAGGAAAACTTCTCAGTATAAAAAATCCCATATCAAGTGACATATTGAGTGACAGGAGAAAGGAATGGCTTCCCACTGACACAGGGCAGGGAGAGATGGGATATTGGGAAGGAATTCCTGGCTGGGAGGGAGCGGAGGCCCTGGCACAGGTTGGGCAGAGAAGCTGTGGCTGCCCCTGGATCCCTGGAAGTGTCCAAGGCCAGGTTGGAGCCACCTGGGATAGTGGAAGGTGTCCCTGCCCATGGAAGAGGCCGGAATTCAATGATTTTTATGGTCCCTTCCGGCCCAAATCATTCCAGGATTTCATCACCTGCTCAGTGGTGGAGGCTGCAGCACATTTAGAGGCTGCTCCCATTTCCTTGAGAGCAGCAATTCCCACTCCTGCACTCCAGTCTCTGGTGCAGACCCAGCGTTTCTTCTGCCTGGAAGGTTTCCAGCACTTGGAATTCCCAGGACTCCCAAGCTTTTCAGCTGCTCTTGCATATATTGCCTCTGGAAAAACTGCTCCCCTGTTTGCAACTGGAAGTCAATGGGTGACCTGTCCAGTCCCTACAACAACAGCAGCAAAAGAAAAAAAAATAGCAGGTAAAAATAACATGCAAAAAGACAAGAAAATATGGGATAACCATGGAATACAGGTAAAATCTAAAGACTGGTAGTGCAAAGAAAAAACTAAGGAAAAATATATTTGATGGTTTAAAAATAATATCATGGAAAGGTGGGAAAAGACACCAGTAATACAAGGTAGAAATGTTACAGCAAGCAGAATACAGCTCAAAAAAAAGAGAAAAAGTAATTTTCAGACTCCAGGAAGATATATGATTTTCCAAACTTATCAAACTTCTTGTGAAACACTGGGAAAAATAGAAAACAGATCAAGAAAAGTACATAAAGCATTGCAGTATCACAAACACATAAACCAAATAAAAATAAAGATGTCATATTGCTGTATTTTCCTCCTTGTCCTTCTTATACTGCCTGGATGAGTTATAAATGGAATATGGATGGAGGCAAAGGAAACATATCCTTGGATTTCAAACATAAATATGCAGCTGTAAAACAAGAACTACCCACAAGCACATATTCCATCCACTTGTTTTCCAGAGTGAATATGTCCTGGAATCAGCTGTAGTTTTGGCACAACACATGAAACATTTAGAGCTTGTGAGGGGAAATGGCACGAACCTTTCTTCTGGAATAAACCTCCTTTCTTCCTTCCTTTTGGAGGGACTCTCCTTCCTTCTGGAATGGCTCTTCTTTCTTCCTTCTGGAATGGCCCTCCTTCCTTCTAGAATAGCTTCCCTTCCCAAACCTTCCCNGGAATAGCTTCCCTTCCCTTCCCAACCTTCCCAAACCTTGCCTTCCCAAACCTTCCCAAACCTTCCCTTCCCAAACCTTCTCTTCCCAAACCTTCCCAAACCTTCCCTTCCCAAACCTTAATCCCTCCTTTCCTCCTTCCTTCCTTCCCTCCTGGGGCCGGGATTGGCTTTCCAAGGGCAGGATCCAGACACACTTCCATGTAAGCAACTGGATGGAGCTCTGGACAGATCTCCTGAGTTTTTCTGCTGTCACAAAGGCCACAATTTGGAAATGGAGAGTCCCCAACCCCATCCCCACATGGGATCACCTCTGCTCTAGTGGAAGGTGTCCCTGCCCACGGCAGGGCTTGGAATGAGATGATCTTTAAGGTTCCTTCCAACCCAAACCATTCCAGGATTCCATGATAACTCCCCAGCACATCTTCCAACATCCAGCAGCTCTGGGCACTTTTCCCTCTGCAGTAATTGAAGTGTTAACCCAACAGCAGCATTTGTTCCCTTTTTTTACCACAACCAATTACTTATTTCCAAGCTGCCCACAAAGTTCCCCCCGAGTTTTGTTATGGAGTACATGAAACAAGAGCAAGGCAGCTGGAGTGAAGGAGCAGCCACAGGAGCTCAGCCTCTCCCTCAGTGACTTTCCTGGGAATTCTGGTGTAATCTAGTGATGGCAAAATGAGCCCCCAGGACAGGTAGGGTTGGGTCCCTCGTTGCCCTGTTAACACCAGGACATTGCAGGGGGAGGTTGGGCTCTCGTCTCGCAGCTCCTCTGACCAGAATACAGAAAATTTGAGAGAGGAGTGAGGACAGGAGAGTTTCTAACACCTGCCAGCAGGGAATTCCATGTGGGAAGAGCACTGGGAGCCAACCTTCCACAGAACACTTACATACAGGGAGGCTCTGGATAAACAAGCAGATGAAATGAGGAAATGGTTTCCACAAACTGCAGTGGATGGAAAGGATTGATTTTAGTAATACTATTTACAGGGGGATGGTTTGCAATGGTTTGGGGGGTTATCACCCCTTGGTAGTCACTGGATGTTTTCATCAAAGCCAGTTTAACCTAAATTTTTCTGTATTTTGCCTTTGGTTTAAATCAAACAGAACTTATTAATTTTTCTGCAGGTACAAAGAGCGAGAAAATAATTTTTATCAGGTTATTTTTGATGATTAAAACAAATAATCAGTTCTGAAAGATCTTCTAAAAGGGACAAATTTGGCTTTACATCAAACCTTGTGCAAAAAGCCAAGCAAGGCCAGATTTTGAAGAAACCTTGTTTCTAATTGATCAGCTTATTAGGGTTTGATCCAATGCAGTTTGACATTGAAAGGTTTTGGTCCAAGCCTTTAAAATACACACTGCTGTTAGTTTTCTACTTGTCAGCTTATTCAGCATGTTCAAGAACATGTACTAAGCTGCTTTGACTATAAATTAGCTCGACAGAAAAAGCCAGTACCAGATTTTTAGGCTATTTTCTTGTATAACCTGCCTAAGAAGTGAGGCACAGATTGGGAAGTTCACATATCATTTTGCAAGATTTATTTATTCTTCCTTGCCAGCTCAGCTTCAAAGCCCAGAGGTCAAACCCTCCAGATCTTGATATCCATAGTTTTGCCACTGACTTCACTGATGGCATAATTTCAGGCATGAAGACTGAAATCTGGATCAAGGTTTATTTTCTTGTTTTAGCTGTACTTTTAAAACCCTTCCAAAAAACTCTCTATAAAAACTATAACGAGCATTCACATAAATGGCTCTCCCAACTCAAACACCAACTATCTAAAAAATGCACCAAGGAAAATGGATGGGAATAGATATCCAGGCCTGGCTTTATCATCTCACGCTCAGAGTTTATAACATGGATTTTGGAATCACCGAGTGAACTCCTGCAACACACTTCTGTACTTTGCATTTTTAGCTGCTCTTGACAAAGTGTGATATTCCCAGTCATGGATATTAACTGTAAGATTATACTGCTGCAAGTTAAATATGTCTTGCCTTCCTGGAGAGCTCCAGCCAACACAAGAAACCCGAGGCAATGCCAAAACAAGCCTTTCGTCCTGCTGAAATTTGAATTTTGCCCCACTTTGCTCTTCAAAGTGACCAGTAGACCTTCTGGTGGCCCTGTGAGCAGCAGCACCATCACCCAGAGGAATTCCCACTCACCATCCCAGCCACAGCAGCATTCAGGGGATGAATGTCTTTCCAGATATAGACACGGACAGATGAGAATAATAAATGCAACGCACGACTCATTAAATGCAAAGCTTATTTTCTCACACACCTGCAAATACTTGCGTGGATAAATTCTGGTGAACAAAGCCAAGGGAAAGGCAACTTCCAAATATCCAAGTGGAACTCATTAATGTGGGAGCCAAGACTTCACCAGAGGTATGTAAATTGAAAGAAAAGCACCTCGTTTAATGGGAATAATATTTTATTTTCGGTTCACATGTGTTTAAGACGTGCAGAGCTAAGAAGAAGTTGCACATTGTGTAACAGAAACTGTATTAAGTAATTTATGAAATTAAGGTTGAAGGTCATTGGCTGCTGTGAAGTGTCCTGAACTTCCTTCTGATTTGCTTTGATAAATGATATAGGATGGTCTTTTAATAAAAGTCCATCTTAATTGTGGAATTACAGAATCAGTGAGGTTGGAAAAGTCCTCCAAGACCATCCAGTCCAACCTGTGACCCAACGCCACCTTGTCCCCAGCCCACTGAGTGCCACATCCAGTCCTTCCTTGGACACCTCCAGGGATGGGCACTCCAAACACCCTGGGCAGCCCCTTCAAATGTCTAATTCCCTTTTCTGTGGAAAAATTCTTCCTAATTTCACACCATCCTGCATATCCACACCTCCCCTTGCAGAGAGGTGATGGCAATTTTTAGGGATAAACAGCCTGTCCACACACAACTCCCCAGAACTTGGTGCAAACACTGGTATTATCTAAGTCCACCAGAACTTTTACACAACTTCCCACTGAAACTTTACAAATGAATTCTACAAAAAAGGCAATTTCTGACTGAAAACGACAATCAGTTGAGTTCTTTGAAACACCAGCACTAAGCAGTGATTCATGAGTGCAGAAGCAAAATCCCTGTTTCATCAGACAGTGAAATTTGTTGTCTCTAAAGTTGGCAATGACCCACCAGCAGCAGCTTCTTTTGTTCATTTGCCTCAGTTTTCCCATCTGTGAAATGGAGACCATAAGACTTACCTTTCTGAACATATATTCCCTTAATCTCTCTTAATAAATTAATCAATTAATACTAAATGACCACTTTAATAAAGGAAAAATACTAGAAATTTACTTAAATCCTTGGTATCATAAATAAAATTCCTCATTACAGGTGCATATGGTCACACATACAATCACATGCATATTGATATGTGTTTATAGACATTATAAATATGTGTGTGTGCACCTGTAAAAGCATATTCAGACCTTGATTAATCCAGGAACACACAAAACACAGGATAAATCTCCAATTCTAATGGTTTTTCCTGCATTTTGCTGACAAACAGGGCCGGATCCACTTGGATCTGTTTGAACTCCACAACATTTCAACAGCAAAACCAGCTGTGGAGCTGCAACATCAGAGGCCACAACTAAAATAAACTGAATTAATCCTGTCCCCAGTCCCTCCAAAAGACTGGATATTTATGATAACATCCTGATCCATGCTGGGTCAGCAGTGATTTTGCCACTGACTGCACAAACACAAGATTTTGGAGCAAGGACCTGATCCTGATTTGTGTGATCTGCAGGAAAAACCTCTGGAGAAGATGAGGAAAGTTAGTGGACCTGGCTACAAGTCAAATTCTGCCCAGGCTGCTCTGACAGCATAATCAAAGCTGTGCTGGAAAGCACAGAATAATATACAAATATATATCTATTTTCTCAAATGACTCTAAAAACCCACAGGAATTTTGTTGGGTTTTTTTTTTACTTAAATGGAAAAGAAGAAAATCTATATCTTGGAGAGTGAAAAACAAATTAAAGGTTCTTGAAGGGTGTTTCTTAACATTTACCAGTGTTTTTCCCCATGGAAAAGATGAAAAATTAGCTTGAACCCCAGAGCTTTTGGTCTTTTGTAATCTTTTCCTCTTTTTTTTTTTCCTCCACAATGAATATAGATTTTTTAATCTTATATGCAGAGGTTTCACATATTTAGATTTGAAAGCTTTCTCATTGTTCTAGGAGACAATTTTCAATTAAAAATACGTATGGGACTTACCTGGATGAAGAGAATGTAGGAGCACAAACAAACACCACATGAATGTGAGTAAGTTTTGGAGCCTATAATAAAATAACTTTGACATCAAGAGAAATGCTGGGCTGTCAGACTTCCCAGGGTAAGATAAGAATCTTTGCTGTCTGCTCCCATTAGGACATGAGCAAGAAAATATCCCTGGTCATTAAGGAGAGTTTTGCCATCTCCCATCTGGGTCCCATCACTGCCTGGAAGAGGAAATGATGCTCCAACAATTCTGAGAAGGGGGAAAACCATATTGTTATTTTTTATGTATCATCAAAATCACTTCTGAAGTGAAATCTTAAGGTTAAAATGAGCAGGGGGTAAAAAATCTGGGGCATTTCTTTTTTGCCTAAATTCACCCTTAAACCACTCAGTTCTCTGTTGGTAAAATGGGGAGGGTGTTGTTTCCTCCCTCTCCCACCCTTTCCTTACAGTTCCTGTTCAAATGTGAAGATCCAGAGGAAGAACCTTCTCAGTCTCTATGTTGGTGAGAGCTCACATGTGGTTAAATACTATTTGAAGCCTAGAATATATAATAATATAACATAACATAACTCAATAATATAATGTACATAGATTTTTGAAGTACCTGATTCTAAAAAAAAAGCAGAAACTGGTTAAAACAACTCAAATTACCAAGCCACCATAGCTAAATCAGCTAAAAATAAATACTATCAGAAATAAAACTAATACTGATAAATTCACTATTTCCTTTTTGACACATTCTTCAACATCCACTTCGAATCTATACTTCGATGAGATTTCCTCTTACATGTTTCCTTTAGGGACACCTGTGAAAAATGAAGAGCAAAAAAGGTTAAAAATTAATTATTTAAATGGCTATTTTTTTGAGTTTTTCCCTACAATTCAAATATTTGAAGGGAGATGCAAAAGTAAATGGGAACAGGTTTGCCCAGAGAAGCTGTGGCTGCTTCATCCCTGGAAGTGTCCAAAGCCAAGTTGGATGGGGTTTGGAGCAACCTGGGATAGTGGAAGGTGGAAATTGATGGTTTTTAAAGCCCTTTCCAACCCAAACCAGTCTGGGATTCTATGGATGGTGCCAGGATTTGCTCACCTTGGTCACCAGGAGTAGTTGGGATGATATAGGAGACAGAAAATACTTTGGGACCATTTGGCAGAGCTGGAAGAGACACAAGATGAGACCTGGATGGGAATAAAGCAGAACTGCTCCACTTTTTCATGCATTATTAAAAGTGAGATTTTAAAAATTAAAACTTTATTTTTTTTCCCCCTTTAAAAAATGCAACAGATGTGTGCAAAGACAAAGCTGGTGCCTGTGCTACCTCGTGGAAGTTGGTTTATGGTTCTGATGAGCAGTTCTAGGAGGAGAGCACAGCGGAATGACATCGTGGATCTGTCACAAGGTAATTAGGGCAATCACTACAGAGCCAAGTTTTATAACCTGGCTCAAATTTAAGAGGTTTTTACAGTTATTCAATGCATTAAACCCCAGAAAATGTGCTGGGGCTTGTCCATTGAATCCTGCACACCGGAAAGCTCCTTGGTTGGGCCTGTGGGAAGAACTGATTTAGTTTTGTTATGTGGTCATAGGAGAACAATAAGGAAAACTAATGGATAAAACTGTGCAAATCAGAGTTGGTGTGAGCCACAAGACACTCAGCAATAAACCTTAAATTGAGTGCAAAAAGCAATTTATAAAAGAGTGCTCTGGCTCCTCTAATCATATCTAATTATGGATTGGTATGTTCTGTGTGTGGAGCATCAAGGCCAGGTTGGATGGTCCTCAGACCAACATGGTCTAGGGAAGATTTCCTGAGCACAGCAGGAGGTTGGAGATGGTCCCTAAGGTCTCTTTCAATCCAAGACATTCTGTGATTCTGTTATTCCACGATTCCAAGCACTCCTGAGCTGCTGGGAGCCCTCACTCAGCCAAAATTCCGCTTTCAATCCAGCCCGTGTTTTCCCTCAGGACTGCAGGTCAGATCCCAAGAAAAAAGTGGGTTTGGTGGAATGCCTTGGATAAACAGAGGGATGGCCCTGTGAGCACCAACAACAGAGAAGAAAATGCTGCAGTTTTCAAGTTGTGGCTACAGCAGAAATAAAAACATCCACTTTTTTTTCCTCAAAAGATCCATGCAATTGGCTTCAATGGACCCACTGCCCCTGCATCACTATAGAGGGTGTAGAGACCCTCTCTGTTCACTTTCCAGGACCTTTCCCATGTGGATTGGCACTGGAAAAGGCAAAGAGGAGCTGCCACCACCACCACAGCCCTGCTGGGTACCTCCCTAAACCACAACCAAGGTGCCTGGCAGCAGCTGGAGTGGTTTCTTCTCTGCTCTTTCACCACCAGGTATCCAAAATGATCATGTAATTCCCAGCTGGAGACTGTTTGGGATTCTGCAAGGAAGCTGGAGATGAGGGCAGAGGCAGAACCTTCTCCCCAGGATGGGCTGGAGGATGATGTGAGGAACTGCTGGGAGACATCAAAGGGACCTGCTGGGTCTTCATGGCCAATGAGGCTGGAAGAGGCAAGAAACAGAAGAAAGGAGAAGGTCAAACCTTGGGATTCACCACCCAGCCCATGGTTGGTGGTGGCTCACACCACCAGCAAGGAAGGAAGCAACCCTGGGGTGAATTATCACTGCAATTCCCAGATAAACTGACTTAATAAAGCTGTGGACTAATTAAACCCATTCTTTGCTCCGTCCCTTCCTCTCAAGACAGTGTGAATCCATTCAGAGTCTTCACCTCTGGGCAGGGAATCCTGGAGCTTTTTCCCAAAACATAAAATTCCCACTGAAGTGTTTCTGCATATTTGCAAGGTGGGCCCTGCAAGACCCACAGGTGAAATGGTTTGAGGAAGAAGAAAACAGCAAACAAAATCGACACACATTAAAAAATTGTCTCACCCAGTCACTTAATAATTATACCAAAAATGGGTCAGGTTGTCCAATTAACTCCACCAAAACTGATCAGACCAGTGCAAGATTTAAATGAGCATAAATTTTAAAATAAAAGGGTTGAATACACAAATCAGGACAGTGCTCTGCTGTGGGAATTTCATATATCTGAATATATCTGAAATTTCGTATATCTGTGAATACATCAGAAATACATTCATAAAAAAAATACAATGAAGATTTGGCACATCACCCTTATTTCAGGAGATTTAAAATGTAACAGCAACAATTAACATGTTTTCCACCAAAAAAACATGTGAATCAGCAGCTTGATCTGTTCTCAGTTTTCACAAGCAAAGTCCTGTCTATTATAATCTTGTTTTTCTCAGCCATAAACACAGTGTGAAAAAAAAAGAGAAATTTATGATGAATATGGTTATAGTTATTATTTCCCTTCTGGGGATTTATTAAGCATGTGTTAGGAGTTTAGGTATAAAATGAAATTGTTTTTTCACTACATGGATGTCTTCTGTGACTATCTGTAAAATTTCATTAAGGTGTTAGACTTGATATTGCAGATCAAAGTAATCCCAAGAGATTAAGGAGACCCTGCTAATTGACTAAGGTCATGTACTGCACTTCCCACTGGCACTTTGGCCTACATTGACAACAGAGGAGCAGCCCCATCTCAAAGGACCATTCTATAAAAATACCATTTTCTTTATCTCTAGTCCAGTTTTCACACCGCTCCGATAACAAGGGATTTCATAAATCCAGGTGGACTGATTAGAGTTTTGAGTATGTAACTTTCTGAGTAAAAAATATACATGATACTTTTGAACAATTTTGACATTTTATCTTACCCTTTAAAACTCCCGGGAACATATTGCACGTTAGGTGTTTAAGAATAAAAAGTGTCAGCATATATAGCAAGTCCCATCATTCAAACTTGGCACTAAAGAGGATATTGAAAGCCTTGCTGCAGACCATTAAAACCAGCTAATTTACAACCAAAGACATTGTTGCTTGAAGTGCCAATTTGGTCAATAATTAAGGTTTGGAATATCTATCCGGCTCTGACAAGAGAAAATTCCTTAAAACCTTTCCCTGTTGATCAAAACATACAATATATTAGTCTCAATTGGACAGTGGTAGTTAGTCCCATATTGTGATATTATTGAAAATTATGGACTATCCAGAGATGTGGTGAGGAATTATTGCTGTTGTCAGCAAGATTTGTGAACCCAGTGCTGAGATGTTTGCTCCCACCTGGAAATGTGAATGCTGGAAAAGTTGGAGGGAATTCACAAAAGAACAACAGAAATGAAAATATGGCTCTTTTCTGTCTTCATCGTGGAACAAGGAAGGAACTCAAAACCAATTGGCCAGAAGTTTAAGGGCAAGATTTAGAGTTGCAGGGAAGAAAACAGGGGAGATGAGATCATACAACCCATTAATTTGGCAGACTATGAATAAGAACTGACTACAGCAAGCTGAGTGAAAAAGACACAAAATAGAACTTACCTGCCACTATTTAACTGATCAAGTTACATACCAAGTGATTTTGCCAGTTTGCTTTCACTAAAAGTCTTAAAATCAAGATTTTTTTTTTTGCTGAAATTGGGCTGTTACAAAAAGGTTGGGATTTTTATGTTTCATTCACTGATTGTTTTTCCTCAAGTTTATCCAAGTTTGTCTTCAAGGAAAGCTTCAAACTTGAGGCAAAGTCATGAGCAATGAGTTTACTGGGCACGTTTTAACGTCATTAATGGATGTAACAAGCAGCTTTCCATTCACTGGATGAAATCCCCATCCAAGCAGAAGGATAGTAGGAGGCTCACGACATACATAAAACGTGTGTCGTTTGCATGGAGATGAATTTCAGACTTTAGAAGGCAACAGAATCCCATTTTCCATTATGTTCACCCAGCAGAACGGATTTCATTAATCAGCCTATCATCAAGGGCTCAGTCCTACCACATTACTCACACTAAGTAATACCTGAGATGCAAATATGTCCACTAAAGCAAAGGACTCATCTGGAGAAGTTGTATCATTCTCGGAGTAAAGGTGCTTTAATGGACTTTGAGAAATCCCTCATTCCACAAGTGAAATCCTCATACCCTTCCAGCTCCTCGGAAAGGTCCTGGATAAATAAGTTATTCAACAGAAGTATTTAGTCACCTATAATGCTGAAGAACTATAACAGAAGTTACACTGTTAAATGAAAAAGCAGGTAAAATTAACTAGTTGCTACTTCTGCAGCTCAAATAGAGAGTTCAAAATACCTTTGCATTCAGCAGTTGACACTGAACTCTTTAAGTCACCATTTTGAGGAAGATGAAGGAGGCCTCAAGTCCTAGAATATGGATAGGTTTGGTGTAGATGAGGCTTTTTTACCTTTGATTCATTGGAATTCAACATGCTGCCAGTATTTTTATTCTTCATATAGCCATTTAACCATCCTGGGTTTATCCTCAATAAGTAATACCTGTCTTTATACCAAATAAAATGTTTGCTTTCTGTCTTGTTAATATTTTCCTGAAGTTGCCTGGATGCTGTATTTTCCTTACTTTCTATCTCAAGCAGGACTATAAAGTCTGAATGATCCAACTGACTAAACCAATCACGAAAAATCCCAACTCTTATATTCACATGGCATTGCCATTTGGTAAATCCTATGAAGTTTTTTGACCTTCCTTTTACCAAATGCAAATGGAAAGAAAAAAAATGTGTTATTTCCAATGAATTGAGCACTTGTTTATTATTCCTTGCAAAATCCTTAATATACATTAGGTGGGTTTTGTGCCTCTTTTATATATTTGGTTTGTCAGTTGCTTCCCATTGCGATCAGTGGTATGTGAAGCATCTGAAAGACACTTTGGGTTAAAATGTGGGAAAAGAATGATGTATTTGTTAATTGTTGTTGCTGTTCTTGCTCTGATCTTTGGCAACACCTGCTGGTGGTAGAATGCAGTGCTGGAGCCACTCTACATATATGCCTTCAACATATAGACCTTCAACTGGCCACACAACCCAAAAGAGCCCCGACACAGTCAGTGGGCTCAAAAACATCAGGCCAAGTTCATGAAAGCACTTGCACAGGGTTTGCAGGCTCAGAATCTTTTTCATATTAGAATGTGCCTGGTTTTGTTTATCAACACATCCGCTGTGATTTGTAAAAGTTGTGATTTTACAGCAACTTAATCCAAAGAGAATTTTGCACAGAACGTCTCCCCTCCGCTATCCAGTAACGAGGCTTTTTGAGCAGCAAGATAAATAACATTTAGGCATCTAATAAAAACTGCTGGCGGTTTGGTGGGGGTTTTTTAATCTCAAATCCTCTTTTTTTACATAGTACAGCAGCAAAGCCTCATATTGTAGGTGAAAAATCTGTAAATTTGCAGTAACTGAAAAATAACAGAAGGCGCAGCAGCATTCTTTATGTTAGTCTATATTGATCGGCTCTAATGAGCACCAGTGGAGCTGTAGCTAATGGTGCTATGTCTGGTGTTAAGGGCAAATGTGGGAGAAGATTATCAACCCAAGGGGTTTAACAGTTGCTGGACTGCCCTCAGCCCTCAGGGCAATGATGCACTTGAGAGGTCACTGTATCAAATGAGGGAAAAGATTCAGCCGGCGCTGCTGGAAGAGATGCAGCAGGAGCCGTGGTTTAGCCGAGACTCGCGGCATCAATAAAACAGTTACTCTGTGCTGGTCCTTTCTCCCCCTCTCCTCTCCCCCAGCCACTGCCTGCCCAGAGTTGCATTTCTAATTAAGAATCATAACACCAGCGATCTGGGAAGGGCTGGAGCTGCTCCGAATTAGCCAGGCTGGGATTTGCAGGGGGACGCGGACGCCGCGGAGACGGACGAGTTACGGGGCACGAGGGTTTTACACCGGTGCCTGTTTGTTACCTGGGGGGGTCACGCTGCCATTTGATGTGAATTTGCTTGATATTTCATTCACCGTGTTTCTTGCCACCCCCTTCTGAGATCTGAGAGGGGGGAGATGAGTGACCACCAGAGCAGAGGAGGCCACCGGGCTTCAAGGGGAAGTTAACTGGCAGATACGAGAGAGCGCTCGCAGTAAAATGTTTGTGCAGAAAGGAAGCTACAGGTATTCAAAAAGATAAAAATGAACCCAGGAATGCCTTGAGGTGTAAGGCATGTTGCACATTCTATGCTTTAATAGCATAATGGAATAATTTTAACCGTCTGAGGCTCTGAAACACACCAAGAAGCTGAGAACAGAGCAGTGAGATTTCATTTATCACAATAAACACTAATATATATTAAAAAAACATATAAGTAACAGAATATTTTACTTAATGTTGTAAATAAGCAGATTAAATATTACCTTAGCTCCATTATGCCATGGCACCCTGTGGTTGTGGCAAATTATTTATTAGGTCTTTAAAAATTCTAAGACATGGATTCCTCTTGTTCCTTAGAGACTGATGATGGGTCAGATTGTTAAAAAAATCTTCACAGTTCTAATTTTTTTGCAGTGTTAATATGCAAGAAGGTTGAATCTTTGTTCCAGTCAGAGATTTTCCAACCAGTTTTGCCTGAACAAGAACGAAGCAAGTCAGGATTTGGTCAAAGAAGAAGAATATTTCCTACCACTGTCAGCAAAAAAAAAAAAAAAAAAAGACTTTAGACTGTTATGGGGCTGTTGACATGAAAATCCCTGAACTAAGTGGAGCAGGCACTAAAGCTGGCACACTCACTGGGAGCAGCGAGGCTGGAGATGATAAGAAACATTTTGTGCACAGAAGCAGGAGTTGACACATCCGACGCTCACTGCCTGATGGGCTCCAGCTCAGGGCTTTTCTGTCTGTGCTCCCACCACTGGCCATTAGACAGGCGCCCACCCCAGGGATGCTGCAGCCACAAGTGACACTAATGTGCTCAACGGGTGACACTGGGGAAGCCACAGGAAAATGTGTTCTCGGCCGTGGTTGCGCGCGTGGTTGGAAAGTGACCCGGTCTGGCACCACAGGGAGGGAGTTTGTGTCCCCAGCGCTTCATCTGCCCCTGCCCTCGTGCCCTGTTAATGCTGAAAATTCCAAATATCCTAAGGAAAAAAATAACCCGCATTGTTTTTAAAGTACATCCCCAGGAACAACCTCACAAGGGGCAGCAGAGGGGCAGGGACCGATCGTTCAGTCTTGTAACAGGAGCCAGGGAATGGCTGGAGTTGTGTCAGGGCAGGGGGAGGTTGGAGCTCAGGATCCAGGGAATGGCTGGAGTTGTGTCAGGGCAGGGGGAGGTTGGAGCTCAGGATCCAGGGAATGGCTGGAGTTGTGTCAGGGCAGGGGGAGGTTGGAGCTCAGCACCAGGTGGTTCTTTGCCCACAGGGTGGGTGGGCACTGCCCAGGCTCCCCAGGGCAGTGGGCACAGTCCCAAGGCTGCCAGAGCTCCAGGAGGGCTGGGATGATCCTCTGAGACAGGGGGGGACTCTTGGGCAGGGCCAGAAGTTGGACAGGATGATCCTTGGGGGTCCCTTCCAGCTCAGGATATTCTATGATTCCGTGATTTTCTGCTGTAGTTTGAATTCCTACCTGGTTTAGGCAAGATCAAGCTGCTTCTTTACAACCTGTACCTGTGGGCAGACTACAAGGCAAGTTCATGACATTTACTTTCCACCACTTGAGTTCATAAGGAGCTTTGAGTAACTTGCTAATTTACACAGTTACTGAGAAATTCTGTTGCCCTGAGCTGTACAGCAGGAGCAGAGGTGACCATGTCCCCTGAACCTGCAGAATTGTTCACAGAATCACAGAACATCCTGAATCCCACCATGTGCTGGTGAGTTATTGGCAAAGCCAAGGCAGGATTTAGGAGATTCAGAGGAAAACCAAGATTCCCAGCTCAATATGAAGCAAAGAGAAGGTTTCCAGTGAGTGCTCATCCTCTTCAAAGCATTTCTTATGTCAACATATTTAAGGATGTGATTTTCTCCAGATCCCATTTCAGTCTGAAATGCTCCACTACTGGTGTAAAATTGGATACCCAGAAACACAAAGGACTGTTTAAGTTTTAGAGGTGGGACCTTATTTTCATTCATAAAATCTTCTAATACTCTAAAACTCTTCTACACTCTTTGTTATTGAATTTTAATTTTGATCTTAAGATTAACTTTCAGGTGCCTTTGTTCTGTTCATCACAAGAGTAACCATCAAATTTGTGTCCCTATAGCAGCAAATTTCTTAGTACAGAAAAATATATATAAATTTTTTTTAAAAAACAAAATATCTCTCTGCACCTAATAGAAATCTTTTGGTGAAATGTTTCTGTGAAAGGATAATGTGAATAATAGAACAGGAACTGTTCTGTGGTGACTTTTTTCTTAAGGAGATTTTAAAGGTTTCTCATACATTATTTAATTTATTTCATACCTGTTGTTGCACATTCTGTATCTTTGGACACAGGGATGTCTGGGATGTGCCATCAGCTTGTATTGGTTTGGTTGAGCTGGGAAGTCACATCCAGGTAAGAAACAAGTGTTGCTGAATCATCTGGTATTTCTCTCTCTTGTTTGAGGTGTGTGATTTAAGAGTTCATCAAAACCTGCAGAAGAATGAGATAAAAACTCACATCACTCCCTGGCAGGACAGTGGGTCCATTCTGGGCTTACTTGGAACTCTCCTTTATTTACCCACCTCATGGATCTTAACTCCAAATTCTAATTAATCCAAAATTCCCCTTCCAAAGCAAATACAAAAATGTAAATGAGCACAAACTTTCATGTTACCAAAAGGTAAAACTCAGAGGTCATTATGACATTTAAACAGCAGGTTTAGAAGTGATTGGTTTACTCAGATCTTGTGCTGTGACAGGTGTATATAGTTGGAATTTTGCTCCTCAACATCTGTAACCAAACTCTTTCAGAGTTAATGATGTGGGAAACCAGCTAAAGAACATCTTATTTTTTTAATACTTGGTATTGACCAGTCATTTTGAAATGTTTGCTTTGAAAAGGACATGCTATTTATTTTTTCTTTCCATTTAAATATCAAAAATAAAAGATCTTGCTCTAACTCACAACAATAATCCAGATAATGAATAATCACTTGGAGCCATAACAAGTTTCTTCACCCAAATGAAGAAATATTTTTAGCTCTGGAGAATAAATAGCCACAAAATCTACCCCTTTACCCATCAGTCTCAAAAAATGCTACCAAGTTATTACAATTTCAGTATTTAAGTAAAATTTTGCCTGTATATTTTGTATTTTGCTCTATACATTTCAACCACTTGAATAAAATGCAGCTGTTTCAGGGTTTCATAAGAAATGCACCTTATTTTCTGTGCACTGGAGGTTTTCATTGGAGACTATCCTGGCCTTCACCTCTTAAACACCTTGAAATCTCATAAGTAATCCCCAAATAATGTTGTTTAGCACAGTAATATTACTTTCACTGAAGCAGCACAAGCACTTGCAAATGCAGGGGTCTTGTTTTGGGAGAGGATCCCAAAACATGAACCTTGTATGTTTTAGAGGAAAAAAGAGGGGGGAAAAAATTAGGAAGGAAAACTCCAAACCCAATAATTGTGCTAATTTAAAGCCACTTTAGAAATTAATCTGTATTATCATAAAGTCTGTTTCAGAGCTACAAACCACATGGAAGTCCTCTCTTCAGGAAACAGCTCCTTTCCTATTTAATTATTGAACTCCTCTTCATCCAGATGGATCTGTTCTTCATCCTGACATCTTCCCAGCCCCTCCTGGAGATTCCAGCCACGAGGATCCTCCCAAAAACTTCCCTCATGGAAATATATCCACAATGCTCATCAGTCTTGGTGCAGGGAGAAAGTTTCCTGGTCTGAACTGTCCTATTTGGAGCATCTTGGTGGTTTTAAATGTACAAAGTGCCAATTAAATCATTCAAACTCAAACCAGCACAACTGGCCAGCAAAGCAGTTCTGCCATTTGCTTCCAGAGGATCTTGGGTTCAACTTCCAGCATGTTCCCCCCATCACAAGACTATTTGTGAGATTTTTGGATAATGGAAAGCTCAGAACCCAAAAAAGTTCGCACAGGTCATTTGGAGAATATTTAAGAACAACGTTCTTTGCTATTCAGGTGAAATAGCCAAAAAATGCCAATTTTCCCAGTGAAACACAGCCCTTTTCACACCATGGATGCCTGGAGTTTACAGGCCTTGATCCACTTTCTTTTTAATTTTTTGCATCTTTTCCATTCCTGTGGTTCAACCCAAATCAACACAGAAAAGGAACTTTCCCACTGTGATAATTCCAAAGTGCCCAAATATATATTTACAGGAATTCAGGAAGGGGAAGTTTTCAGGCCAAGTCTACAGTGGGTCTTAACCCACTTCATTAAATAATTTGAGATAAATCTTAGGTTTTTTATCTAAACAATGCTCCTAAATTGCTTGAGAACAACATCATCCAACAGCAGAAAAGATGCACTTACCCAACTATTCATTCACCTTCTTAAAGTCAAAATATTAAACCCCAGCTCAGAGAATTCCAGGACCTGAGCCTTCAAATGCATTATGTGATCAGATTTTTTGGTAGAAAATGGAGTATTTTGTCCATTTTGACTTCTCACAGCCAAAAGGACAAATCAAAGCTCTATCAAAGCTTATCCTGAAGAACCCTGTTAACAGATCTGCTAAATGAAATTATTACCACTGGCTCCCTCCACTAGTTTTGCCCAACAACTTCCAGTCTTCAAGATTTATTCCTAAATTTTTCCTTCCAAACTGCTTCTTTTGTGGTTTTTTCTTTGTTTTGGGGGATCTTGAGGTGGGTTTTTTTTGTGGACCATGTCTACAGTGCTTTTCTCTCCATCCACACCAACTCCAATTCTTCTTTTGCCTTCTCCTTTTGTCCTCTGTTGTCATTTTTTCAGTGAATATCCCTCCAGTGACAACTTATCTGCATTTCTTGCAGGTTTCTGAACATCCTTAAGGCTCTTAAGGCTCCATATCTATTCCCACTGTCCCTTGGTCATTGGGTTACTGAGTTCAACCACCTTTAATTTACCTTTTTTTTAACTCATTTCAGAGAAAGAGTAGATTAAAAAGTGTGTCTTTAAAGAATAATCTCACAGCATTCAAGGATGGGCTTGATACCTTCCCAAAATATATACCTGGTTCCCACATGCCTAAAATTGAAGGGTGATGGGTTTATATTTAAAGAATTACCAACAGCAGTGCCACTGACACAGAAAATGGCAAAATCCCATTCAAAATGGTGAAAACTTTGTTGACTGAAAAACAAAGAAATGTATCATTTCACTCCCTGATCATATAAAATGATTTGCAATAAAAGGACAGCAGGGAGAGAAAAATCAAGTGCTGAATCATGAAAAGAGTCAGTAGATCAAGGTCTTTCTTCTAAAAAACCTTTAGCAGGGAAAACAAGAAACAGTGGATATTATTTCCAATTATTTCTCAAATTGGAACAGAGAAAGGAAAATAAAAAAACACACACACAAAAAAAAAAAAAATCCCTGACTTGGTGCTACCGGAGTTCGTAGCTGGAAGGAAAGTCCTTGCTTATATTGAAGTAAAGTTCTGAAAATAAGCAAAGAACAGATTTATTGATTTTTGGTGAAGTCTGGGTGTAAAAAAGAGAAAGAATAAAGAAGTGCTCTTTGCCCGCTATGTCCAAATGACATCCCCAGTGGCCTTCTTAATGGTGGGGGTGGGGAGGGGGCAGGTGCCTACCCCGGCACACGGCCACAACTGCCCTTAGGCTAGGGCTAATGGTATTGGCTGAGCCTGCTCTAAGCCTCTCTTTTCTAATAGCCAACTTTCTCTGTGCAAGAAGACAGACAGATATTGATTGGTCCAAATGCCCTTGAGTTGACAACATCTGAAATGAAAATCCACAAGGCGAGCGCAAACTTTCTGCAAGTTCAATTCCCGGAATCTGATTAGGAGGCTGGACTGCGGGAGCGTTCAGACATGGGGAAAGGGCTCCCTTTGTCGCTGGGATTCGTGGGGTGGAGGAGGATTCGTGGGGTTGGAGACACGAATGGCAATTTTGGGGGGTGGTTTGAGGGGAACGAGGTGTTGATTAAAGGAACAAAGCGAAACGACGCCGGGCTGGAGTTTAACGACGAATTAACCAAGGCACAAAGACATATTTCCCATCTCTAAGCAATAAGGAGGTATAAATTAATAAAATACACGTGCAAGGGGTGATTTCAAACTTATTGAATGGTGTTAGAGAAAACTCTATTGTCGGTGGGTTTGTGGGGCTTTGTGAGGGGCAGAAAATAATTCCAAATTTCTGAGGTAAATCAATATGATTTTCAGAAGTCATCTATTGTTTATTATGCAGTTACTTTTATCCACTTTTTTCTCCACACTTGCAAATACACTCTTTGTGATTGGTTACATATAGCAGTGCACACATTGCTAATTGTACCTAATTGGTGCATTACAGTTTAAGCAAGCTGACCTTCACTACTTCTAAAAATATATCTTTATCTCGATTAGTTTCTACCTCCTACACTGCCTGAGCTTGCAGCTGCTTTCTTGTTATTGAGCTTTTCTCTTCCTTCTACCCTTACAATTCTACACAGGCCTAGTTTGGGGGTTCACATGTCCCTTTTCCTCCAAATACATTCCTACACTCTATGATTTAGAGTTCACCTTTCAGGGAAGTTGTTCATTCATACAAAGTCTAAAGGTTCCAACTAACATCGGCTGCCAACAAGTCTGGTTTTATTTTCTAATGGCTTTGTTTTCCAGAATTAAAATACTGCAGTTACAGTTTGCAAATGTTAAGGATGAGGAATGGAGAAGGCTGGAAGAGTTTATTTGTACCTTATTAAGCATTCTTTTTTTATTCTACAAATTCCTCCTAAATCAATACATTGACTACAGTATAAACCTTAAATAAAGCATTATTAAAGTGGAAGTAGTGATCCTGTCCTACTGGGTTATTTAGAAGCATAAAAGATACACTCTTAAGAATCAGTCTCATGCCAGGTAAAGTACAGCTGGAATACACATTAAATTTATTCAGTCATTGATTTGTAATGTTGATCCTCCATGGCTTCATGTTTCTCTTCTCATTAATCTTAGTTAACCCTCTCAAAACAATGGCAATGTTGTCGTTTGATGTATTGAAGATCCAACCTGCAGAGGATGCTGCTCTCTGGGCTGTGATTTCTGCCATCAGTGGGGCTAAAACCACAGAAATAGAGGCTCTTGTTGCTTGATTTTCTGTTAAATATGAAAAAGAGAGGTTTCTTTCTCAGGAAGAAACAAAGAAAGAAAGAGAATGCATAACTCCAATCTCCCCATGGTTGGAATGGGATGATCTTTAAGGTTCCTTCCAATCCAAACCAATCTATGGTTCTCTGCTGTCCTAAAACAGGACATTGAATATTTTGGCTGCAGAGGATTAATAGATCTGCTGAAGGTCTCCTATGGGGCAAGGAACAAAGTGCTGTGGTGATTCCACTCATGGAGAATCTGCTCCAGGAGAAAGTCACTACAGAGGGAGGCAGAAAGCTGCAAAGAACAGTCCTAATTTAGAAATTAAGACCTCTGCCTATAGAGCCATTCACTATTTTAATTGGAGACTCTTCTGATTGAGGCATTTCCACCTTCTACCTCCAGCTCCTTCCTATCCTGACAAAGGTGCCTTTGTAGAGAAGCTGAAGAGGAGGAAGAGGAGGAGGAGAGGTCAATTTTGGAGGAACCAACAGCAAATACACACAACTGTGCAGACACTCAGAAGTCTTTGCCATCCTGTTGGAGGTGACACTTGTCATTAAAGCCCTGTCTGTTCCTGTGTGAAGTGAACTGGCTCTGACCCATCACTCCTCTGGATTCACTTTGGCCATGCAGGACCTGCACTGTTGTGGTCACTTCTGAAACTCGTGCCTGATCTTTTTCTGGCAGTGTGGGTATCAAGGGATGTGTTGTCACATGTCACAACACATGGGCCAAACACCAGGTGTTGAGAAAAAATGACTAAATGACCAACTTCTGTCCCATCTCTTGCTGCAAAACAGCAACTCTGTCCATGGTCCTTTCTCAGGTGCAAGTGTTTTTGATATGGAACAGCTCCTTGGACTCTGATTTACCATCCAGCTCTCTTTAAAATCCCTCTGCCTCTTAATTACCATGCCCACACTTCCCCATCTGACTTTTTAACGAGCTCAGAATCCCAACAATACATTTTCAATATAGGCCAACAAAATAAATAAATTACAAAATCCCAAGGTATCATTTTGCCTGTAATTATTTACAGCCTGTAGGAGATCAGGACACAGATGAAGAATGGCCACCCCCTTTCATATCCATGGAAGTTACACTCAGCATCAAGGGGAAAATGATTTAGCTGAAGACAGACTATGAAGGGAACATTAGCAGCAAAAATGAGTCTTGTTTGTGGTAAATCCACCCCTTGGAACTATTTCTTCCTTCAGCCCCAAATAGTCTTTCTAATCTTTTGTCTTTTCAAATAGCTGTGATAATATTAAAACCATGCTTCACAGCAAACAGCATTTCTGGGATTTTCCTAAGAGATGTGGCTTTGGATAAGAAAGTGCAATTGAGTTAAAGCAGTAGGAGAGCCCAGAGTCAGTGGGGTTTGTTGTGATCCGTTGACCACTTCCCAGTAGGAATCTCTGCAGTCGCTGAGAATTACTAAACACCATTTTAAGGAATATAGGTAATTCAGTCAACCAAAAAACCAAACAAAATAAGCCCAGCATAAAATACATTTTTAAAAGCCCTACTGGCACGTGAAAAGCAGGAATCTGTCGAGCCTGCTTTGACTCATTCCCGGTGTACTTAGCTAAGGAAAAATCAGCTGGGTGGAATTTCTCAGCGTGCACAAAGATTAGAAAGGAGAGATTTCTGCAACTACTGACACTGGTTTGGGGATAGAGAAATGACAGGGCTGGGGTTTTTTGTCCAAATGCTTAGAACCCTTTCATGCCTTTCATGTCACATGAAAAAAATCCATAAAAAGTTTGTCACAATAATTCAGAGAGGAAATTAGAATATATTAATTGATGTGGTAATTCAGTGCTTGAAGAACTTCCTTGGTGTCAGACAAAAGCCTGGCAGATTTGCCCTGTACCAAGTGTGGCTCTCTGTGGCCTGGTCATGATTTTTGCTGGACTTCCTAAAAAAAGCCTGCCATATTTCCCCTAATGTTTCATGAGGAATTGAAGCTGATAACAGGCAGGACAATCAGCTGAGGAGCTCTCAGTGCAGCTCCTGCACTTCTCAGCCTGTTGTCTTTTCACTTAGAGCCCCTGATTTATCATCCAAAAAAAAAGAAAAAAATCCATAAAAAATTCTCAGCTGGACTTTCAGAACCACTACTGACAAGTACATAAATATATATATTTTTTTTTTCGTATGGATGTCACACACTTCTCTAAAATACCAGGGCATGCAAAATGTAATGAACAGCTTCTGTAGGTATTTTATCATTATTGCACTTCTAAGACAACACTCTGCTCCCTCTCCAAAGAACGATAGGATGGGCAGGCTGGAGTAGCTGCAGGGGATCCTGTGCCTGTTGACTGCCAAAGCTGCTTACTACTTAACAACTGATCAACTGGCCCCCAAGGCAACAGCTTAACAAGCCCCAGTAGAAGTGGACTCGAGATTTCTTCCTCAGCAAAGAAAATGAAACCATTTACCAGGTATGACCAATGTCTAGAAATCAAGGGGAGCGGCAGCAGCTCTTCAGAAATATCAATGTATTTTTAGGCTGAGCTCCTCAAGTCGAGCTTTGCTAATACTGGGCTAAAAGCAGGGGATGTGGGCTGGTTTGGCTGGCTGTGCCTTGCACACTTCCAGCATCCAGCAGGGAGGAGGGATGCTCGTGGGTGCTCCGGGGCAACGCGGTGCGTGTGAGACAGAGACGGAGAGTTCGGTCCTGAAATGCGACAATTCCTCTGGGGGGAGATGTGGCAGCTGTTCCCCGGCACAAAGCAATTCCGTGCAGCAGTTTGGGAGAGGAAATGAACGCTGCACTCGCCTGGCACTACAGGGGGGATTTTAGGGAAGCAGGATTTAATTACCCAAGCTGGAATTTGGCCAGGACAGCAGGGCTCACACCTCTGCTCTCGTGAAAAGTGCCAGGGGGTCTTTAATCGTAACAAACGGTCAAGGTTTGGGGTTAGTGTTTCACCTGAACCACGAGGCCTTCAATAATATTTTGGTGCTTAACAGAGTGTTGACAAAACTTCAGCCAAAATTCCTTGGGTTTGCAGTGAGGTTAAGGTGAGGAAGAACAGCTTTTCTTATTAAGTTTATCTCAGGATCATCTAGAAAAAGCCACCTTGCAACCTATCTTCACATCTGCTGCAGGAAATGAAAGGAATATTTGCCATTTTCAGGTGGGAGAGGGCAGAGAGAATGTCACCTGATCCATCCAGATTAACTGAATCAGCTCCAGAACCTCCCAAAAACCTGACACATTTCCTAAAGCATCCATACTCTAATCCTTCCATTCCTCAAGTCACAACTGTTCTTCTTAGGAGAGTTTTTTAAGCCATTTTTCTACAGGAAACTTGAAAAGGAAGGGAGGGTTGGCATTTTCCAATTTGTTTCTCTGACTTGCCTTTTTTACAGTCTTAATCCTGCAGCCACATCAGGAGAGGTGTGAAGAAAACCTGCAAGGACAAACCTTATTTGAAAATTGGAAGGACCTGTTGACACCTCACCTTCCTGCCCCCAGATTTATTAGCACAAGTATTTAGTGGGGTGTGTTATTTGGGTGACTGGGTGAATGTTCTCCAGGTTTGTTCTCAGTTGTCACTTCTGCCATTTCTTCCTCAGCCAAATTAAACCTGCAGCTTTTTGAATGTTGTTTGATTTGTGCCTCTTCATTTCTAGGTCAATTATTCACCTTCTGCCTATGAATGTGCCAAAAAAAATTGATAACAATGAAGGTGCAGATTGCTGAAAATCCTCTATATCATGTTAACCAGTATCACATTATTTCTTTGTATTTTCCACTTGTGATAGATTCTTTATGCTCAGATTGGAACTAGAACTGTGTTCTGCTCCATGCATTGCCCTCTGTAGAAGGGCTCAAAAACATTTTTGTAATAACCAAATTACTATTTAATAATCAACCCTGGAAGTCTATTAAGCATCCAGACACCGTGACATTTGCAAAAACTTGGGAAAAGTGCAGGTTCAAAACCCCTGGCTTAATCTAAAATATTCCTGATGACAACTAAAAGGGGGAGAGTCCTCCTGAAGAGGAAATTGTATAACCAGGAGGTCCTAAAAGCTGTGCCAGACCTTCAGAGGCAGCTTTGGGGTTTACCAGGAGACTCCAGAGCTCTGAGCAACCTGATCTACTAGAAAGTGTCCTTGCCCATGGCAAGGGGTTGGAATAAGAAGGTATTTGGGGTCCCTTCCAACCCAAACCATACCCAGGATCATGTTCTGGACATGAGAACATTGATTACATGTCTTGTACATCAAATCATAGAATCATGGAATGCTTTGTGTTGGAAGGGACCTAAAAGACCATCTGGTTCCAAACCCTGCCATGGGCAGGGCCACCTTCCACTGGACCAGGTTTCCAGGTCCCAGTGACATGGTGTCAGTGAAACAACCTAAGCACAAAAGGCAGGAACAAACCAGGGCAGGTTTTACTCACCAAAAATTAGAACTTTCACTCGAAATTCTAGGCATGACTGCTCGTGTGCTGCTGCAACAGCACGTGAAATGTGAGCTCCGTGTCTGCCAGCACCAGGAGGATTTCAATATCACAAGCCCTAATGATTTCTATTGCCTCATTGTAGCATCCTGTGAAGGAAAACACAGCCCTGGATCAATGCAGCCATTGACTGGCTCAGTGTATGGAGAACTGCTGCACATTAATCCAGCCTACATTGAACTGGAGTGGGCCTCACAATTCCAACCAAAGCTCTAACGATGCCATCTCCCCTTTAACAAGAGCAAGAGCTCCATTGACTTTTCCAGCTCTGTTTTCCAGCAGATCTGGCAGCCTGGCAAGGCCCCGAGCCCCACCCTTAGGTGAATTAACCCTTAAACACAGCCCATCACAGCAAACATCTGCACCATTTAAAAGCACTTTGCACTTCTAAAGCCTCTCTGCAGAGCACACTGATCTATAGGTGCTCTCTCTATACCCTGAAAACTCTCACTGGAGTCAGGGAGAGATAAGAATCAATATTCTCATTTTATAGATGAGCAACCAGATTAAACAAGATACCAAAGGCTGCACAATTTTTTGTACCACGTGCTCCTAAACTGGAATCCTATTCCATGGCTGGGATGCATATAGGATTTTCTCCTAAGCTATAAAACTCATCCCTCTCTCAACCATGTAGAAGTTGCCTGTAGCACAGAACTATTTATTTTTTCATCTGGTTTCTTTTTCAGCTGACCCAGGATCACCCCTGGAACATGGAAACCCAGACAAACCATCAAGTCCTGCCTTCTGACACAGCAGAGTGAAGAGGTTAGAGAATAAAAATGAAATTATATATACTGTACGTTCCACAGCCCATTCCATTTTGTCACTGCAGATAAAGGCTGAGCTCAGTCCTACTCGGTCCAAAGTTTATTCCAAGGAAAAAGTGGCCAGAAGGAGGAAATCCCAAAGCCCAATAAAATTAACACTGGATTTCACAAGCACCCAGAGGCCAATGGCAAATGGGTTTTGGGGATGAATTCCTAGGAAGCAGTAAGTCATCCAGCCAGGATAATGGGTTAGAAGAAACAACTGGAGTCCCACATTTTGGGAAAATCAGGGAATTTTTTTTCCCCCAGAGGGTGGTTGGGCACTGAACAGGCTCCCCAGGGCAACAGGCACAGCACCAAACCTGTCTGAGCTTGGAAAACACCCTCAGGAAAAGGGTGGGATTGTTGGAATGCCCAGAGCAGGGCGAGGAGTTGGACTGGATGATCCTGATGGATCCCTTCCAGCTCAGGATATTTTGTGATTCTATGATTTTAAAACAAATGAAGCCCCGCAGATTTATTTTCCAAGTGTTCAACTTTGATTAATTCAGCATTTGGTCCCACTTTTTTTAACACAGAAAACCAAATTCAAGACTAATTCTCTGTCAGGGGATTATTATAAAGAGAAATAAGAGGAAATTCACAGAGTTTAACCTTCCAAGATCCAGAATTTCAGAAGACAGGATTGCAAAATTGTGCTTCCATGGGATCAAGCTGCATTTTTTGGATGTTGGTTTGGTGCATTTCAACAGAAAAACTTTCTGTCTGATGAATTGAGAGAGCAAATTAGGAGGGTGATCACAGAGTACAAACACAAAAATTACTGTTATAGAATTTCTTTTTTGATATCAATCTTCTATATAGATTGTTGATGTCACCTGGAAAATAATTAATAGGTAAATTCCTCAAAAAACTGTTAACCTTTGAATATTTGGAAAATACTTTTGAATACCTTGGAATACTGTTGAATATTTTGGAAAAAAAAACTCTTTTTTTTTCTTTTTCTTGATTTTCTAAGACTCGGGAAACTGATAATTTTAATTTCACCATGAGAAAACAAGTCAATCATGACTCATTTCTATCATTCAGGGATCCAACATGGACTGGTTCTAAATTTAAAGCACAGAGATCATTATGATTTTTGATGTCACACAAAATCTACCAAGTTTAACAAAAAATATCAAACATAACTGGGAGTTAGAAATGAAAAAAAAATTCCCTGTGTTAATTTTAGCTTAAATCATGACAAGTCTTTGGGGAATCATGTTTTCATGTAGGTACCTTTAACCAAAAATAACACACAGTGCAAACTTCAGCTCCATTATTCTTTCTAAGAAGTGCTGCCAAAGAATTTATCATGTTCTCAGCTACGACACCCTTTATTTCTTAAAAAAATAATGTTCTACTTAATTTTCCTTAATTTTCTACTTGATGCCGTTTCAGAAGTTCTCAGTATCATCTCCCAGTTATCAGCAACTCTCAAATGAGGCAAATTTTATCTCAGGTAGAGAATTGTGGCATCTACAAGGCTAAAACACACTTCAAATTCATATATTTAAAATTAAATATCAATTTATTGCCATGCTTGCATGTTTGTTTCTTTATCTTCCTTCACAATGAAAAAAAAAATTCCCAAAAAGCTGGTATTAAATATATTAAAAAGATTTTAATTGTAATCTCTATAAGAGAAACCAACCCATGAATATTTTCCTGTCTGGGACTCCCAACCATTTTTCTTTTCCAGGGAATGAATTTCGTTTACCAGCACGGGTCAATCAAGTGGTGGAGTCTCAGGAGGAAGTGGAAGAAATCACTTGAAAATGGCTGGAAAAAAAACTCCAGGAGGAGTTTTGAAAAGGTGGCCTCAAGGTCAGGGAAGTGCTAAACGCTGTTCCCGACTCCCGGCAATCCCTGGATGATCCAGCTCATCCCGCAGCTTCTTTAGGACAAGCTGAGCTGACTCCAAGATGCCTTGGAATTGCCCAGGGTGCAACTGTAGGACTTGTAAAAAATCAGGGATATTTTAGGGAAAATATCCTTAAAAGCTGTAAATACCCATGTTGTGATTTAAGGCAAAAAGATGCATAAACACATATTTTTTAAAATCATTCCAAATTTCCCTTAGGGATCTGAAGAGCTCTGGGCAAGTTTTATGTTTAATTGGAGAAAATTGCAGCCTTTATATGATAAAATTATTTAAAACCAGGCTCAACCATAGAGCAGAAGGTGTTTAAAGTTGGGTGAATCCAGGTTTTTTATGGATAAAACACAAGGATCAACTCACTGAATGTCACAGTGGTTTGGAGGTGACTCTTCTGCCTAAAGAACCAACTCTGCTATTGACCTGAATCCCAATAAAATGACATTATTATGTGCCAACAGGTCATTTTTCTATTAAGAATAAGCTGGTACATGTAGAATTGATTATAAAAACTAAAAACTCTTGGGATCCCCTACACTGAATTTAAGCTCAACAAACTCCTAGGAAAGCTGAACAAACTGTCCAAAGCTTGGGGAAACTGGGATTAAAGGATTTGCAGGTTTAGAAGAAGCTCTTCCAAAAAGATCAGCTGTTAAAGCACCTCCTGGATTCCTTCCTTTATTTTCACTTTTGATTTCTCCCTATGAATATATTTATTAATTTGATATATTCACAGTCAGTTCAGAACACTTTAGACTGGAGTAGATGACTTAGCAAAGAGTTGATTGTACTAAGACTGATTTTAACACCAATTTATCTTCTTTTCCAACTTCAAGAAGTTTTTTTACATCTCTAGATCATGTACAGGAGATTGTTTAAATAAAAGAGATTAAATTCTTAAAATACAGAAACTTCATGTATAATAATTAATATAATCTGGAATAAATCAATACATTTATTTTTACACACATTCATATTTTTCTGGACACAATATGTGTTATATTAATATATTACATATTTTATTATATATATTATGTATTATATATAATATGTGTTATATTAGTATATTGATTTCAACACTAATTTCAGGGTTTTTTGTCACTAAAAAATTCAGAATTTTCAGTTTGCAAAGCTCAACAATATATTAAGAGGATCAAATAAAATAAAATTATACTTTTTTACCAAAATTGTACCTGTACAAAGAAATTCCACCAACTGGAGTCTCTGGGATTTACCACAAAAAAAAAAACCAGTTTGATGAAAAGAACAAGTTAACACTACTGCATTTTGTAACAATTTTGTAAAAATAATCAGTAAAATTTAGTAACTTTAATTATTTCTCTTTTATCAGGATTAAAAATCACTTCAAAAGGACTGCAAAAACTTGGGGAATAACCCCCTCACAGCTGTACCTGTGCAAACCTTTCCATGTTCACCTCCAGCTCCCAGATTTCCACAGATTTTCCATGTAATAACATTACAACTTCCATGGAGTGACTGTTACTTTTCAATTTGTGTGAATTTCCTTTACAAATAAACGTTGAATGCATGAATTACTTGGAATTCCATGACTATTGGATGACCAGAATAGTCCCTGTTAGTCTTAAAATCCAGGAGTCAATTAATAAATGAATCTGCTCTAATTCCAAGGCTTGTTTTCATGGATCCACTTGAGATTAAATATAAATGGCTGAGCTTTAATTATTTTAACTTCTGTTATTTGTCAAGCAAATGACTCCAAAATCAAACCATGGCTTTCCATGATGGTGAAAATATTTAATTGCACTAACTACTGGTAAAATTAGTTCAATCTGGCCTCAAAGGCTCTTGGTTAGTGTTAAATACTGACATGTCTATTTATCATCCCTCTGGCTTCTAATTCCCAGCAAGATTTCCCAGTTCCATCCAGGAAATCATGTTCTTACCTGGCAGAGAGGCAGCAAAATTGTGCTTTGTGATCTAGGAAGTGTTTCCAAAGAGCTGAAAAGTAATAAATATCATTATTATGAATTAAAACAACTTTCAGAAGAGTTAAAAACGTGGATTTCTGTATGAGCTTTAAAACTTTTTTTTTAAAAAGCCCTAAAAACAATAATTCCAGGTCAATTTAAAAAAAAATTGAAGGTGTTCGTATTGGATATTAGGAAAACTTTCTTTATTGAAAGGGATGTCAAGCCTTGGAACAGAGAAGTGGTGGAATCCCCATCCCTGGAAGTGTTCACAAATCATGTGGAAGTGGCACTTGGGGACATGGGTCAGTTGGAATTGCTGATCTTAGAGAGCTTTTCCAACCTTAATCATTCTATAATTCCATGATTATTGGTAGATCACCTTCCTGACAATTATTTGATATCATTATTCACATGGAGAAGACTTTAGAACTGAGATAAATATATTTCCACACATTCTCCCACCTATTTTTCTTGCTGCATCCACAAATTTCTGAAGGAAAATTCTTTTACATTGCAAAGATGCTTTTGGAAGTGGATTGACAGTGAGATAAGCCAAGAAACAGAGGAAATTAAAGGAAAATTTGACAAAAATCAGTTTAATTTAAAATTTCACTTATGGTTCTTACCATGAGAGTGACTCCAATGAGCTGAGGTAACAATATTGCTCTTTTTGGCCATACTGTGCATTTTCTTCATGACTTTAAATTCTGGAATTGCTCTAGGACTGAGAAAGAGTAGTGAACTATGGCAGGAAAATATCATTCAGTCAAGCAAAGTTTTATGGAACATTGTGACAAAGTTTTGCTTTGATTTCAACCAAGTCAAACCATTAAAAACTGACACACCCTGAATGTGAGATCACATCCTCAACACTCATCCTACTCTAATTTTCACTGCTGTGGGGAGGCTAAAACTCATTTTAAATGGCCAAACTGATACAAATTAGTGTTGCTACTTTAAGAATTCTACAAACCCTAAATTCTACAAAGAGAATTCTACAAAGACCAATCTGAGTAGCTGATTAAAGTGTGAACAAACCTCCATGTGCTGATGAAGAGTCAACTATAACCTGTCCAACAATCCAAGTTGTTCTAATTTTGTAGAGTTGCAGGTCTAATGGTTGGACTTGATCTTAGAGGTCTTTTCCAACCTGAATGATTCTGTGCTTCTAAGTCATGGTGAGAGTTAATTAAGCTTATTCACACCTATGTAGAACTGAGCAAAATTAAATGTGAGCATTTTAGGATTGCAGAAAAAAAACCCCATATATTTCATTTTTCTCAACCCAATACGAGATAAATTAATCAGGGGGTTTACAGCTATATTAAAATATATATAATTTAGGATTTTAAGATATATTAAAGTGTGTAAGAGGAGAGTATTTCATACATCACCTTGACTGGAGAACTTCTCTCTGTGGAGATCTCAGCAGAAGCTGCTCCTAACAGCTCATATTTGTTTCTTTCTAGGACAATACACATGCACTGGTGGAAAGGTGTATTCACATGCAAAATGCACTTCAAGCTGATAGTTCTGATCTCCTTTAATCTTCCTCTCTTGATTAACAGTGAGGGCTTCAGTGAAGGACAATTGATGTGGTGCCACAGGTCACTTTGTGGTCTCAACCTTGGCGGTGTAATCAGATACCTGGCATGTTTAATAGAGGTCACTTAATGCAAAGATTAAAATTAACTGGAAGTCAATAAGGGAATAATAAAGGAAAATGATCACCCTGTTGCTCCTGCTTTGTAAAAGTAAACCTCACATTGCAGGGCAGTGGTGAAAAAAGAAGTGGAGTGGCAGGAGATGCAATAGGCCTTCACAAGCCCTCCAGCAAACAATTTAATGATTTCAGGTACCCTTTAAACTAAGTGGCCAATCACTGTTAAATCCTTTGGTATTCATTGTAATAACATTGATCATGATGAACTCTTTTGGTATTAATGTGGATGTAATATATACCTTTTTAATTATAGAACAAGAAAATCCAATTACCCCTTTGCCTCATCAAAGTTCTTGGCTGGCTGTAACTATTTAAACATACATCATGAAATGTTCACACTGAGAGAAGGGGTTGTGCAAAGCAAGGGGCAAATCCTGCTGGGTGCTGCCCACTCCTGACTCCCAGGACTTTTGGGAGAAGAGGAGAAGAGACGTGTGGCTCCTCTCTGAGGAAAAACGTGGCTCTTTGCAGGATCAGCACGTGGAAAGGCAGAATGGTCAGCTTTGGGAAAACCCTGATTAAAAAGGCAGAAAGAATTTGTACAACAGAGTGGAAGCTTCTCTGAACAGTTCAAAGGATCATTAGTTGGGACAAAATTTACTCTGTAGAAAAGAGGAGAAAAAATGACGAGCTGAGCAAAGTGGTTTGGTTTTGTTCAATGTGTTACAGGTTGAACTCTCCACACTTTTTGACCCCAGGGAAGGAGCTGGATTCCAATCTAAGTCAACTGGAAGCAGAATTTGGTGTCCTCTGATTCCTCCAACCTTCTTTGCAGCCAGGCAATCCAGAAGAGGGGATGTGTCTTGGTGGCTTTTCTTCATAGAATCATGGAATGGTATGGGTTGGGAGGGACCTTAAAGATCATCTCATCCCGCCCCTGCCATGGGCAGGGACACCTCCCACTATCCCAGGTGGATCCAACCTGGCCTTGGACACTTCCAGGGATCCAGGGGCAGCCACAGCTTCTCTGCCCAACCTGTGCCAGGGCCTCCCCACCCTCCCAGACAGGAATTTCTTCCCAATATCCCATCTAACCCTGTCCTCTTCCAGCTTAAAGCCATTCCTCCTTGTCCTGCTCTTACCTGGGTAGAGATCTGCTCTCCATGTGGGCAGGAATTATCACACAAGTAAGACCACCAGGATTTTCCCCTGCATCAATAACCAGGAAGAATTATCTGGAAGGGAAAAATAGCCTTCACAAGAAATCAAATCCTGTTTTTAAATTCAGTTCCTGCTTTGGGAAAACTCTGAATATAGGCTGGATAGAGTGTTCAAAATTTAACTATTGGGAGATTAAAGCAGAAAAATTAAAGTTCTAGGATTATGTAGTCTTTTTTGAGCTGATCCTCTGCTGTAAATAAAGTCAGCTTCAGAAATATGTAATCACAGGGTGTATTAGTTCCCATGTGCAGTGGGAGTCAGTCTATAAAGGATGAGATCGGCCCTTATCCAATGATTACATTTATTAGTTAATCAAAAATGGGGAGGTTTGAGCAAACACATTTATTTATATGTAAATATATATATATAAATACGTAATTTTTCATTTGTCCCTTCGTAGCAATTGGCCAAGCAAATCTCACATCAAAAATATAACGTTTTAAAATTTTTTTGGCCATCTTGTCAGTTCAGTCCCATAAAAGCAAAATTCACCAGAGCACTTTGAGAACTTCATAACATCACCAAGAACACAAATATTGCAGAACACTGCTATTGAAGGGAACTTGTGAGGTATTTTCTCTTATTCCACTTGAAAACCACCACAAAATCACACTCAAAAGAAAATTTTTATGACAACTCCATAGATTAATCCAGGCACAGCTGTCCCAAATGGCAAACTATAAGAGGTAGCAAAATTCAGTGCTTGCAGGTAGGTGTAGAGTCTGAGTAGGGACCAGGGACTTATGTACCACTATGATATATAAATATACTTAAACAATACGTGCTTTTACAGCAAAATGGCTCTGTAATCACGTCAGGCTGTAATTTGTAAGATATCACTGAACATTTATGAGATAATTGCTTGATTTCTATAACTCAGACAAAACTAGAACCTGCTCATCACAAAAGTAGCATTGAGGAAGAACAAACCCAAGTATTCACAATGCTTTAATGCTACATGAGCCAGCATAGATTCATAAAAAGATTTCAAATATATTAAATGTTGTTCTTTCTTTAAAAATTACATTATAAAAACCTTCCTTAAACATTATTTGGATAAAGCCTCATTACTCACAGTCCAGAGAAGTTCATTAGGAGAAGATCACTTTGGAAAGCATTCAACTAACTGGCCTTTCTTCTCAGCAGTGAATTACATTAGCTACTTCCTAGTTATTTAAATCTTGAAATAAAAGATGTAAACGCCACGGTGACATCTTAAGATCATTGGTAAGGCAGGTCTTGCATGCACAAAAATGCCCAGCTGCTCTGGAGATAAAACAGATTGATAATTAGTCGCAAAATGTAACATTTCATCAGGAATATTTTGAATAATCCAATTTATCTTTGTCAGATATGCGGCACATATTTTTCCTTCGCAGGCTCTTTGTTCTTTAACATAATATTATAATTTCAGCCTCCTAATTAAGGCGCCCGTCGCTCGGGCCTGCCTTGATGTGGCGCCGTGGATGGGGCTGAGGGCCCAGCATGGAGACGAGGTGCTGCCCTGAGCCACATGGCACCAGCAGCTCCCAGCAGCTCCCAGCACCCACGGAGGGTGGAACTGGTTTGATACGGGGAGATCAAAGCCCTGGTGGGAGCAGGAGAGCCCAGCTGGGCTGAGGCAGCGGGGCCGTGTCCGGCAGCCGGGACCGGGATGGCTCGGCATTCCCAGAGTGGGAACAGCGGCTCCTCACTGACTGACAGAAAGGGCCTGTGCCCTCCCAGAGTCCCAGGTGTGCGGAGCTGGATGGATCCACAAGGATCATCCAACTCGTATCCCTGCACAGCCCCATCCCTAAGAGTCCCCCCCTGTCCCAGAGGATCATCCCACCCCTCCTGGAGCTCTGGCAGCCTTGGGGCTGTGCCCACTGCCCTGGGGAGCCTGGGCAGTGCCCACCCACCCTGTGGGCAAAGAACCACCTGGTGCTGAGCTCCAACCTCCCCCTGCCCTGACACAACTCCAGCCATTCCCTGGATCCTGAGCTCCAACCTCCCCCTGCACTGACACAACTCCAGCCATTCCCTGGATCCTGAGCTCCAACCTCCCCCTGCCCTGACACAACTCCAGCCATTCCCTGGATCCTGGCCCTGGTCCCCCAGAGCAGAGCTCCGAGGAAGTTGTCACACCACTGTCCTTCACAGCTCCAAACTTCAGCCCCAACGTGGCTCAGGGTATTTATGAAGCAAACGTTGCTTTCAAGCGCACCCAGCACAAAGGCCAGCTTTATTTCAGAGGTATCAGACACCAAAAAGCTGCTCTTGCAGAGCCACCAAGTGCCTTTGGGACAGTCCTGACCAGCACAGCCTCCTTTCCCAGCTCAGATCCTCACGTGCTGCCTTGTCAGAGAACATGTTACAAACACAAAGAGTTTCCAGCCCAATTTAAGCAAAATTACTTTCTCAGAAACAATAAAATAACCGAACATCTCACCTGGTAGAGAGAAGGCTGGAAGGTTTTCCATTAGCTCTTTCCTCCTCTGCCTCATGATCCAAGTCCTCCTTGACCAGGTGGAAATAGGTGCAAAGTGCCCCTTGGTCAGTGTGGATGTTCCTTACATTGTCCAGGGCTGAACAAGAATTTATGATCTGCAACAACAATAAATCCCCCACCTCACGTGCTTTAATTGTTCATCACCTTGTTGGCTTTAACTTGTACAGTTCATTCTATAGGTGTTTCTCCACATGCAATGCTTTGAGTTTTAATTCCAGCTGATATTTAAGAAAATAAGATAATTTGGAGATCTAGATTAAAGTTTTTTGCTGGTTCTTTGCCAAACTCTCTTCAATAAGAGATGGAAGTCATGTGGCCTTATCAGCCTGCACCTCTGATATGATAATGATATCTGTACCATCCAGAAAGTAGGTCACAGTAATTCTTCACAGCAGTTTTTGTAACCTACTCAGGGACTACAAGGCCAGCTACTCTAAAGATAATTCTGAATTTCTTTAATAAGGTTTTATTGACTTCAGATAATTGATCCGATTATTGAAACCTGGGGAAAGTGCTATTGACCTGAATATATACATCAGTAATTCTCATTTTTGAATGAATTTAGGTCATCACAAAGTTATTGTCTCTGCTTAATGTCAGGCAAGGTGCTCACTACAGGCCTGGCAAACAGATGCAGCTCCCATGGTCCTGTCCTTCCCAAATTCTGTGGGCAGCTCCTTCCTCCCACTCTTGGGATGGGTCAGGGCACTTGAAATCTGAGTTAAGCACTTTGGGACTGGTCTGATTTCACAGTGAGAATCATGTATTTTATTTTCATTTTTCTTTTCTCTCTTTTTAGCCAGCATCAGCAGATGCCCAAACCTCTGCAGGTGCCTGTCATCTTCCCTGCCTGTGAAGGGGGCTTGGAACTAGATGGTCTTTAAGGTCCCTCCCAACCATTCTGGGATTCTATGATCCTGTTTTTGCTGTTGCAACTATTTCTGCTCATTCAATACCAGACAATTCCAGCTCATTTCCCACCCTACTCTTTGCTTACTTTCCCTACCATGATCTCTATGACTTTTCTCCATAACCTTTGGGATATTTATTTCCACAGACTCCGGCCCAACCAACCTTCCCACACTCCTCTCAGAGAAGAACCACAGTGTGGAAATCATTAGTAACTACACCTCCTTGCAGTCCCTTTTGGTCATTGCCTGCTGTTCACTCTACTGCAGTGTGGAGACATCAAATCCACCACAAAAATCCCTTTTCAGACCCAACAGACCCCCCTGAGAAGTGATGGGGGGGCATTTCAGAGCAGATGGTCCATGGCCATCCTGCCCTGGGTGGGTGGAAGAGCCCTGACTGTCCTTCCTTTCCCCACTTGTGCGAAGCTCTGTGGCCTCACACAGATAAAGACTTTACCTAGGAAGGAAAAAAATTACATTTCCCCACTTCTTGAAGTTTGTAAGTGTGTGTTGAGGGCAGCCAGGCTGCTCTGATTGCCTGGCTATGCCCCACTCCCCCTATTTCCTGCCTTTAATGCAATGCACTTGATTAGATCTCACACACCAGACACGGCAGCGATGGGTGTGATGGAAAAACACACGGAGACAGAAAGCTGGGACAGCCTCATTCCCACTGCTCATATCCAATGTTACTGAAATGATTTGTAGAGCCGAGCCATGGCCCTACCTCTGTCACCCTGGATCAGTTCCTGCTGACTGACCCTCCACAAAAGTGCCGAGTTCCATTCAGGCAGAGTTGGAAAAAGACATTTTTCTTATTTATTACTTTTTACGCTCCTCAGCTGGACAGTTTCCTAAACAAAACTTTTCTTGGACCTTAATAACTTCACTTTTAACTTGACTATGCAGAATATTTTTGCTTTTTACTTGGATTTTGCTTTTTACAAATATATTCTTCCTACTTTTGTACAAACTCCAACTCCAATCTTGCTACTTTAAGCAATTCTTTTTTCTTCAGATACTTTCTATCCTGAAGCAAAAGATTTTCTCCAAATAGTACAATTCTTGCCCATTATCAGCTCCAGGTTGGTGGCAGAATTACCCTTCCTTCTTCAACCAACATCTTGGAATTGCTTGAAACTCTGAAACACTACAAAGACTTGTCTAAATGGGCGTGGATGCCAAGCTGTAAAGTATTAAATCACTATCAAGTCTAAAATAAAGGCAATTATCAAGACTTACATTGCAAATCCTTGGATGTCACTCTCTAAAACATGGTCCTCAGTGGATTCACAGACTGGTCATGAAGTTCCCTCTCAGCTGCTTGTGGTGATGGTGGTGGAAATCTCTTCATTGGATTTGGGTGATGACAAGTGGGAGAATTGGGATTGTTCACCTGGAGAAGAGAAGCTCCAAGGAGACCTTAGATCCCCCTCCAGAGCCTAAAGGGGCTCCAGCGGAGCTGGAGAGGGACTTGGGACAAGGGCTGGAGGGACAGGACACAGGGAATGGCTTCCCACTGCCAGAGGGCAGGGAGAGATGGGAGATTGGGAAGGAATTCCTGGCTGGGAGGGGGGGGAGGCCCTGGCACAGGTTCCCAGAGAAGCTGTGGCTGCCCCTGGATCCGTGGAAGTGTCCAAGGCCAGGTTGGATCCACCTGGGATAGTGGGAGGTGTCCCTGCCCATGGAAGAGGCTGGAATTCAATGATTTTTAAGGTTCCTTCCAACCCAAACTATTCCATGATTCCAGGAAGTCCCATCCATGCTGGAGACCAGCAGCTGCAGATCCAAAGCCATCCCTGAAGATCCACCAAAGCCCTGCTCCAGTCCTTCCCATCCAACCAGTCTGATTGTGCTTTTTCGTGGATGCTTTTTGTGCTGCTTTTTATTTCCCTTCACGTGGTTGTGGAATTACAAGCTCTAATTGTGTAAATAAACAGCCCCAAACCAACCCAAACCTCTGGGTGTCCTGAGGGGATTCCCTTCCCTGCAGACACAACTGTCCATTTTCAGGTTTTGCTGGGTTTTTTTTTTATTTTCCTTGCTGCCTAGAGGGGAAGATTTGTCACTAAACGAGAGCAAGTCTCTCAAACTTCTAAGAAAACCCCAAACAGGCTTCAGTCCCTCATGAAAGCAGAGAAAACAAATGTGTGAAAGGCAAAATCAACCATCTCTAATTTATTTATCATTGAAAAGCTAATTGCTGCCTCCTTAGAAGCATCAAAAAAGCCTCAGAGTGTTGCAAAGCACACGAGTGTTTAGGGCATCCCCTGGGATTATCCCAGATCCTGCTGCTCTCCCTGTGATGCTGAAGGAGGTGGATCAACCCTTTATCCTCCCGAAATTCCCTGGATGGGGGGCAGCTTCCCATTTTCCTTAGGTCAGGGAGTGGCTGGGGCTCTCCAAGCTCCCATAAAATGTAATTTTTTTTTTTTCCCAAGACACTGTTAGATGCGAAAAAATCTTCAACATCGTGAGGAGCTTCAAGATTTTTCCAAACCCCCTGAGGAAAAAAAAATACCTTTGGAATAATCCTGTAAATTCAACAGGTGCAGCTCCTGGAAGTGTTTAAATAAAAACAGTCAATTCCACAGACATTCCTTAAAAGAAGAGCTGAGCAGGAATGATAATGTTTCCTGGGATTTTTATAAAAACCCAAATTTCTACGGCAAGATAAAAACCTCGATTAAATTTTATAGTCTGGTGTAAAAAGTGCTGTATAAAGGTTGTTATTTTGTGTTAACATTGAGAGTTTTCTTTAAGACACTGAGATAACTCAGAGGGCTTTTTCTCAACCCTGATTTCAGACAATTGGAGCTGAGGAGGATTTTCCTGGAAGTGAAGTGAATCATCAGATCAGAAGGAGAACGGTGACATATCAGGGATTATATTTGTCTCTTTCCCTGTCTTCTACAAATTCCAATATCCACCTAGGAGGGAGATTATAGAATTTTAGTTATAATTTTGCATAGTTTGGTACTGAAAACATTGAATATGTGCTGTACCAAAATAATATCTAATAAAATTAGCGCAGAAATTTGATTTTTTTTCTGTTTTATCTGTATATTATCTTGCTGTAAACTCAGCAGTAAAATATCTATGAAGCTTTAAATCTGAAACTTGTTTTTTTTACTTTCTTTTGGGTGATCTTTTCCAGTAAAATCATTGCAAGTAGAGTTAGTTTGTGTATAATCAATATCCTCCTGCCACTGTTAATGGGACATGTGATAACATAATGACATTCCCCCTCCCAAACAGATTACTGACACTCATTATTAATCATTTCTGAAGGGTTTGGGGTTTTTTTCCAAACCAAAAATAAGCCAGGAGTGCGGGTTTTTTGTATGCACAATAATAAAGATATCATTTGAGAGAGCTATAGATTATATTTGTATAAAACAATCTTTCACCAGAGGTTTATGTTGGATTTCTATAAGGTGTAACTGGGGGAGAACTCAGCTGTGTGCTCACAAATGTTGTTGAGTTTGCAGATTAACAAAGTCAATTTATGATAGAAACCATCAGCTTTTCATACACTGACTAAATATGCCATTTCCAACCTGAAAAACTCCATTTCAGTAAGTTCTCAGAGCACAAATAACAAGATCAAACCATAGAATGATTTGAGTTGGAAAAGACCTTTGAATCATCTGCTTCCAACCCCTTTCCATGGGAAAGATGCCTTTAAAAATTATCCATAATTGTTTCTCAGTCCTGCTTTAAAAATCCTGGTTTTTAATAAATAAAAAGTTTCACTTCTTGAATAAAATCTTATTTTAATTAATGCTTTTAAGGAACAGAAACACCAATATTATTTATGCCAAATGGAGACACGCACTGTGATACACACTAAAATTTAAATGTTCCCACTAAAGCTGGAATGTTGAGTTCATAGTAAAGCAAACAGGTAAAAATCAGTGTGAAAAAGAAAAGGTAAGAAAGAAAACACCACCTAAGTGAAAAAGTTTTTCTCTCCAGCAGTTTTTCCAACAGCTCACACTGTCATCAGGGAATAAATCAATTTACTGTGGCTGTGGATACTTAAAAATATCTGGTGGGATTTGGTTAAAGACTGGACTTGATCTTGGAGGTCTTTTCCAACCTTGATGATTCCAAGACTCTCTCCCAGTTTTACCTCATCTGATGCAAATATTTCCATCCAAATCTTTAATTGCTCAGTCTTTAAATCCATGACCCTCCAAATGTCTTCAGCCCCTGGAACAGTGATCCCACATCTGAAAACCCTGTCTCTTGTCACCAGCCTGTGCTGTCATTGTCCCATCCTTTGGCTGTTCCTGAGCTCTTGCAGCTGCAAAAAGTGGAAGGAAAAGGAATCCTCTGCATTTTCTTGAGCACTGATACCTCTTTACCCTTTTTTTTCTTGTCTAACCCTCTGTCTAATCATTTCCAAAAGCCCTTTATGAACTTCTTACATTTTTTGAGATGAAAATGATCCAGCATTCAAGGCAAAGGCACATCACCCCTTTATGTACCAGCATCCAAGTATTTCAGTGCTATTTTCTCTCCTTTATTTGCATAAATCCTGTGCCAGGATTTGTTTTTTATCAGTGGTGCTGCCCAAGGAAAAGGGATTTAGAGAAAGGAGAAAGTGGGACCCATGGGTTGGACTTGGCAGAGAGGATTGGTTGTCACTGTGGTTGACCCAGGACAGGTTGCACAGTTCTTCCATACTGGAATTTTGTCCCCAAAGCTGAGTGATAAAAAGATTAAATCATGTTGGTGAAATACTCTGAATATTGGGACTGTAGGATAGACTTTTCTTGGAATCATAGACCCATGGAGTGGTTTGGGTTGGAAGGACTTTAAATCCCATCTCATCCCACCCCTGCCATGGGCAGGGACACCTCCCACTATCCCAGGTGGCTCCAACCTGCCCTTGGACACTTCCAGGGATCCAGGGGCAGCCACAGCTTCTCTGCCCAACTTGTGCCAGGGCCTCCCCACCCTCCCAGCCAGGAATTCCTTCCCAATATCCCATCTCTCCCTGCCCTCTGGCAGTGGGAAGCCATTCCCTGTGTCCTGTCATTCCAGGCTCTTGTAAAAAGTCTCTCTCCAACTTTCTTGCCACACATCCTACAAAGAGTAACTTACACCATGGACCACCAACACTTCAGCCGACATCCCCGAGGGCTTTGCCCAGGAAAAGATTGCAAATAAAGACCCTTATTTCTCAATTCAAGCTCCAGTATCCAAATTATTGTGCTACATTGGACACTGCAAGAAATAACCCCCTTTATTCTGCTCAGAGATGTTAATTCTGGACCACAAATAATATTCCCTGTGCTTGTTGGGAGGCCACACGTGCTCTGTCTAAATCCATTGGTTTTCCAATGTTTCATACTTCAAAAGCTGCTTCCTCACTCATGAATGCTGGTGACAAAATGGTCTTATTTTCCCAAATATTGGAAATACAGCACACTCATCTCCCAGCCACAAAGGTGTTTTATAACAAAACCAGGGGGGTTTTATGGGTCAGATGTTGTTGTCCTACTGTACTAGAGCTTGTATCCTCCTGGTACCACACATGTTTGTTCTCTACTTAATTTTTAATGTATGAATTTGTTTTTATATTAAAATTCAATAAAATTTTAATTCTAAACCATAATATATCACACTGAAGTATATATATCTACAGAGAGGCACATCTGTGGTTTTACAACAGATGTGTGGATCTCTGCAAATATTTAAGATGCAGCTTTTACCACTAAAATGAACACTTATGTTGCCTACAGATGAAAATATCAGGTAAGCCCAGGATGAGTCTTAGATGGGTCCCTGGTCTCAGGGAAAGCAGAAAGTTGGTAACTAGTCCCTGAATATCTGCAGGGACCAGGAGGAAAAGGCAGAAATAGAGTCAAAGAACTCCAAAGAAATGGAGAATCTCTTACCTGCAAAAGTATTTTTCCACAAGTATGTTTTTTATAGAGCTGAAGCCTTTCTCATTCATTTGGGTGTTGCTCTTTGTCACCAAGAGCATCTTTCCTCCTTTTCTGATCCACAGATCTACTCAATGTTCACTGGTAAAAGCATCACCTTGAAGGTGTTTCATGTAAAGGGTGCACAGCATGTTTTGGGCAATTTTTCTTGTTGCCATCCAGGGCTCTGAATATGAAGAAATCTTTTATTTCCTTTTAATTTACAAGCCAGAATTTACTCTGCTGCCATTGCCATGACTGTGTGCAGGTATCTGCCAGGTCTGTTGACTCTGGAAGTTATTCCTGTCAGCATTTCACAGATTCAAGAGCAGATTCTGATGTACAATTCAGGACAAACCTGGGGTGAGAAGGAGGAAATTAAAATAGTAACGAATGATGAAAATTAATCTTTTTGGTGTTGATTTAAAGTAGTCCAAAGTCATGTAGGAATAAACCAAAAGGAGCCCCAGTTAAAAAATTCAAGTGGTGGGTGGACAAATAGGCCTTTGGAGATTATTAATGCAGAATTTATCTGAGAAAAACCACAGCAAGCTGGTTTTTCTCAGCTCAAACAGTTTTGCTGGTGCACTTTGGGAGCAGCTCCCTTGGTGTTGATGGAGCTCTTTGGATTTGCAGGGCCATAAGCAGGAGTTAAATGTGGTTGTGGACACCCAGGGAGGCAGTTCTGGGGTGTAACATGAGCTCCCACCACCACATCAACCTCCAGAACACCCCTTGCACCACCCAAATCACAGCCAGGGCTGAGCTCCCCAAAAATCCAGCGTGGATTTGGGCCTTGGCCAACACACAGAGGCCAATCCAATCCCTCTTCAGCTCCTTGATCTCTCTCATCTCACCAAAACTCTCAGTTTCTCATCTTACACCTTTAAAAGGAGAACGTAGAATATTTAAATCCTCATTGAATAATAAATAAAAACAAATCCCCAGGAATTATCCAGAGGCTCCTACAACTGCACATTACAACTTGTTTTGCAGGACCTGGTGAACACACAAAGCCTTAAATTGGCATTTTGGACTTTGCTGCACTGAGCATTACCAGCATTTTCTTGAAAGACACATAAAATTCAGTTCCTGAAATGCAGCATATTTTCCTATTCATTGCCCACATCATAAGGTTGACCCACATAATTTTAAGCAAGGAGCTGAAATCTTACCCAAACCCCACAGAGATTACATGTGATATTGTTTTAACTGTTTGCTGAACTCTTTCTAGTATTATTTGTCCTTAATTCTGGTGACATCAAGTGAATAAATAATCATGTTTCACCTGGGAGGATGAAATTCCAACAAGGAGATTTTAGCAATGAAACTGGGTTTTGGGAGGGAAAAGGGAGAAATCTGAGTAGGAGAGCCAGGTCTGCAGGTTGTCTACATGCTTAAAATATTAATCAGTTGGCAACATTTCTCCTCTGGAAGAGAAAAAAAAGCAGAAAAAAAAGACACATTAAACAGAGCCAATAACACTCACAACTCAAGAAATTGTAAGATGATCCTTCCCTTAGAAAATCCATCACCAGTTAAACTCCTAAAACAGGGTTAGTTCCCAGGATTGCTCTTTTTCTTTAACAAAAAAAAATTAAAAAATGAAATAGCTGCTGGTTTTCTCGAAAGTAAGAAATGGCTGATGCTGATGATTCCTTTCTGTCATAATTGCAGTGAGCTGTCATCAGCAAGGAATTGCAGCTCAGAACTCTTGGGAAGTGCAGCAAAAGAGGAAAAGCTTCTGTGTCAAACTTCTGCAGATGGTGCAGATTTCTGCTCTCTATTAGACTCCAGTAGAACATGCTGTCTCTCACCTTTTTTTTTTTTGAATTTCAAATAAAAAAAGAAAAAGGAAAAAAAAAAAAAAGCCATTATTAATAATCTCCTTGACATTTACCACTCTGTGATTTGCTTTTTAAAATGATGAGTCTGACTGAAGTTTTTAGCACCATAAATAAACTAAAACCTTTCTGCTGCCAGAATGTCACTGCTGTTTGTGAGGAGCTTTCCCTTTCTTCTTGCCTTTTGCTTCTTGCAGAGAAAACTTAAACACCATCTCCTTAGACTTTCAAAGATGACACACAGATCTATTTTTAAGCAGCTATTTTCAGTGCAGAAATAAACTCCTTATTCATGTGGGGTTTTTTTTTCCTCTTTTTCTTTTTTTTTTTTATATTATGGGAAAAATGTTCCCTTCACCCTGAGCACTCCCAGACAACTTGTTTGCTGTTCATGCTGCAAACTCTGGAAGCTCTGGATGTGGGATGAGACAACAGCAAGGACAAATTCAGCCTCTCTCAGCCTTTGTGGAGGAGAAACAACAATAGGATGAGGGGGAATGGCTTCCCACTGCCAGAGGGCAGGGAGAGATGCGAGATTGGGAAGGAATTCCTGGCTGGGAGGGTGGGGAGGGACTAGAACAGAATTCCCAGAGAAGCTGTGGCTGCCCCATCCCTGGAAGTGTCCAAGGTTGGAGCAACCTGGGATAGTGGAAGGTGTTTCCACCCAAAGAACTGAATTAAATTCTCTTTAAGGTCCCTTCCAACCCAAAGAATTCCACGATTCTTTGACAACAAATTGTGTTTTGCCACAATGCTTTGTCCCTTGACAATCACTGCCAGAGGTGCCACTGTTTCCTAAACCATCATTTCCCAATTTCTTTTCTTACAGAAACGAAAACTGGACCCTCAAACCCCTTAGTAATTCAGTCTGGCAGCCATGCAAATACAAATATTTCCATAATCCGAGTATGAATTAAAAGTCAAATTACTTTATGGATTTATTTATATTTGCACACGAGGGACTTCATCAAAACAGACCTCAAAAGCTGCAAAACAATTTTTTTTTTTTTCCCAAGCACAGCTTTTCTCTTTCAGTGTTAGGTTAACAGGTTCAACTTTGTGATATTGTAAAGCCAAAAGGGGAAAAGGAACCGTGCTCTGTGAATTTAATGAATTCTCCTCTTGTGGTACAAGGCATCTAAATGGCTGTGAAAGAAGCGTGAACATGTTACAAGTGTTGGAGTGGAAATGCTCTTCTCAGGGTTGTCTGGACAAGGGGGTGGGTGAGATTTGCATGTGGTTGGTCCATAAATCCAGTTGGTGATGCTCCTAAACCAGCTCAGACCTGGGGCCACAGGGACTGAGCAGCCTGGACATGTCCCCCTTCTCCACAGCACAATAATAAAGCGATTTCAATCCTGGCTTTGGGGGGAGTCAGCTTCTTTTTTTATTATTTTTTTTTATTTTAAAATCTCTCACATTTGGGGGATTTTAGTCTTTTTTACTGATTAAAATTTGGGGTCGTGGCGAAAAAAATAGTGACCTTTTGCTGCAGCCTCCAAAGTAGTGCCACTAAAGAGGCAATAAGTGAATCTAATAGACACCCCAACCCACGCCAAGTCCCATAAAATCAGGGTGTGAAGCATAAGGGAGAGAGGGATTCATATTAATAATTCATTCCAAGCAACCCCCTGGAGCAGTTTTACTATGATATGCTATGCAGAATGCTTCAACACACTAATTAATATTTTCAAAGTGTTCCACGAGCCCCTTTTAAAAGCACTTTTGCCAGTCATTGAACATTCTGCATTTTAGGAGGGGAAGATCAGTCCTGGCCCCCAAAGCAAGGGAGGAAGTGGAGCAAAACTCGGGACACCACAACCACCACCACACTCCAAACCCTCTGCAGTCTCCACGTTCATCCCTGGGAGTTTTTGCTCCTCAAATCCAAACTGAACTGGAATAAATTGGGCTCCCTTTGCAACACATGTAACAGAAAACCCAGGTGACCTCAGGAGAGATGTTGTAATTGCAGGGAAGAGTCCCTGCCACATTCCCCTTCCCAGTTTCCAGGGAAAACCTCTGTAAATAACTTGAGACAACACCAAGTTCTTCTCAGGCACATATCTATTGTTTCTTGCAGTAAGTTAGATCGTATCTACCACGTATTTACAAAAAAAACCCAACTTCCTACTTCAATTAACGAGAAAACATGGCAAATTTGTATTCAACAACAAAAAAAGTGGATTTTTAGAATTAATTAACTTAACCCAGTGTTTGAATTTCAGCAGAAAATCATTTCTGTAGCAATAGGTCTCTCCATCGTATTTTTATTAAATGCATTATAATGCCTTTTTAAAAAGAAAAAAAAAAGCCAGGGGTGACACTTGACCTGCTCATGCTCCAAAAATCATAATAAAAGGATTTCTGTAAGAAAAATAAGGCAGAACATACCAGGAGAGTGAACTCTGCCCAAATGATTGTTTCCTGGTTTGTACAAATAATCTCTTGTCTAATTAAGCCCTGATTCAGAGAGTGAATTATTTTTAACCCCTGGAGTGCCAGTTTTGTAAAGGTCATGGGGCTGCTTAAAAAGTGACCCAGGGCTGAGTTTCAGCAAAAATCGACTGGGTTTAGATGGAAAAAATAGACAATTAAGGTGCCTATGATGCCTAGGAGTGCTGGTCAAACAGGCACAGACTTCCCACATCCATGTAAAATCCAGGTCCTGCTTGTCCTTGGAAGATCCAGGTGATCTCCACTGGGTTCAGTGCACCTCATTCAGGGGCCAGTGTCAGGATTTGACCCCAAAGAGGTGTTGTCACTGACCCATTGCATGTTAAACTCTCTTGACATTTCTGGAAATGCAAAAAAAGAAGATTTTCCACTCTAGAGATGAACCAGCTGGTGCCCAACAGGCTCCAGAGCAACCAGGAGTGGAGGGACTGAGCTTCTCCACACAAACCTACAGTAGTTCAGCCAATGCAAATATTAATAATCAAGATAATCATGTTGATTTTGGACACTCCCTGGAGAAGGCCCTCTAACCCCAGCCTGGCAATTTTTAACAGATAGAATCTGGGACAGCTCAGAAACCTCTGGCTTTGCCCAGCCACCCTCGAGAGCGTCCCTGTGGCTGCTGGGTGACAGCAGGGACAGGACCCAGAGCCCACAGACCTCCAGAAAGCAGCAGAAAGAGTCCACAAGAAGCCAAGGAAGGGCTGGGAATCATCTCCCAGCTCCTGCCCCATCCCACCTTTCTCCCCATCCACAGCCCAGCTCCCGCTGCCGCCCCAATATTCCTCAATATTGGGCACATCCCACCCCAGGGGAGGAACTTTTGTGCCTGCTCAGCTCCCAAACTGCTCCCAGCCCCTCTCCCAGTGGGCTGGTACCTTTAGGATGAGCATTCCATGGGTCCCTTTAGGATTTAGGTGTGTCGTACCTTTAGGATGTGCATTCCATGGGTCCTTTTAGGATTTAGGTGTCTCGTACCTTTAGGATGTGCATTCCATGGGTCCCCTTAGGATAAGGATTCCCTGGAAATCAACCCCAGAAAGGCTCCTTTGATGTGCAAAGGGCTCAGAAATTGTCCTTTTTGCCACACACGCTGTGGCTGCCCTTGGTTTGGTGCTGCTTTGGTGACCTTTCACTGCTGACTTTTTAAAAAAGGGTTGGGCACAGTTTTCCAAGATTAATCCCAACTCCAGCAGCGGGGGCTCCTTGATGTGAGGATGAGTGACATGGGGCTTTGCCAAAAGCTCTCCAAGCTTCACTCCTGCTCCAGGAACTGCCCTGCCTGGTGATGAAGTGCCCCTTTTTTCCATCAGGGAAATGCTGATGAGAAACACTCTTCCCTGAAAACAGCTTGGCAGGAGAGGTGGCTTTATGTGCTGGTGGTCAAGACCTGATGGAAAACTTTGGAGCTCAGCATCCAAAAGGTGGAAGATCCCTTCAGGTGAAGAAGGGAACAAAGGAGCAAGAGCTTGTTTTTTTCCCCTTCCAGGAAAACATCTCAGGTCAGCAACCTGCTCACAGCCCCAGGCTGGTTTTTGGGAGCAGGTCCAAGCCTGGAAAACCACGTGGAAAACCACGTACCACGAGGCTGCAGAGCTGGAAAATCCTCCCAGCCCTAGAAAATCCCCCCAGTCCCCTGCCCACGACACCCAAACCCACCTTCAGGCAGAGGGACAAAAATCCACATCGAATCCACATCAGGGAGAGGGGAGAAAGGAGCAGGAATTGCTTCCATGGCTGTGCTGGTGTGTGGTGATTTGGTGACTTTTCCGACAGGAACACACATCCCTGTGGGACAGGGCCATCCAGCCTTTGGAATAACTGCTCTGGGAAGGGCAGGATCTGCCCCCACCACCACTCTGTCTCCTTTCCCTCCCACACACACTTTTATTTGGAGTAAATTTTGCACCCTTAGAAGCTGCCAGAGCGATAGCAAAGAACCCTTGGGTTTAAAACCCACTTAAGAGCAAAAAGTGCTCAAGGAAACAGCCCCCACTCCTGAATTTGGGCAGCTTGGGCTGGGCACAAAAAGCTCCAAAACAAAAAATACGACCTTTTTCCCCCATAAATGTCCAAACACAAGCTCCCCCTCGGGCTGTGGGGTTTGTGGCCTTTTTAATGTGCAGAAGGGCTTTTTTTAACAGGTTTTTTGGTGCATCTGAACCGGTATTTGGAGCTGCTCTGCATTGCCCTTCAGCCACTCAAGGGATGGAGCCCTTTCCCTCCCTGCCAAACTGGGAGCCACGGATCCATTTGGGATGCAGCTCCCAAAGTCACGGAGTGCGGTGGGATGGGAATAACATTTGGATTTCAATTGGAACTCCAAGTTGTGTGTGCTGTGTGTCCCCCCCTCGCCAACTCCTCCTTGGCTTTTGCCAGAGGAAAGAATAGGATTGGGATTACACACTGGGAGTTGAAAAGGAAATTGTTTGAAAGCTTAAGAGTGCCATCGTGTGGAGAAGGGATTGGTGTTCCCACTCCATGGACCGGGAACAGCAGTGGGATTGGGGTTCGGAACCCTCTTCTTCCCCCCCAAAACACAGTTATTTAAATTTCCTAATAAATCTGGGGGTTGGTGTCCCATTATCTCACCCACTCTGTGCTTCCAACACTCTTCTTTTTTTATTTTTTTTTTGTTAATCCTCTTTTTTTTATCCCCATTATTTTTTATTATCATTGCACTTCATTACTGGTTTAACCTTTTCCCTTTTTTTGTTTGCAGAACACACTTTGTCCTGGCACAAATCACATGAAACTAAATAAACCACGGTACAAGGAAGCAAGAAGAAAATAAATGTCTTCATTCTGAAGCCATTTCCTTTGTGCTTTTGGACTCTGGGGCTCTTCACATCTCAGAGTTTCATGTTTTACTCACTGTTAATTGCCAGATTTAAAAATAAAAAGATAAACTGCTCTTTCTGCCTCTGGCTTAGTAACACAAAATATTATATTTCTTATATTAAAAGTCTGTAAGGATTTAAATTCCATAGGTCTTTTAGTAAAACAAAAAAGGAAGCAACTGAGATTTCCCAAAGTGAGCTACATTTTCACAAAAAAAAAAAAAAAAACAGGTAAGGAATTTTTTTGTATTCAGATTTGAATGGCTATGAGCAAGCAGAGATATTTTCCTTCTCATTAAAGAAATGGGTGTTAATTAATAAAATACTGTTAACAAGGTATTTCAGGGCATGGGACTGATCCTTCTCTGAACTTGGTGGCCTAATTCCTTCCCAGGGCAGTAGGTCTGGACTAAATATCTGAGTGGGTTTTGTGTCAGAGAGCTTTTAATCCAGTCACTGAAGTCAGGAATGACTCAGTGCCTTGACCAGAGCGGCCTCAAACCCTCAGAGAACCCTCTTATATATCCATTTTTTAACAATTCAGCCCAAATCTGCCCTGGCTGCCTTGAAAGTGTAACTCTGTGCTAAGGAGCAGCACATGTATTTTTTAATTTTTTAAAGAACTTCTGTATTTGAACACCACAAGGGGGTTATCAAAAAACCCAAAGCCATGCTGAGAAAAAAAAAAAGGAGTTTTTTACCCAAAGTGCTGGTGGAGGTTTATGTCCCACGTGTGAAACAGCAGCTCTGTGGCTCCAGTGCCAGGGCAGGTGGAACACGTGGATCTGCCACAAATCAAAACAGAAAGAGAGAATATCAGGGTAAAAAATTGCATCTAATTTGTTTTAAATCCACAGAAGTCTTAATCTTTTGGGAGGTATTTTTACTTTACATATTTGTTAATGTGAAATGTTCTCGTTGCCAAATATGCTTAATATGCAAGTGGAAAGTGATTCTGGCTTTGCCTCCTTCCTCTGTCTAAATCAAAAATAAATCTGCTTTTGCATCACACACATTTCCCTCCTCCCTCCATCCTTTCAGCTGAGAAAGTAAAGCCACGAGTGTCACCAGGAGAGTGGGATTTTCCTTTATTGTGGCAGAAAATTCCTGTTCTTCTCACCAGATTTGGGAGAAGGAGCACCCAGCTTCTAAGGCAGAGCACATTTATTTCGAGTGTTAAATCTCAGCCACTGAAAGCTCTTATAACTTCATTTTAAAAGCTGACTAGAAGCAGGTTATTACAGCCCTGCAAGTGAATAATTCATATTATTTGCCATCATTTAGGAAAATCTGCTGAATGAGAACAAATAAATATTTTGAAAAGGACTGAAATCTGTCCTTCAACAACAGGGGAAGAGAGATGTGCCAGCAGCAAGGAAGAACAGCATCTCTGTCTCCCACAAGTGTTTGGTTTAAGGCACCAGCTTAAAATATTAGTTTCAAGGACCAGCTTAAAGCTCATCCACCCACTAAAATTCCTGTACCAAACCCTCTCTGGACAATCCCAAATGAATCAAGGGAAGAGCCCAAGCAAGGAAAATGCTCCCTGAGGAAAAGGAACCTGCCCAAAACATCCCCATCACTAAAGCTTTGCATGCACAGACCAGCCCAAAGCTCTTCAGGGTCTGGAATTCTGAAGGAATTATTCCTATTCCTGCCTTTGCCATCAGTCATATGATGGTAATAAAATGTGTAAGTGTTTCCCTTACACCAGCACTGCGATTTACCTCATCTAATAGACAATGCAAATGCTAAAAGGCACATATACATCTTCATTATATAAGCTGGTGCCTGAGTCATTTTCCTCCAGAGACAGTTTTATTCATTTTTATACAATTTGCCTACTGTACAGTGCAGATGGTTTCTATTAAGTAAAATATCTGTTTGCTTCCAAATTTTTAGTTTTCGTGATTAAATTACTTGAAAATGATGGTACATTGGATTATCCTCTTTCAGGACTTAATGCAGTTGCAATTGCAGGAGTGTAAAGTCGAAACCCCAGTTTCATCCACCCAGAAAATGGGGATTTTGGCCACATGCTGGGAATTTCTGAGGTCTGTTTTGTACCTGCTGCAGCGTTTTCCCATAAGCCTGGACTATGAGAATTATTTACTAAATATGTATCTTAACAAGGAGTTTAAATAAAAGCGTTGGACTTGATGGGGGGAAAAATAAAGGGGAATTTTTTTCTTTTTTGGGGGGTTGTGGAAAAACTGCTGCTCGTTATCCGGGAGCGTGTGGTGGGAGGTGAGTCCATGTGTGTGACATCCATCCCTGTGCTGCCATCGGGTGGATGGCTGGGAAAGCTGCACATTCCCACAGCGCTGCAGGAGCGGCTGGAGAACACCAGCACATCCCAAAAATTCCCCTCCAGCCACCATGTGCCCCTGCGAGTGGGGACATCCCCTCCTGCAGCAGGAACAGGGTCGTCCTCAACATAAAAAATAATGGCCTGGGGTTGCATCTTGTTGTCAAGGCATGGAATTCCAAAATAATAAATGGGTTGGGTTGGAAGGGAATTTTAAACCCCATCCAGTGCCACCCCTGCCATGGGCAGGGACACCTCCCACTATCCCAGGTGGCTCCAACCTGGCCTTGGACACTTCCAGGGATCCAGGGGCAGCCACAGCTTCTCTGCCCAACCTGGGCCAGGGCCTCCCCACCCTCCCAGCCAGGAATTCCTTCCCAATCTCCCATCTCTCCCTGCCCTCTGGCAGTGGGAAGCCATTCCCTGTGTCCTGTCCCTCCAGCCCTTGTCCCAAGTCCCTCCCCAGCTCTCCTGGAGCCCCTTTAGGCTCTGGAAGGGGCTCTAAGGTGTCCCTGGATCCTCCCCTTCTCCAGGTGAACATTCCCAGCTCTCCCAGCCTGGCTCCAGAGCAGAGCTCCCAGGATTCCCTGGACAAGGTCCTGCATGAACCTTTAGCAAACAGGAGCCAGTCCCTCCCACCAGGTACTGTTCCACCTGAGCAGATCCCAAAGCACGTGGCAAAGTCACTCCTGGGGTTTCTCCCAGCTCTCCAGAGCCCCTTCACTCCCCAACAACCCCAGACCAGGCTCAGGTATCCGAGGGCTTTGCACAGAATTTCCCATTCCTGGGGGTTTCCCGGGATCTCCCGAAGTCGAATCCTGCTGAGTGTGCAGCAAGTGAAGCACCAGCTCCTGCCACGGGGTGTTACCTAAAAAAACCAACTCTGGGATGTAAAGCTACCATATTTCCCTGCTTTTGGAACTCATGGAAGTGGGAAGAGGTGCAGGAACACCATGGTGGGATGAAGATATGGAGAGTTTTCCTCCTGGAACAATCTACTCCCTTGGGATATCACTGCACTGACTTTGGGGACAGCAAAAAACCTGCTGGTTTGAAAGGCTGGCACAAGGAAATAAATAAAACCAAACCACTGGACGTGTCTTGGCCAATGTTTGATGCCAAACACGACCTAAAAATGAGGTGACAGAACATCCAGGTGTAGGTAGAGCTTTACTAAACTTCAGCAGTGAAAACAAGGCAAACTGGAAAGGGAACAGGAGATCCAGTGTCATGATCTGAAATGGAGTAAAAGTTCCATATCCCAGGGACTGGTGGAGAGAAGAAAACCCTAAACAAACCCAAGAAAAGCTGACACAGTTCTGGTGGCTCCTGCAAACAGTAGCATAAACCCTCTCTGTTCTCTTCCCAACCCAAAATAAAAGCTTGTCGTGTCTGCCAGAATGTACAAATCTTCTGGAGGGACAGAAATAAATGTACATCTGTAACAAGTCTCCACAATGTCAAGTAAAAATCCAGATAATCCACTGGCAATGGCAACCCAGACCCATAAATCAGACCGAGCAAAATATTGCCTTCATATCCTTTCGAGATGTTCAGGGAAATCAGGATCTCATCTCTTCAGCTGCCACAAAAAATTATCTGTTACATCCAAAAAAAGGGCAGATTTTGAATGTCAGCGAAAGCAAGAAGAACATCTGTTACATTCAGCTTGTCCACTGCCTTTGGCCTGGAGAGGAACCAGTGGAGAAAACCCTCCACTGCCAAGAGCAGCTCGTGCTGGGTCAGGGAGGGGTGAAAACCTCACCAGCAAAGCTCTCTGAGCACCCACCCCACACCCCAAACCCACCACTGCAGGAGCCCCTGTCGACCAGGACCCGAAATTCCACGTGCCACAAAAGAGCCAAACTGGAATTCCAACACTTTGCCTCCAAACTGGGAGGACAAATAACAGTGGGAATGCCCAGATGAGCCTGGGAAGTGTTGCCACACACCTAAAGAACTGAAAGCAGCCACAAACACACAGCATGGACAGGTTGTGACCATCCCACTGCCTCATCCCCAAATTTAGGGATTCCTTGAAGATGGGAAGCAGGACATTAACATGTACAACATGCCAGCTATCACTGCAACATAAAATTCCTGCTTTCCCATCTCTCGACAGGGTAAAGAAATTCCTCCTACAACATATGATCACTCATCTCTTTTATAGCTTTTTAATGGAAAGCAAATAAAAACTCTCAAGCTTTGAATTTATCAAACCCATCTTGAGGAGTCTTTCAAAAGAGTTTTTCACCCTTTCCAAGAGCTGCATCCAATCATGCCAAAATAATTCCTTCCCAGCTATCTGGGAAGGGACCAGAACAACTGCAGTTCAAACCCACAGGTTGGTTATATGGGGTTGAGAACATGGAGAAATGAGATTTCCAACTGAAATAATGCTGCAAACAAATTGCAGGTAACCAATGTAAGGAAAGGCAAGATCTTTGTAGAATTAAGTCTCATCAGATAATAACCACAGAATAAAACCTCACACAGGTCTCACCCCCTGACTTTGTGCAAGAAAAAGCATTGACCTCAAGTTCTGAAGACACCACTCCAAAATATTCATTTTTGAGCCTCTCAAGATATGTCTCCATTAGCAATTTAATGCCAGGACAGAATTCCAAAGCTTTTCAAGGTCTCCGATCCCTCGAGTCCACAGAAATTTGAGTTTTAAATTCACCAGGAGGTTTTGAATGGAGCAAAAAATGGATAATGTAGAATAAATGGAATACACTGAGATGCCACCAGGAAAAGGCTGAAACAAATCAAGTGTCGAAACAGCAGCACAAACACAAAATCTTGATGTAAAGAAATATCCAATAATTTCTTAGAGCAACTGAAAGGAAAAGAAAGTTTACAAGGTACAATGATTTTAAGATAACCAGGAAAATTGTGAAGAAGGAAGGAATCAGAACTACAAAAAATGTCAAGGGTGGAAAATGGTCTCAGCTCTTCCAGCAGCCCAAGACCACCAGAGTAAGGGAAACCACAGAAATTTAGAGGAGAATATACAGAATATATACAGAATAAAAGGGAACAAAACCATCCAACCATGGGAAAGGCACCTCTGTCATTCTCCTTCCCCCCAACAGTCATGGAATCGTGGAAGAATCCCAGAATCATGGAACAGTTTGGGTGGGAATGGACATTAAAGGTCATCTCATTCCAACCTCAGGGGGACAGTTACTCATAGGAAGCCAAAATTGGGATGGAAACAAGTTCTTACCCTGAGAGTTTGGTGGATTTTGGGTCCAAAAAGACCAGAAGATGGAAAAAAAAAATGCAATAGTGCTTTAAATGAATCAAAAAGCAGCAATTCTCTCTCCTGGTCAGAACAAAGGGCAGAGAACATAATAATTGGTTGTGTTGGTGATACAAACTACAGTCACAGCAATAAAATCTTTTACCAACACAAACACTGGACAAAAAGTTGCCTCTGTGGTTGTTGTCATTCCATTTGAAGTGTTTTTAATGCAGAACTACTTGTGTTGGGCTTTAATACTGTTTATTTTCAATCATGTCTCAGTAAAGGTCCACCTGTCAAAGAAGAATGTTGAAAAAATCCGATATTTCATAGCACAAACTTCTTCTGGTGCTACATCAAGATGAAGATTTGGAGTAATAATGCATCAATTGGGATGTAAGTGCAATATTTCAGAGGTGAAGGAGAAAAACTGAAAAACAGAGAAAAAATACAAATTATTCCCTTTATGGAGGAAAAAATAAAAATAATAAATTTCAAATAATTTTAACAGAGTGCAGTAATGTCCAACAAAGCACCACTGCCAATGGGAATGTAGTGAGTTAAAAATCAGGAATATCCTGAAACTGATCTCACCTGGACCATTTGTGTGCCTTTGGGGTCAAGTTCTTCAAAGGCAGTTAAGTCTTGATCTTAAAGGATTTGAGTGTGAGCAAAGGAACATATTTTCAGCAAGTCACACAACCTGTGCATCAATTAAAACCCTCTCACTTCTGAGTTTGAAGGTAGAACCTTAGAAACACTGAGATGGTCAGGAGGTCTTTACTGGAGATCTGCTCTGGAGATAAATTTGGGTTGAAATTAAAATATATATAGTTGCTCATAGATATTCACAGACCTTTAGAGCAGTTCTGCTGTCCCAGTCAAAAAGGTAAATCCACACCTTTAGTCACTGAATTAATCCAGATTTATACCTCCTGCAATCAACCCTGGGATTTTTATCTTCAGGCAGGTGGTCAGTCCAGCCAGCCTGTCCCCTGTATCTTGGATTAACAGTTCCAACAGTTGGGAATTTGCTCCATCTGTTGAATATCTCGGGTTCTGATAAAACAAGTGGGTCCATCCTGGCCACGGGCCAGCTGAGAAGTAGAAAGATTTATGAAAACTCTCCAAAATCCCATTTCAAACGGCATCTGAATCACAGAGTTATGACCCTGCCACTCCACACAGTGTTACAGGGTCCCTCCAGCAACTCCATTATTTAATAGACCATTTAATAGACTTCATTACAGCAAACAGGCAAATGTGAGGATAATGGAGCTATTTTGTGAGGGAACAACTGCTTGGAACAAAAGGTGAAGCAACACACTGGTGAACAGGGAAGTTCCACAACTGGCAGAAGTAGGAATACATTACACAGGCTGGAAAATGGAAAATTTCAGGTACTAAACAGCTTAATTTTTAATCTCTATCAGCATGAATAAATATAAAGGGAGGGGGAGGCATGTGGTGCTGCAGAGCTGCCATAGATCATGTTTAAAAGTGCTTGTACAGATGTGGAACATTTTTCAGGATGAGCCAAGGCACCGTTTCTTCAGGACAAGCCCAACATCTGCAAATAATCAGGATGGAGCCAAGGCCCAACACCCCCCATGGTTCTCCCAGAACAGGCTGATTTAACATTTGTAGGGTCACGATTCAACCCCAAACCAGGCTGAGCGTGGCTGGGCCTCACTGTGTCTGATCCAAGGAGGTGCCAGAGTGGGAGAGAACGTGGAAAAACATGTTCAGGGATGGGCAGGAGTGCTCAGCACGTGGAAGTGGCTGGAGATGACCATGGAAACTCCTGAGGGCAGAGCTGAACCAAAATGCCTTGAGAAGGCAAAGGCTGGGAGTCGTTTGACATGATTCAAAAATTTCAGTGTTAAAAGGAAATATATCATTTTTTTTCGAATAATTGCAGCACATTTTGCAGTGAGGATTTTGAAGTGTCGCTACTTGAGAAAAGACATATTAAAATTGAAATTGATAAAGGATCATTTCCTCCTTGGCAGTTTCCCCCAGAGCTCGGCCTAAATAATGACTTAGCAAATGACCCCGAGTTGGGAGCAGTTGTCCCAGAGCCTGGAGCTGGGTGGCAAAACATTTCCTGCCTCCTCCTTGTGATCATACAGGAAAATGAGTTTCTCATGGATTTTGAGGAGTTACCAGTTGCCTCCTTGATGTCCATCCAAGGTTACAGAGCAGTGAGGAGCAGTGCAAGGAAGAAATAGCAGGTATTCCTTCTCTTCCCATGTTCCTGGAGTGGAAAAGTCGGAGCTGTGACAGATGTTTGTCATGGTCTGCATAGAATCAGTTAATGGTTTAGGCTGGAAAAGCTTTCCAAGATCATCAAGTTCAATTCTGCCAGCACTGCCAAAGCCACCATAAAACCATGTCCCCACGTGCCACATCCACATGGATTTTAAGTCCCTCCAGGGATGGGGATCCACCACTGCTCTGGGCAGCTGTGCCAGGGCTGGACAACATTTTCCATGAAGAAATTTTCCCTAATATCCAACCTAAATCTCCTCTAGTGCAACTTGAGGCCATTTCCTTTTGTCCTGTCCTGAGATTATTGTGCCTTCCCTTAGTGGAAACTCAAATCCTGGGTGTCTGTCACCAAAAGGCTCCTGTAATGTTGTTTAACACAGTTTTTACCTAATCATTAACCAAACCATGCGGTATTTTGCCAGTATTTTTTCAGTTTTAGTACTTCCTAAAGCAAATCCAAGTTTATCTCAGTACTTCCTACCTTTTAATGAAGCAACATTCCGGGAACTTATAAGACTTATTTGTTCCTACAACAAGCAATATGATTTCTTTTTCCATTCACACGTTTTGTGTCTGAACTCTCAAGATTTTCCAAGTGTAGGAATGACAGCTGAATCCAACCAGGATATCTCCCTTAGGGTTTTGTATTGAGGTTTGTGATGGGTGCAGACCCCAAATGACCTGGGGACTTCACACTGGGGAAAAAGCAGGATTCTTTTGTTGCTGCTTTTAAAAACAGTGTTTTAAAAGAATTCCACATTTTTAAGCATTGCTAGAATAAAATCAGCCGCTAGAAGTGGTTTCCCACTCTCTGTGGTGTAACTCAAAACTGCTCCAAGATGTTTCCTCCATGAAACTACTGGAACAAAGCATTTACAGCCTCCAACCTGAAAGAAACCGTTTGGACATTCTGATTTTCCACACACTCCAGCTTGAAAGGGAAGTCAAATAAGCACGTGGGCTTGCAGCTCTGCCCATGTGCAAACCATTTTAAAGACAATTAACCTTTCAGTTCCGGGTCTAAAATACAGCACTTTGTCAGGGCAGACTCCTGTGACTGAGTTTAGGATGGACCACATCCAGTAGCTCTCACTGCTGGAGGTAGAGAACAAGCAAGTCCACTTTTCCAGAGCTCCTGTGCAGCTTGAAACAAACAGGAATCCACTATTATTCCCATTAAATACGTTAATACAGTCTGAAGAGAAAATTGGATCACAAGGAAAAACACATTGAGAGATGAAAATTCTAGCAGAGGCATCATTCCCAGGGATGATGATGATTCCCAGGGATCAGGATGTCTGATGCAAAGTGTGTGCTCCAGTGGTCTTAAATACAAGGAAAAGGATGTCTGGGAAAATTAGTTCTCTGGAGGCCAAAGTTGAGAATGGAATAAGAGCACATCTTCATTTTCAGCAAACATCAATTCTTTCTCATGGTAATGCCATTAAACAATCCTGTCAGGGCAAAAATTCTCTGGGAGAATTCCAGGACAAAAATAATTCTTCCTTTGGGATTTTTATGGTGCCAAGGAATCAACATTTTAGCAATGTTTCACCTGGGCAGGAAGGTGGTAATGGATTCATCCCTGGCAGAGCTGAAGGCATTTCCAAGGTGGGTTGTTGTCACCTGGTGGGTCACTGGGATGGGGACACAGGGTTGAGCTTTTCCTTTGGCACCTGGAATTAGCCCAGGGCAGGGTGCCAAAAGTGGAGAGATGATGCACAGGAAAATGATGGAAAATTTCAGCTCCATTAACTTCCCTGGAAGAAGTGGGCTGGTGGCTGGTTCCTGCTGAGGATTAGTGGGTATGGAAGGACCACATCCACTGGAAAGATGGGAAACCAGGTCTTGGAGCCAGATCTCACCACCAAACCGGGAAGGTACATTTGGATCTGGATATTAACTCTTGGAGATGGGCCTGTGCAGGGCAAGGAGTTGGACTCCATGGTCCTTGTGGTCCCTTCCAGCTTGGCATATTCCATGATTCTGTGATAAATAAGGAGGCAGAACTCTTTTCTCAATTAAAACATCGTCCAGATATTCCTTCATTACCAGATTCACTGAATTTTGCTATTTCTAATCTTGCAGAACATCAAAACAGACAAAGAATTACCTAAATTATCAGCAAAAATGTAACCTGCTCTAGAGCTGATGGCAAAGCCCTATAATTTCTTAGGAAAAACACATCTTTCACAAAACGGACAACTCAGAAAATGCTAAATTTGTACCAGAATTTGTACCAGCACTCCAGGCACAGGCAATGATTCAAGGAGAGAGAGGAGCAAAGAGAAGACGGAAGAGTTTCTTACTTTGCAGCTGGGCTTCAACCTTCACCAGTTGAAAATGGTTTCAAGATTATTCCAAGAGAAAACAATTTCGAGAGATGGGCTTTGAAAAAAATGGATTAAATTATGCCACCACATAACAAAATGAACTCGCTCGCCCTGCGGTGCCCAATAAACACTGAAAATTTGGGGTTTATTTGTCCCAGTTGTGATCCATGAAGTGCTGCTGTTTTTCTTCAACATCTGGAATTCATCTTTCCTAAGGATTCCTTGGTTTGCAGACGTGCAGCATCACACAGAGTTAAGGGCATGAGCAGGGAAGGACTAAAAGGTGCGTGTTAATAATTAGCGGGGGATTCACAGGCGGTTCAGAGGAGGACGATTTCCACCAGGAAATGGAAGCAACCAGCACGGACCCAAGAGCAAATAGGCCTGACTCGCCCCTTTAGGCCTGGTTTTTAGGTTGGGTCCAGCTGCAGGCTCAGGGGCTTCATCAGGGAGAGGAGCAGCTCAAGTTCTCCAAGTGTTCAGCTCCTCCGCGCCGCCGCCGCTGCACGTAGGATGAGGTGGATTCAAGACATTTGTCATTAAGGCAGCCAAGGACACATCAGTCACATCCTCTTGCTGCCTCAAGAAGAGCCAGGCTGCTTCCAAAGTGCCTTGCTCATAGGAATTTGACTTTGTGGAAGACATGCATCTTTAAATGGTGCCGTCGGAGAAGAGCTGTTCCAACAAGTACATCTTTCATAAGAAATACAAGGAGATTCACAGCCAGAAAGGAAATTGTATTTAGGAATAAATTTGTGTTAGGATTTTATTACTAATTCATTACATTCTTAATCTGAAAAATCCTGAAGCAGCACAACTACTTTAGAATTATCATTAATAATTACATTGATACCGAATGCTTTTATGCAAATAGTACAGTAGACTTAGAGATAGGACTCTTTGTAAACCTCCTGAGTGTTTGCAGGAAGTTTAATTCATTCCATATCTCCTTTAGTTTGCAAATGAGGTGTGAAAGCATTGTGTGTTCCTGGAAGCTGTCAGCATTCCAGTGCCACCCCGAGTCCATGGCTTGGGAATGCTGTCATCCAACACCCCCAATGTCCTGCAGACCTGAGTGAGGTCACCCTGGGACTGTTAATTATTGCAATTTATTAGTGCTCATACTGTGCTTGGCACTCTAGGGATGCCCTGTGTCACTTTGCAGCACGCCCAGGTCTGTAACTCACCTTGAGCTCCTTGGGGTGAGAAGGATCATCCAGGATCAAGGATGGGCTGTGGCCAAGCAGGACACCAGGAGCCACCTGATAAAAGAGGGAAAATCTCTGTTCCATCACTGGGAAAGTCTCTGTTCCATCACTGGGAAAGTCTCTAGCTCATGACTGGGAAACTCTCTAACCCACCATTGGGAAACTCTCCAGCCCATCATTAGGAACTTCTCCTTCCCAAGGGAGGGAAGATCTCCTGAGCACATAAATATCAGGATGGCTGATTAACAAGATGCTGTAACCTCCCAGATACCTTTTTTCCTAAAGGAAGACATGCTGTTGCCAAATATTTCAGGGAGAGAAACAAAACTATTTTGCTAAAGAGATTTCATTTGAATATGTTGTGCCTGAGCCTCATCCTGGAGTGTCTCAGCTTTCCTATCACTTTCTGCTAATGAGTTTCTCTCCCTGGGTACTGTGTGTCTGGTAAATTTTTCAAGAACTGATCATTAGCAATGTTTTGTATATTTTATTTTCTTGTTTTCGCCGTATATAGAGTTGTCATTTTTAATTCATTGCCCACAGGAATTTTACGAAGGAAAACTCACATTCTCTTAAAAATAATATGAGGAGGTTGGCACAGATTTTAATAGATTCACGCTGTGCTGCAGGTGAAATTTTCCAATTCTAATACAAGTGTGTGAGAAACAAGGACCACACTGAGAAAACAAAGTGGTTACAGAGATAAGAAACTTACTCTTGCCATGGCAGAAGGAATAGTGCACTGATAGTTTAGGAAAAAAATCCTAATTCTTCACTTACACAATGTGGTCTTTTCTGTTTCTGAAGTGCATCTCCTCTTCTGGCCTCTGGCTCCAGATTAGAGAATTTGAGCTCAGCAAATTGGGGATTTTGTTGGCAAAATCTCAAAAAGCTCAGAATGCAAGTTTAATCCTGGTTTATGGGGAAAGGGGTAACTTAATCTTCTTACTTCCCAGTCTTTAAAAGTGCACAGCAGAATCAAGTGGTTTAGCCTAATTTAGCTGGTTTTTTTCTATTACATTTGTAGAAGAAGATGAAATAAAATTAGCATGTCCACACACAGAGCTTCTTATAATGAGTTAAGAAACTATTCTGGCAAAGAATTCTAATTGTAAAACAGTGTTACAACACAATACAATGTTCATTTTTGACTCACTCTTCCTTTCTGATTTACTATGACATCACAAAATGGGCATTTTTCCATATTACATCATACAGAACTCAACTGGGTTTTTGGCTGTGATGTCTCCCAAGCTGCATCTCTGCAGTGGGTTCACCTGTGGTGCTAAAGATGCTCAACCCTCCAGGTCAATTCCTCTATAAAATTAACACCAGACTTTGTAGCCATTTTTTCCATGACTGAGGAGCAGGGATTTCTCCTTCTGTTAAGTCAGGGTTAAAACCAGCCACAGTTCTCCAAACCTGTGGTTGTTCTGTAACAGAAACCTTTCCCCTCTTCTCTGCCTTCTCCACTTACTTTACCTGCAAAGAAATATTGAAATCCATGGAAGCATGAAGCATCCCAATCCCACTCCTTTCCATGGTGTGGAACACCAGAGAGAAATCCTGCTGGTGAATCCAGTGCTCCAGAGCTCAGAAACTGGGGGGATTCGGTGATTTCTTCCTCCTCCTGAACTGCACTTCACAACCACAGAACATTGGAGTTTCTCCCAGTGCAAACAGCTCCATCTGTGGACAGAAAAGATTCCCAGACACAGAATCCCGTGGTTTGGGTTGGAAGAGACCTAAAGCCCACCCAGTGCCACCCCTGCCACCACTATCCCAGGTGGATCCAACCTGCCCTTGGACACTTCCAGGGATCCAGGGGCAGCCACAGCTTCTCTGCCCAACCTGTGCCAGGGCCTCCCCACCCTCCCAGCCAGGAATTTCTTCCCAATATCCCATCTCTCCCTGCCCTCTGGCAGTGGGAAGCCATTCCCTGTGTCCTGTCCCTCCAGCCCTTGTCCCAAGTCCCTCTCCAGCTCTCCTGGAGCCCCTTTAGGCTCTGGAAGGGGCTCCAAGGTCTCTCCAGAACCTTCTTTTCTTAGGCTGAAAACTCCAACTCTCTCAGCCTGTCACATTGCTACCAGGCCTGTAAAAATGTCCTCAGAAAGACACTGACACTCAGTGGCCACCATTGAATTTGAAAATCAATTTAGAAACCATTTTCTCTTTCTCCCCACCACAAAGGAAGGCCCAGCCTGGCCTGGGCATGTTGGTACCCAAAGCATTTATAACCCAGTGACAATCTGCTCTTTTTAGATCCCATCCTAACATCTTCCCAGAGAAAGAAGCCAGTTTTCATATCTCTCAATGTGCCACAAATTAAAAGAAAAATGCCCACAGCCTCATGCAGAACATTTCCTGCCTTCCTTCTCAAAATGCATTTGCTATGATGCTCATTGATCACAAGGCTGAGCATTCAAAATATTGCTACAAAACATCCTGACAACTCCAGTGTCTCTCCAGGAACATCCAGAGCAGAACAATATGGACATTTTGCAGAAAACTGTGCATATTAAATGACAACTTATTTATCTGCTTTTGTTTGCCCTTTGAAAACCTGTTTTATTGTGACTAAAGAAGATGGAGAGGTGGCTAAGCCCAGGTATCAGAGGACAAGGAAATATTTGACATCTTAGTGGTAATTTTTAATCAGAAAACCTGCACAGAAAAAGAAACTAATACATAATAAAATGATTCCACAGGAGAAAAATGTCTGACTTCAGCCTTACCCACAACGCTACAAATGGATTTTGTCAGCTCACAGTCTTACAAGGCTCGTTGGTAGTAAATTAAATTTGGTCAGTTTATAAAGGTATTGCTTTCATGTTTCTCTCCTAAGATCTTTCATTCCTCTGAGGTTTGGAATCACCTTGCTTCTCCTAGCTTGTCTTCTGTCTTCTATTCTTCATTACACAACAGATGACCTATCAGATATTCTTCTTCTACTCCAACAGCTTTCCTGTTGCCAACCTTCAATGAGAATAAAGCCTGCAACCCTTTTTATCTTCATTCCACTGCTGTTTCCATCGGGGTTTTTTTTTTTTTCCCTTTCCTAAAGATCGTTTGCCAGCGTTGCTTTCTCGGTTTTACCCAGTGGAACAAGCAGTGTCTTCTGAACTGACAATTCTGACTTTTTGCTGCTTGTGATTTTTCTAAAGCATGACAACTGCTTGCATGAAGACATGGGAAACCTTTTCAGATAAGGAACTCAAAAAAGAGAACGGCCTTTCAAAGAACAGTGGTAGTTACTGCACAGAGAAACAAGTCTCTTATGTATTAATTTAATTCCATCCTACCTTTTCTGTGGCAGGAACAATTAGAACCATGACTTTTTAACACTATTAATTATTTTTTTTTAAAGAGAAAGTGTATTCTTGCACCTTTTTTTTTCCTCTGGCAACATAAGGATATTGTTAATCTTTGATGTATTTTAACCTGTATGAGAAACATAAACAGAAATAAATAGGAAATGGGTCCCTGAAAATCTAATACAGGTTAAAGGCAGGTCTGGGCAATATCTTTTTAGAGATTTCCACTGTGTAGATCTGATCTTTCACTTTATAAATTAACTGTTGCTCAGGGTGTAGAAGTAATAGGAGGGTGTAGATGCAATGTTGGTTATTAGTTGTTGTGTATTTTGGGTGATTGAGCACAAAAGGCCCAACAAACACCCAGGACCACATTCCAGCTCCTGGTGGATGCAGGACAGGGTGAAACTGGAGAAGGGAAATGCATCCACTCCCTTTTCTCTTGCAGAACACTGTGACTCCCAACCACCCTCCAGGGCTCCCACACAGGCTGAGATGGAGAGACAACCAACACTTCTGCATGTGGCACAGCAGAATAGGTCTGATTTCAAGCTCTTCTACCAAAACCTCTGGCATTTTCTCCTCTTTTCCTCCCTCTTGTTTTTAAACAGCAGTGAAAGCACCTCTCTGCCACCAGGACTTGCAGTTACATCATCAGGGCACAGCAACTGTTCTTCGAAAGAACATCCCAAAATAAGAATTACTAGAATGTCACTGGTTTCTGAATGGAAGGAAAGGTTCTAGAGTATGTGCCCAGGAATTTAAATTTTGCCCAGAGAAGCTGTGGCTGCCCCTGGATCCCTGGAAGTGTCCAAGGCCAGGGTGGAGCAACCTGGGATAGTGGGAGGTGTCCCTGCCCATGGCAGGGGTGGAATGAGATGAACCTTAAGGTCCCTTCCAACCCAAACCAGTCTGGGATTCCATGACTTTGGGAACCTACAGGATCCTGAGGCAGCAGTTGTGTGAGACAGGGCAGTGACACTAATACAAGAATAAAATAAATGAGCAGTTCTCACATCCACGAGTCGATCTGGATGGTCTGACCAAGGATCTGCTGTGCAGACTGAGCTGGGATGGGGCTGGGATGGGGCTGGGATGGAGCTGGGCTTTTAACACTGTGGCTGAAGGCCCATCTGGAGGATCCCTGGTCCACGCTGATGGAGTGAGGGATCCTGCCAGCAGAAACCTTCCTGAGGTTTGCAGCCTGAGAAATGTAAAAGAATGATTAATGGTGATGACAGAGATGGAGTTTGTTTTGCACAAGCCTTAATACAGTTAATAGGAGTTCCAGGCAAAGAGCTGGGATCCTTTTCAGACCAAAAAACCTTTATCTCTGCTCTTCAGAGGGGGATTTCATCGATACTCCACCTGGTGAAGGGCTATTAAGATGTAGAGGACTGAGGACAGCAACTGCTGTAAATGCAGCAGAGGAGGGTGAGTCAATAGATCCTTACACACAGAAACAAAACTATTTTATCCCTCTTCCATAATGGATTGGGAGAACAGCTATCAGGTTATATTATCTTATTGTAAATGTGAATGCAGGCTAATAGCCTGCTCCAGTGCTAAATTAAAAGGAGGATGGAATCAATATATGCAAGAAGATGAATCAAGTGTCCATTTCCTTGAACTGATAGCAAAAATAATGTGATAATGCATGAGGAGCTGTTGTCTGACATTGCTGGGGTGGAAGTGTACAGTTCCCACTCAGTGCCAGGCAGGGAATGAGGCTCTCCTGGCTCAGGAAGCCAAAAATGAGCCTTGATGTCAAACACGCTGCAAAAAGAAATGAGCACTGTGAATTCAACTACTTACCAATAACTTCTGCTCAGCAGCAAATCTGTCAGCTCCTTTGTTTTTCTCTCCTGCTAGATTGGAAGCAGTGCAAAACAGATGCTGTGCAATCATTTATTATCATACCTGCTATTGTTTGCTCGTGCTGGCAGCACCTCCACCCTAAGCAATGGTCCTGTAACAATTCCAAATTGGCTTTAGGAGTTCTTTTGCAAAGCTAAAAGGCAGCAATCAGAAATCCATCACCTGCTCTCTGACTTTCCCAGGGCTGGGCAAGGCAGTTTAAAGGTGAGGGAGCATGAAATACGACTCAAGGCCACCTCAGCTCTTCCTGAGGAGCATCTTCCTGATGCCATCAGCACCACTCCTCCTCTTTAATTGGGGGGAGAATGGAGCTATAATTGCACAAGTGGTACCACTGCACCTGCTGTGATGTTTCCAGCAGCCCTGATTAATCACAGGAGCTCTTTAACAAGGTGGGGAGCTCTCAGTGAGGGAATGTGCAAGGGAGGTGAGAGATGGTCACTGACATTATTAGTGTATTGATTGGAGTAAAGAGCTGGATTCTGTTTCCAGCTCTGCCCCAGACTCTCCATGTGACCTTGACTTTCTTCATCCCATTTTCCTACCTGTGCAATTGCAATAATAATTCCTTACTTTTTTCCTGTGGTGGGCAACACGGATTTACTTTTGAAAGTACATTAAAGCACTGGTGTGACAACACAGATACACCTTTTCCTGCACTGAAAGAGAGATTGCCTTAAAAAACAACCAAGCAAGCAAACACAAATCTGTATGACTACTGAGTACTTCAAACACCCTCCCCACATACTTCTATTATTGGTGTCTGTGAGGGCCATGCAATTCCTGAGGTTGGAAGGGATCTCTGAGTTGTCTGATCCACCCAGAGAAAGTCTGAAGCTTTTATTCCCACATTATAAAACTGCACAATAGATTTGCCTGGTAGTTCATCCGAAATAGGGCCCAGAATGGCTCAGGACAACACAATCCTGCAGTGAGAAAAGCTCCTTTTTTGGGGAACTGAAGGCCAATTCTGTAATTCTGTCAACAATTGACGTATTTATTTCAACCCTATTTCCACAGCCCTTACTTATCCTTTGACTAAACCACAGGATTCATGAGCTGTTCTGGAAATTTCTGCTTCTCTTCCCCTTCAGTTTTCATTTCCCTCTTTTTCCCTCCTCACCTTCTTCTGCAGAACATCCCATAACAGTCCTCCTACTTCTCCTTACGAGATCAATAGCTGAGCATCTTATCCATGCAGTTTAATATCTATTTTTATACGAATGACCCTCAGCTCCACCTCCCTGGTTACAATTACTCTCCTTTGATTCAGCCTTGCCTTTTACTCTCTCTCTTTTAACACTCGTTCCTGAATGTCTTCATGCAAATTCTAATTTAAAGTGACCAAAATTGGACTCCTGATCTTTCCACTTCAGAAACTTTCCCTCCCAAATTCACTGTCAGTGCTGTCAATACTCTCCTCTTTCCTGTCATTCAGACCTATAAATAAAGTGGTCATAGGGGATGACATCCTACCTTTAATATTTTAGCCAATTAATGGTGACTTGGATGACAGAGATATGAAGATAACGAGTGTCTGGGATATTATTTGTAAATGCATCCATGACCTTTGATTTTTTATGTGTAAAAAGTGTTATCTTAATACAGCTTTATACCTGGATTTTAAAATGTGGAAGTAAGTCCTGCCACCTTCCTCCCCTATACAACAACAGCTCTGTTTCTGGTTATTAATGCAGCCTAAAGAGTAGAAAATATTGGGAAAAATTCAGTTGAAGTATATTTGTTTTTAAATCACAGATACTGTAATACATCCAAGATTTTCTATAAATCTTCTGGGGAAAAAAATGACAAGTATTAGCAAGAAAGGCTATTAGAAAGTCTCTAGTCAGGAGATGTTAATGAATGGTTTATAAGATGAAATATGAAAGATTATGTGTTAGGTTTGGACTTTTAGGAAGGCAATGAATTCCCAATAACCAATTCCCAATATTAACTGTATCCCTAATGCTTCCCTAACCCCAGAAAGTGTTACAGAGGAAATTAAGTGTATTAAGGGTGAGACTGAAACTCCTGTACATTCACACACCTATTTATATAGGAAAGACATTAAGTTATTAGAGAGTGTCCAAAGGAGGGAATGGAGATGGGAAGGGCCTGGAGGGGAAGGTGTGAGGAGCAGCTGAGGGCACTGGGTGTGTTCAGGGGGAGAAGAGGAGCCTGAGGGGAGAGACCTCATTGCAGGGACAAGTCCCTGGGCAGGGGCAGAGGAGGGGCAGGGACTGAGCTCTGCTCTGGGGGACCAGGGCCAGGAGCAGGGAATGGCTGGAGTTGTGTCANGAGGTCACATGTGCTTCCACTGCACGGAATCCATAGGAATGCTGTTAACCACGCCCTGCCTGGCCCTGCAGGTTTGCTGGGAGCAGCTCAGGTCTGAGCCCAGAGCCAGCCCAGCACCACCTGGACCCACAGAGCAGCTGGTCCTGCCCAGCACTTGGCACGTTCTGCCCTGCCCTGTGCCCATGTGCTGCTGTCAGGCAGAGAGAGGCAGAAGGAAATAATAAATCAGGCAAGGACAGGAGAAGGAACAGCAGACAACAGGAGACCAAAATGTAGCTCACAGGACTCACAGCAAGGGCACAAGCTCTTCCTTCCTTATTCAGTGTATCAGTGCAGGGTAAGAGCGGAAATTGTTGTGAAAACTCTCATTTATATATATTTGTTTGTAAATCACAGCTGCTCTAATATCTCTGAGGTTTTCTGCTCCCCCTCATAGTTGCTACAACAGTTTTTTAAACATAATAATTCCTGACTTTCCTGCCAGGCTGTGTCATGTGGAGGAGCCACAAGCCTGTGCTCCTGCTGCAGGGCTGTCCTCCTGCTGCACCTCTCACATGCCTTCTGGCTGTAGATGCTTTCAAGATCCCCCAAAGGCCTCTCCACTCTGTCAGAAAATAAGTGAACATCTTTTTCCGTGCAAGATGTTGTTTTCTAACATTTAGTTGTTTTTAATTTAAGTTCTGGAACAAACAAAGTCGTCTTGAAGTGGCAAAAGCAGCCACTGCTCAGTGCCAGGTCTTGCTGCTGTTTGAGGAGCATCAAGTAAAGTTGTTGTGGCTGAGTGGTGCTTTGGTTTAAAGAAGAGTATTTATAGCTCATGACAAGCAGGAAATCACCAATGGCAGCTCTGCAGAGATCATTTCAGTCCTGCAAAGATACATAACACAGACAAAGAAAAGCCTCGTACAACCTGAGCTGGCTCATTTAATTCATTTCAAAGGCATCTTGAAGGTCTGGGGGATCCTGGGTAGGTCTTCCTAGGTGATATAAATGAAAATTGGGAGTGGAGCTGAGAGATCTTTTCCAATCAAGCTGACTTGGGATCCCAGCCATGCTGGCAGCACAAGTGAAAGCAGAGTTTGTCTTATTCTTTCCACTGTCTATTCCTAAATGATCAGGACTTTCATTTGGTGGCAAAGACTTGAGTCTTTCCCTGTGATCTGGGTTCAAATTAAGATTAGAAGCTCGATTAAGTTTCCCATGGCAGAGTCTCAGGCACCCACTGGTACCTTAAGTGCCACATCCACGTGTTCTTTGAACATTTCCAGGGATGGGGATTCCTTTTGTGGAGTGAGAATGGCTTCCCCTATAACAACAACCACCACCATCATAATAATACTAATAATAGTGATGATAATAATAATATGACAATGGTAATGACAAAGAGAGGGAGAGAGAGTAACAAAATCCAAGAGAAACAAGTGATGCACAACACAACTGCTCAGCACCCACTGACTGATGCCCAGCCTGTCCCCCCAGCAGTGACCACCAGCTCCCAGTCAATTCCCCTAGTTTCTATACTGGGCATGGCATTCTGACCAGTTTGTGTCATTAGAAGGTCTGTTAATCCTCCTTCCATAAATCCAAAGACATGCAGAGAGAAGCTGTGCATCTCTCAGAAATCCTGCAAGGAGCAGCCACAAAAACAGCTGGAGATCCGATGTCAGGTCACTCATCAACCAACCATCCCCAACCCCAAAATCCAAGAGACCCTCAGACTTCAGGGCTGCTGCTGGTTCTGCTGTGCCCTGGGGTGGGTGTGAGGCTCTACAGGAGCAGCTGGGAGCAGCCTATAAATACACAACTGCAGTTTATCCCATATCAGAGCACTTTGATTTACTTAGGAAATAAAGTATCTTCTCGTGCTCCATTCAAATGTTATATACAGATTTAATCACAGGCCCCCTGATACTTTGCTTTACTCACAAAGCTGTGCTTTTGTACTTCTCACATTCCTTTCCTTTGCCTTTTTTTTTATAAGTACCCATAAGGTTAAAAGAAAAAAAGAAAAGCCAAATACAGGGACACAAATGACATTTTTCTTTCCACAATCTTATTTTTAAGCCAAATGACATGATCTGGGGGACTCACCTCAATTTCTGAGTGCTTGTGCATTACGAGACACGCTCCATCATTGGCATATAGAACATTATTGTATTCATTGAATACCACAAGTGACTCAACAATGCAGCAACAAAAAGTACAGTGTCTGCTGGGGGGAAAAATGGGTAAAACAAGCAGGAAGGGAACTGAAGCAAGGAACTGGATTCAATTTAGGAGAAGAATGGGGTCCCCTGAAAGCAATAAAAGCTTAGGAAAAGGAATAAAGGGAAAAAAGCGGGAAAAAAAGAAGGTTGAAACAAAGACTGGAAAGGGTCACACCTTTATAAAGATACTCATCTGAAGCACCAAAGCTTTGTCAGGACTGAACTCCTGAACTTTCAGAGGTTCCAAATGAATCATTCACTTCCCTGGACTCCAACCATGCTCCCACATTCCCCACTCCTCCTCTCCAGTCCTTCCTCACTGATTACTTCCCCAAACTAGTTTATCAGTCCTCAGGTAAGGGAGCTGGGATTGAGCCCCCCTCCTGCTGGGATTTCTCTTGGAGAGACCTTGGAGCAGGTGGGTGGCAGCATCAAGAGGGAGGAGGCAGCAGAAGGAAAAGCAGGTGCAGCAGCTGAGTTAAATCTGTTCAGCTGCTTCAGCAGATGCAGAGGCTGCACTTCTGAGAACAGACTGCTTCTATATCAGAGATACACACACTGATTCTGAAAGTCAGCGGGACAACGGGTGCAAAAGGCACAGGAGCAGGAAAAGTTCTCATGGACAATACTGAGACAAAGGGAGGGTGCTGAGAAATGCACTCAACTATTTTCTAATATAGAATCCCAGAATGGGTTGGGTTGGGAGGGACCTCAAGGTTCATCTCATCCCACCCCCTGCCATGGCCAGGGACACCTTCCATTATCCCAGATTGCTCCAACCCGGCCTTGGACACTTCCAGGGATGGGGCAGCCACAGCTTCTCTGGAAATTCTATTTCCCTCACCACTCTCGCACCAAGAATTCCTTCCCAATATTCCATCTGTTCCAGCCCTCTGGCAGTGGGAAGCCATTCCCTGTGTCCTGTCACTCGGTGCTGTTGTAAATGGAGGTCGACTGAGGTGTCCATGACCCTCAACTGTCCTGTGGGGAGCTGAGGATGAGCCCTGATGCACAACCCACCATCCTGTGAAAAATGAGCCATCGATTATCACACAAACCTTCAGTGAAGGCATTAGAGGAACAAAATACTCTGCTGTCAACAAATATGTCAAAACCCCCATAAAGCAGATACCAAACTTGGGCTGTGCTGGTTGAAGTCTCTTCTCTGACTTCCCTGGAACCATGGATAGACCCCACCACAACCCCCACCAGTGCAGGACAGAGGGAAAAGACACAGGGAAAACCTTCCCAGTGGCAAAGGTGGCCACACCACAGAGTCAGGTTCAAGGTATGAAGAAAAGGCAAGGATTTCAAACTTTGCTCATATATATTCTTCAAGTGGTGTTTAATACTGCTCCTTTTGTTTGTTTTGACAATGGATCTTATCTTTTGCTAAGGGCTGTGTTCAGGACTATTATTACCCTCTATAAAAGCCTCATAGTCTTTCTTTCCACTTGTTCAGCACACCAGAGTGGCACAGCAAATTTAATCGAAGAACGCAGCTCCAGGGAGAGCCTTTGGAGACTCTCCCCTTTTTCATAATGCTGTTATCTCCCTTTCCTTGTGTCGGGGATGCATAAAAATCACAAAAAAGTCATTCTGAGTATATTCTTCCTGATAATTATTGTCAGACTCCCAGATAAGTACCCTACGTGATGTAATGTGTGTCAGCCCCAGCTCTCTGAATGCAAATCCTGCAGCACTTCCAGGCCCACACAATGGTCGCCCTAAACACCAGGGCCTGGTATTTTGCCACAGACAAGAGAGAGCTTTGATTTTTTGTGTTTTGATAAGGCACAATCTGGGTGCCTTTATCTCAGCTGTTATATTTAAAGATGACATTCTAGCCTTGCAGCCTCGCCTATTGTTTTGGGCCTGATTATCTGCAAATGTTGTTGTTTAGTCAAACTCACCGGTTTAATGAAAGGCCTGCTCCCAATTTAAGGGGAATTATTTAAATGCAGAGTATCCTATACACTGTGGTTTCTGTGGAGAACTAGGCGGTTAATCAAAAGTTAATTGTATAATTCTCATGCAGATTAGGGCCTCTTGCAAATGAATCCCAGGTTGTGATTATTAAAAAAAGGGAAAGTGCTGGAGTAATGCACAAGGGTCTTCAGTCTGGTAAACAATCAGCTAAGGTTTAATTTGTGGTAAACAAAGTGCTGATACACCAGGGGTCTCCAAAGGAGACAAAAAGGTGAAAATAAATTAAAAAACAACATACAGATATGATCTTTTTGTTTTTAGGCATCTTTCAAAAACACGGGCTAAATGAATAAAAAAGTAAGCCATTAATATTTACTGGCAGCATCCTGGCAATATGCAAATGATAGCAGTTCCATAATTATCCTGCAGCCCTTGGACAGGGATCCTGACCACACAAAGTCACTGCCACCACCTCCAAAAACCACGGATGTGCTGCTCCCCTGTAAAATAAATGGCTTTAATGAACAGTTTGATTAATCACAAACTGTTTCTCTGTGTGCCAATAAACAACCTTGGCAGAAAAGGGCACAAGTGGTGAGTTTAAAGCTTATAATATGTGCTCTGGAGTTAGCTGAGTGAAGGAATAAACTAACAGTGATGCCAAAAATGGCATTGTTCTGTTAAAAAATAAAGAGGTGTTGCTCCTCTGGAGCTTGTCAGAAACACTGTCTGCTCCCAGGAAAATGAGCACCTGGTTTTTAACCAACAGCCTTGAAAACTGAATTTTCTTGCCTGACTAACAACCCAAGTGGAACGATATTTTTGTATATTTACTGACCTAAATTTTGGACAGAATGGAAAACTCTTAGGACTGACTAAAGCCAACTCTTTGCAACTCAAGGAGTCCTAAGTGAAACCCTTGGAGCCCTCCTGGAGCACAGTGGGCTGCAACCAGCACCTCCCTTGGAGTGGGACACCTCAGAGATGGCAAAGGCATTTTATCCAAGTCAACCTTTAAAGCCTTTTAGAGAGAAATGGTGAAAAATCACACCGTTTTCCTGGTTGTAGCTACTTATGATGAAAAGTAAAAGTGGCAGGAAGACAGTTAGAGGAAGGTCCTCTGTGACTGCACAGCTCCTTGCTGTCGTGTGGATATGAGATCCAATTCCTGTCTGTCTGCCCAGAATAAATCTGTTATCGACTTATTTATTTACTGCTGACAACATGCTTGGTCCTGTATAAAACAAAAAAAACCAAATCCTGAGAGCAAGACCCAAGTTCCATCCTGGGATGTGGGTGCTTGGAACTCACCTCCTTGTTTTTCACTTTCTACAAGGAATTCTGAGTGGTAATAATTTCTGCTGTGAAGAGATTCATCCTTGAACTTTAAATGAAGAACAGGAACCTCAGCCAGATATGGGTGATTGAAGAACAGCTTCAAATCTGGCCATACTGGGGCAGGCTGAGCAACATCCTAGAAGAGAAAAAGAGGCAAATACCTATTTGGAGAGTTGTATTTCTATACACACAGGCACACAAATACAAAGAGATACCCATCTATACCTGTGTCTGTGTATATTAAGGGAGGTGATTTTCCCCCCTTTCCTCCACTCTGGTGGGACTTTTCCTGCAGAGCTGCCTCCAGCTCTGGGATCCCCAGCACAGTAAAGACATGGAAATTTTGGAGTGAGTCCAGAGGAGACCATGGAGATACTCCAAGGGCTGGAGCCCCTCTGGAGCCAGGCTGGGAGAGCTGGGAATGTACACTTGGAGAAGTGAAGGATCCAGAGACACCTTGAAGCCCCTTCCAGAGGCTAAAAGGGCTCCAGGAGAGCTGGAGAGGGACTTGGGATAAGAGCCTGGAGTGACCTGACAAAGGGATATGGCTTTAAGCTGGTATATTTAGATGGAATATTGGGAAGGAATTCCTGGCTGGGAGGGTGGGGAGGCCCTGGCACAGGTTGCCCAGAGAAGCTGTGGCTGCGCCTGGATCCCTGGAAGTGTCCAAGGCCAGGTTGGATCCACCTGGGACAGTGGGAGGTGTCCCTGCCCATGGCAGGGGGTGGAACTGGATGTTCCTTAAGGTCCCTTCCAACCCCAACCATTCCATGATTCTGGGATTCCTTGTTCATATGTGTGTGTGTTTTAAACCACCACAATAACTGAAGTTACTCTGCACAGGCAGATTCCAGGGAGAAGCAGCAGTGCCATGGAATTGGTCACTGCCACACCCACAATGCAGGTGTTGCCAAAAGAGGCTGCAGTTGCCCTGGAATTTTGCCAGTTTCTGGATGCATGAAGTGAAGTCTGGGAGCAGGGAGGGAAACAGGGATCAGCTGCAGGTCTCTGTCATTTTACCCTCAGTAACAAAATGCTGCCATAAAGTGCAGCTTCAGGAAGAAATGGATACAAAACACTTCTAAGGACTCAGAAATTCGAAAAATTGTAATAACCTGTCACTTCTCAGGATTTAAAAATAGATATTGTGATATTTTACATGGATTATTGATATAAAAGATGACTGCCAAGGCATCCAAGCCTCCTCCAGTGGAAATCTTCACCTGGAAGTGAAGGGAATGTTATTTGACATTAATTAGTAATTAATTGCACACATGTTTATCTGGCATTAAGTTGCAAAAGATTACTCAGAATGAACACATTTGTCTCTAAAGGGAGGTGGGGTTTTTTAAGTTTTACATTATTTTTCTTACTTAGAACATTTTGTTTCAAAGGAAAAGGAGAGAAAATGTTGCCTTAGAAATCAAAACCTAGGAATTATTAATTGTGATTATATGATCTTTTATATTATTATAATAATTATTATAATGTTTGTTAATTATTAATAATTCTATTAATTATTATCTAATTATTGTAAAATTATTTATTCTATTAATTATTATCACATTACTATAATTATAACAATATTATAATTGTGATGTGGTTATGATTATAATAATTATGATTATAATAATGATGCAAATAATAATTTAATAATTCTAATTTAATAAGAATAATATAAATTTTAATACTGGAATAACAATAATAATAGTAGTAATAATAATAATAATAATACTTACAGGTTTTTTTCCATGTTCCTAAAAGCAGAAGCAAGTGAATTTCCCTGGAAAAGCTGAACCCCTGGAGCAGTGAGAGCAGCTCCTGGGGCAGCAGCAGCAGCAGCCCCAGGGTTGTGCCAGGGGGGAGTTTTAAAAGATCAGGGAATACAGATCCCATTTATACACTATTCATCGCTCCACACTCTGCACAGAGTTTGTAATTATTGTTTCTTTTACCAGAGGAACCCCAGAACAGCAGAGACCTTTAAACAGCACTGCCCGGGGTGCAGGTGAGGGCAACGTTGACTTTTCACATGTTTCAATCAGTCCATGGCAGGTCCCTGATAAATCTTACATCACAGGAAGACTTTTGAAACTAAATTGTTCAGTAATATGCATTTTCGATCAAAACACGAGGGAGGCTTTAAAAATTTACTGTGCATAAATAAAAGATGTGATCTTTCTGATTCTTATTTTCCAAACCCTCGCAGACACTTCATACTAATATTGACATTAAACTTCAATATTGATGTAGGAATGATAAAACAGAACTGCACACTATAAACACTCGAACAAGATGCAGTGGGAATTTTCCACAAAACTAAGGGTTTTCCAAGAGGTTCTTGGCATCACTTCTCCATTCATGCAATACACAAATGCATGGGAGGCTCTTCCACACCTGAGGAGGTGACTGGGGAGAAGTTACAGGGCCAGCTGGGCTTCCTGGAATGAAGGAATCATGGAATGGTTTGGGTTGGAAGGGACCTTAAGGAACATCCAGTTCCACCCCCTGCCATGGGCAGGGACACCTTCCACTCTTCCAGGTGGCTCCAACCTGGCCTTGGACACTTCCAGGGATCCAGGGGCAGCCACAGCTTCTCTGGAAATTCTATTCTAGTCCCTCCCCACCCTCACAGCCAGTTCCTTCCCATCTCTCCCTGCCCTCTGGCAGTGGGAAGCCATTCCCTGTGTCCTGTCCCTCCAGCCCTTGTCCCAAGTCCCTCTCCAGCTCCTGGAGCCCCTTTAGGCTCTGCAAGGGGCTCCAAGGTGTCCCTGGATCCTTCCCTTCTCCAGGGGAACATTCCCAGCTCTCCCAGCCTGTCCCAGAGCAGAGGGGCTCCAGCCCTTGGAGCAGCTCCGTGGCTCCTCTGGATTTGCTCCAACAGCTCCACATCCTTCTCCTGTTGTCTCAGCCTTTCCCTCTGAGCACCTTCACAACCTGTACAGCAAAGAACATCCTGGCAGAGGTGCAGGTGACCCCAAAGCAACCAAAACCCTCCTCTGGGGACCAACCTCAGGCTCCTGGGCACTGTTTGCAAACGCCACCAAGGTGTGAGCTGCCTCCTTCCCACAGCCTTTGTGCTGCTCTGCTGCCTTCCAGCTCCAGGGGAGCCTGGAAAGTTGCTCCAAGGGGTCCCTGGGCACTGCTCTGGGGGTACAGCCTTCTCCTCAATGTCAGCACTCACAGCAGGGCCTGGGAGAACACAGACAATGCCATTCCATGGGGGAATGTCTCTGCTGGGATCTTGTCCCTCTCAGCCGTGTCTTCACTCATCAGCTGAACTGGGAAATCCAAAGAAAGCCACAATTCTTCCTAAAAATACATCAGATGCCTTCTCAGCATAGCAAGTAAAGCCACAGTGTCCATGGCATGAAATGCCTTGTGAAGTTTCTTTAAAAAAATCCAACCAAAGAGCCCAGTTATTTATATTTAGTCATGTTCTCTTTTTGTTGTGGAGGGAAAAGGAAACACCCAGAGCTAACACAAAAAAAAAATAGCATCTAATCTAGTTTAAAAATAGAACAGGAAAAAAAAATCCAAATAATTAGAGATGGGTTGCACAAGAATCATTACAGAAATCAATATCCAGCACCAGTAAAGTGGCTACAAAATACCAGATGGTCACTAGTAAGATAAAGAACAAGAGAACTAAAATACTGTCCACGAGTTAAAAAAAAAATGACTGCATTTTCCTTGGGGGAGGACAAAACTGATCAAAATTAAATTCTGCAGTTTTGTAATGAGCTTCTTTTGCTAATCAATAGCTGAGCATAAGGGCTGGGTTGTGGGGTGAGCACGTGCCCTGGCTGGCAGGAATCCATGTGGGAATGGCCAGGGATCTGCTCCTCTGGCCCTGGCTGGTGAGCACAGTCATGCCAAGAGCTCCTCTTGCCTTCACATGGCTGCAGAGAGAGGCTTGAGCTCCACAGCCAGTGAATTTCTCGTGTGAATTCCTCAAAATGTGTTTGAATAGGACCCAGCACCAGAGGCAATAAGGAGTGAAGGAATTGATCGCAGTCATGGAATCCCAGGATCACTGAGGTTGGAAAAGCCCTCCAAAGTCAGCAATCCAAGCTGTGCCTGATGCCCACCTTGTCCCTGAGTGCCACAGCCAGTCCTTCCTTGGACACCTCCAGGGATGGGCACTCCCAATCTCCCTGCACAGCCCATTCCAGTGTCCTTTCCAGGAAAAAAATTCCTTCTGATGGACCTCCTGGGCTGGGGCTGAGCCACCACTGTCCCTTGTTATGTCTCACTGGAGTCCTGGAGTTCCCAGCAGAGCAGAACCAGACAAGTGACCTCAGAAGTGTGTCCTCCTCATCCTACAAGTTTCCAGGGTGAGATTCCATGTCCTTCTTAGAGCAGGAATTCTTGGAGACCTCTGCAAGGGCACACAGGCATCTCTCTGCTTTTCTCACTTGGCCATGACTGAAATAACCACTTGGAGCAACTTTTGGATTCAGTTCAGTGACAGGAAACTATTTACAATAAACACATAATTAAAAAAACTATTAAATTTAAATTTGTAAAGAACCCCCCACTCTTACAGAGTTATTTCAAGTGAAGCCCAAGTGCTTTGTTCCCCAATTAATCTTGGATAAATTCAAGAGGACTCTCCTCTCTTCCTACTGAGAACTCCTTGTTCACACAATGCCTGTCAGTCTGTGAGTTCTCTTTTACCAGATTTACCAAATGGGGAATTGTCTTTGCCAACCTTTCTGTTGGTTATGGAAGTGAGTCCATGTGGTCACTGCTTCTGTCTAATTAAAATCTCCATTAATTAAGGGATNCCACTGTCCCTTGTTATGTCTCACTGGAGTCCTGGAGTTCCCAGCAGAGCAGAACCAGACAAGTGACCTCAGAAGTGTGTCCTCCTCATCCTACAAGTTTCCAGGGTGAGATTCCATGTCCTTCTTAGAGTAGGAATTCTTGGAGACCTCTGCAAGGGCACACAGGCATCTCTCTGCTTTTCTCACTTGGCCATGACTGAAATAACCACTTGGAGCAACTTTTGGATTCAGTTCAGTGACAGGAAACTATTTACAATAAACACATAATTAAAAAAACTATTAAATTTAAATTTGTAAAGAACCCCCCACTCTTACAGAGTCATTTCAAGTGAAGCCCAAGTGCTTTGTTCCCCAATTAATCTTGGATAAATTCAAGAGAACTCTCCTCTCTTCCTACTGAGAACTCCTTGTTCACACAATGCCTGTCAGTCTATGAGTTCTCTTTTACCAGATTTACCAAATGGGGGATTGTCTTTGCCAACCTTTCTGTTGGTTATGGAAGTGAGTCCATGTGGTCACTGCTTCTGTCTAATTAAAATCTCCATTAATTAAGGGATTGCAACCACTATAAATCACCAGCAGTGCATCACTCTGGATATTTAGAGGTCCACAAAACACTGATGTCACTATCAGATGCTCTTTAAAGTGGAATTTTAAGGTGCAACAGGAAAGTCAATGAACTTGGGGGTGGAACAGTCATTACAGATGGTTTGCTGTAGATCAAGGGGATAATGGCTGAAAAAAGGACAAAAAAAAATAAAATAACGTGGATTATAAATGCATCTGTTTGAAGTCCATGAAATTTGGAGCATTATATGGAAATAAGTGTGAGCTCTAGGATATAGTACTGAGGATTGATAGGTGGCCAAAAAAAAAGGTAAAGCTAAAAAAAAGCCAAAAAAAAAGCCTAAGAAGCACATAAATATATTAGAAATCACCACTCCTGCCTTATAAATTACTTTAGGATCATTTTTACATCTTTTAAGCTGATTTGTGACTTCTGCAAGCTGTGACTCCAAAAGCAGGAGGTCACACACAAACATGATGGGTTTGCCAGGAATTTTGGGTTGGTTTTATTTGTATCTCTGGACCAGCCAAAATTACTGTTGTTTCAACTAAGGAATAACTTCATTACCTGGAAATTAATAGCTGGACAAATGAAGGAAAGCTAAGCACGCTCTCAATAGGAATTTGGCCTACCTATGAACAAATGAGATCATTTTTTTGATTTTATATTTATGGCTTTAAGGCACTGAGATCCCTTTCTCTCAGCTTAAGTGCAGAAAATATGCAGAGACATTAATTGGGTAATTTCCACTCTTCCACCAACTAATCAATGGCTGTATTTGTGGATGCCAAGCCTCTAGAAAAACAGGTTGGACAGCAAATATAAATTAAAATTACAAAGCATGCAATGCTAAACATCCTGTTTCGAGTTGTACTTTATCTCTCCCATCTATTTGATATCAGATCAGTATTTCTCCTATTGCAACAAAACTTGAAATACTTCCAGGCTGATACAAACTGGATCTGGCTGTGCAGCTTCACATTCACCACAACAACCTACAGAGGAGTTGTATTTCATGTTTAATTCATTTAAAATCAAGTGGCTGCATGACATCACTGTGACATTTCCTAAGATAGTAAGAGCTAGCTGATGTCACACACATTCTAAGTAAATATGTCAAAATGTATTAGTTCAGATTTTTTATGTGGACAGCTATCAAAACAAGTCAGCAGAAAACAAACTGGGTTGAAAGCAAACATTTCCATTTTTACAGTCAGTCTCGAAAGGGACAGAACAAATTATTTATAATACTGCAATTTTTACAGGCAGGCAAGACCTTTCTCTTTAGACCTCAGGAAAAAGAAAACAAGGGAAGTATTAAAAGCAAGGTTATTTTCATGTCTGCACAGATTCCAATTTCCCAGGTGTACAAGCCAGCATTCCCAGCAGAGCAGGATTCATAATTCTGCCTAGAAATGGGCTAAGTATCACTTGTTCTAATGTGAATATTGTGAGAGCTGGGGAAAAAACCACCAGATGACTTCTTTTGGTGGTTGTTTGCACAGAGACAGACGCTGTTCCCATCTCTCTCCTTCCAGTCCTGCTGTGAATCACACACACAAATCCTGGCACCTCGGAAATGTGCATTTCACCCAAGCCCAAAAGGCAAATGGCAGTGCTTTGCAAGCCTGGAGAGGCTCATTGTGAAGTGTTTGAACCTCTGTCACACAGCTGGCTGCTCCTTTAAATAATAAATACCACGGGTTGCACATTATTGGCACATTTGTCTGTGTCCCCCACCTCAGAGATGCTCCTCAGGCCTCGGCCTTGACAAACAGCACCCGGATTAAATCCCTCCTGAGCTTATCAGAAACACAGTCAGCTCCCAGGAGTTCAGGCTGGATAACAGCTCCTGGGTTTTAACGAATTGGAATCTGATTTTTCTTGCCTGAAGAACTCAAGAGGAACAATATTTTGGCTGTGGAACTTTCCAAGAAAGTTCCAAATCGCATCCAGGGTGGAAAATTGCTACAACTAAAGTCAATTCCCTGGTGATCCTACAAAACCAGGGATCCTGAGGGAGACCCTTGGAGCTGTGCTGGAGCACAGGGGGCTGTGAGAAGCATCTCCTTGTGGGTGGGAGCCCCTGACACCCCCACTGCTGGAGGCTCAACCCATTTTATCCACTTAACCTTTTATCCAACCCTGTCCTTCCTCACAGCTGCAAAGGCACCAACGTGAGCATTTCACCACATCCAAAGGGAATTTCCACAGGCACCTGGAGCACATTCCTTGAGATCTGTGTGTGTGTGAGTGAGTGGGAACGTGCTGCAGCAAATTTACTCTGTGTTGCTCTCATAGGTTTTAAGTGTGTTACATTTATAAGCAAATTAGGCTTGTAATGTTGTGCTTGTAGTAAATTCTATAAAAGCTTTTGTTAAATTGTTTAAATGACACTATTAAGTGCTGTTAAACCTTTAGACTGTTGGTCAAGTCTGGGGTTAAGTTTGGCAGTGGGGTCTACTCAGAACCTTGTGACTCAAAGGGAGAGTCTCCCTTATTCCTGTTTTCCTCACCCTTTTTCCATCCCCAGACCCCACACAAATCACTTTCTGCTGATTTTAGTTTTAGATTGATTGATTTTAAATTTTACCCTGATTTTTCTCCGTGTGTTATAACCAATTAAGAAGGAGCAGAGTGACCTTTTCAATGAACTTTATCACACTTTAACATTAAATCTGCTTTTCTGGGGAGTCTTTGAGTGACCTGAAACACTTGCATAGTCAGAAAGATGGCAACAGATACCACTGACTATTACAAAAGCATGGAATAAGTCCAAGTCCTAAATTCTCAGATGAATGAGCTCAGAATCAGTGGCATGATTGGAAAGCTGTGGAGGAACACATAAAAGCAGCTTAGGGTGTAAAAAATCTGGGAAAAGCTGTGTTAAAAAGTCTTGGAAAGAAAAGTTCATAAAGTGTATTGAGCAATGCTTATCAAAACAGGAACTAAAAGCAGGGAAAGGAATTACCTGTGCTGGGTTAGGTGCTTGTGTGTCCTGTGCAAAATGAGAGGCTGAAGAATCTCTCCAGAAAAAAATGCACATGTGGAATATGCAGTGATTCCATCTGAAAAAAAACATGCTAAAAGCATCATTGGCTTTTGAAAAGGGAATTAAAGAAAAACTCGAAATCTGCACAGATTCCCTGAGAGTGGAAACAGGAATTTTAAAAACTCAGTTGGCTGCAGCAGAAAATCATGAAAAGCATCTGCAAGAAAAGTGAGATGTGTTGGTAAGGCCAAAAGTCTGTCCAGGAATGGCCAGTCAAATTTGCAAATTAACACTTAATGAGAATTCTGGACCTTGGGATGGGGATATTTGGGGTGATAGTGAGGAGAATTTTATTGCCACCTCTGACCATTAATTAAAGCTGAGGTTCATAAGGAAGGGGAGAAGGAAACTCTTGTGGCACTGTGTACAGTTGCCTGGTCTCCTGAGGAATATTCCAGGCCAGAGAAATATTCCAGGCATTTGGGAGAATCCAAGATGTGGGGCAAGACATGGGGGAGATGGGGTTTTATGGAGTGGGGTCCTGGTGTGTTCTTACCCACCACTCCTGCAGATCCTGGTTATCCTTTAACAGCACAGCTGGGATATAGGGCAGGAGGAATAAATCCATAGGATAGGGGAGACCCACTGGATTGTCGAATTCCCACAGGAATTCCACAGGCTGTGGATGAGAGGGACAGCTTTATGTCTCCCACGTTAGTCCCTATTGATCCAGCCACATCAACTTCCCTTATTCTGGATTTTCTGGACAGACTCAGGAATTCTGTAGCAAAATTCCAGCATGAAATATGGGATGTTCATTCCCCAAACACCACAGGTCCTGAGCATCCAGAGGGGCAAGTAGAGCTGAGTGAATTTGGGCAGGAATTTGTGGATTATGGATGTGGGATGGGATGGAATGGGATGAAGTGACCATTTTTAAAGCTCCCACAGCAATAATTTCTGTCCTGCTTTTGGGCCAAAAACAATTAACCAGGGGTGAAGTGCTTGTAGGGGCTGACAAAACAAACCTTTTAGGATGTGATTTATTTGGTGGGTGATCCTGGAAACTCACAGATAGGGAGAGCGAAACAATGTGGGAATGACTCAGAAAAATTTATCCATCTATTAGAGACACCAATGCCATTGTCACCTTCTAAAATTCCTACTGCAAAATTCCTGCTGCAAAATTCCTGTGCCAACAGCAGCATTTCCAGGCACTGGTGGGGTGGTGGCAGATTCAGAAAAGAAGAGGCATCATTAAAAGGACCCATTTGCCTTATAATCCACTGGTGTGACCAGTGAAAAAGGCAATCAGACAGTGGAGTTTTATAGCTCATTATCAACAATTAAGTGTTAACACTGCACCTTTAACTGCTGTGGTTCCAAACACTGGAAGCACAAGTTGGAATTCCACCTGAAAAGTGCCAAGGACCAAGTAAAGAAGTAAAATCTTCTTGAAGGCAGCAAGGGAGTCCCTCCAGACACTTTAAAGGAAATAGAACAAACATAGGTGCCCCCAGTCTAAGAGTTGAAACAGTTAATGGGAAATTCAATGTATTCCTAATGTGGGACTTACAAACATATTAATCACTGGGACCACTGCACCCCCACAATCCCATTACAGCAGAGAGGGGGTTTGTGGAGCTTGATACCTACTGGAACCTGTTTTAAACTGGTCCTGATGGACCAAAATATTCAACATTTAAAGAGCCAGAACAGATATTCTGAGTGGGATGCTTGACTTTCCCGAGTACTTCTGGTTTTTTCCTGAAGTGCTCTTTGGAGCAAAAAACAATTAAGGTATTAAAAATTTACACTTGGTACAGATGCTCATGGATAAAAACTGTGTTTGAATGTTTGCAGAAATGGAGCTTGTAGATAAAGTCAATTGATGGAAAATGAAGTTCTGGCCACAGGAAGCACCACACCTCATTTTTGCTTTTGAACAAGCACTAAAGTGCAGCTTCTCTGGAGATTTAATGTGTGCTCAGAATCCATTGCAGTGACAAACTGGACTGAGCAGCCCCAGTCCATTGTGTCACCACATGATCTGGGCAGGTTTTAATCTGTGGAGTGTTGTGAACTATGTACATTAAACTCCAGTTTTGATCATGATACATTCCATTTTTGACGAAATATAGTAACTCCCTGTTCACAGCAGCTGCTTTTCCAGACTGTGATTTGACTATTTAATTTTTTTGGAATATGAAAGGATGCACAGTCTGCACCACAGACTGACAATATCCCAGAGCACTGTTGTGGTGGGATGACCCTGGATGCTGCCAACCAAAGATGTTGCAGCTGGACAAGGGAGGGAAAATCCAACTGCAGGCTGGTGGGTCGGGATAAGGGCAGGGAGACCTCACTCACCAATTACCATCACAGGCAAAACAAGCTCCATTTGGGGAAATCAATTTAATTTATCATCAAACAAATCAGAGCAGGATAATGAGAAATAAAACATCTTAAAACAGCTTTCCCTTCACCCCTCTCTTCTTCCTGGGCTCAACTTCATCCCTCATTTTCTCTCCCTCCCCACCCCAGTGGCACAGGGAGATGTGCTCAGGTCATGATATGTCTCTGCTGCTCCTCCCTCCTCAGGGGAAGGACTGCTCACACCTTTCCCTGCTCCAGGGGGTCCTTCCCACAGGTACAGTCCCTCAGGAACAGGCTGCTCCAGCCTGGATCCCCCAGGGCTCACCAGTCCTTCCAGCAAAGCTGCTCCAGCGTGGGTTCCCCTCTCCATGGGCACCCAGCTCCTGCTCCAGCACAGCCTTCCCTGGGGTCACAGCCTCCCTTGGGAACATCCCTGGGCTCCTCCAGAGGCTCCAGGTGGGTCTGTGATCCCTCATGGACCTCCAGGGGCTGCGGGGGAATCTCAGCTCCGGGGCCTGGAGCACCTCCTGCCCTGGGGGTCTGCAGAGCTCTTCCCATTCCCCACCCTCCCTCCTGTGTCCAGCAGGGCTTTTTGGGTCCCTGTTATCCCAGAGGTGCTGCCACCATCTCTGACAGGCTCAGCCTTGGCCAGTGCTGGCTCCATCCTGGAGCTGGCTGGAATTGGCTCTGTGGGAAATGGGAGAAGCTTCCAGCAGCTTCCCACAGAAGCCACTCCTGCCACCAAACCCAGTGCAGTTGTGGAGAGTAAATTCTTTGGAATTGACTGAGCCACAGGTGAATTCCTTCACCACTTCAGGAAAGCCAGGGAAGGGAGCCCTTCCACAGGGATGTCCCATGTCTTGGCTGACTCCTCTTTCTCCTGAGTGATCCCTGGCAAAGGTTCAAGCTGAGCATCTAGAAAGAAGTGGGGCAACATCTGCCAAGGGAGTTGGGAAAAGAATGGAAGGATTTGATTGTCCAAGAAATTTGTCACTTTTGAGGTCAGCTCTGCCTGTCCTCAGCTGAGTTATCCAAGTGATGTGGCCCAAGAGCTCTGGAAGCTTCCCAAAAGTCCTGGAGATAAGAACTGCAAAGAAGACATAAAACAATGGCAGGGCCCAAGGCAAGGTAAAAGCACTTGGCAGCAAGCCTGGACTTGCTTTGTGCCTGGAGAAGCTCTGTTGGCACTGGGAAATGATGAGCCAAAGGTTCTGCTTATGCAGCACTTCCAGGACAGAGGGATGGAGAAACTATTCCAAGGAAAAGGTTTCTGTTGGGGGGTGTTTTAGAGATCCAGTTGTGTGTTATGGGAGTCACAGCTGGCAGAAAACATTCATTATTTTCTTTCAAGGACGTTATATTTTACCTGAAAGAAATGACAGGGCAGGGAAATAAAAGTCCATGTTGTCCACAGGCTGATCCCAGGGAGACAAAGATTTGGGAAGAATGGAAAGGAGCTGGAAGTGCTGGAGTATTTTTAAATTATTTGAGTATTATTAATGTGTAACAGCCAAGGGCTTCTTGGCCAAGACAGAAAGGTGAAAGTCTCTTAAGAAAAATCACATTCTACAATTTTTTAAGAGTCAAAGTCCCCTCTACATTCAACTGCTCCATCTTTTCTGAAGCCAAGTCCATCCTTAATTCACTTCCACCAGCAAAATTGTATCAATATATTTCACAGTGAGTTTAATTCTTCCCTCCCATTATACTCTTTTAAAAAAATATTTATATCTGTGCATAAAAGAGGTTTTTCATTACCTGACAAGAGTAAACAGCTGTAAATAAAATTAATTGTAGGAGAAAATCTGTTTCCCAGGTATGAATTCCAGATCCAAGTATTTTTAATAAATGTACCTTAAAAGCACAGGTGAAATAAGATCACCTGGATCATTCAAGAGCAAAATTATTTTTTAATTAAATACTTAAGAGTTAAAATTATTCTTAAAGGTTTGATTCCATTTCTGCCTGTGCCAGGCACCTGCTTTGTGAGTGCTGGGTGTCTCCCGACATTGGATCAATGTGGAGTCAAGGGAAAAGTGTCAGGAGAACAGGAATAAAACCTAAAAACGTGGATTTGGGATAATGTCTGTGCACGTTTTCTTTTGCCACTCCATTGGCACCTCAAGCAAAGCAAAAAGCAAGTTTTTATTTTTAAGTCTTGGCTTTTTACTGCTTCTCTTACTGATATTTTTGTTTCCTGGGTGGATTTGACTGGTTCAGAGCAGGAAAGTTTCCACGTGTGGGTCCTGTAGACCCAAAACAATTAAAATGTTAATAAATATTGACAAAACCACGTGCAGGAAATAACCTGGAGCAGGACAGGGATGAGGCTGGAAAACAAAGCTACTACAGACATGAATGGAAGAGCAGCACTTCAATGCCATATTTCCAACATTTTCCATCAGGATAAGAATTAGACCCTTGTTTTTCACTTCTCATTTGCATTTTTCAGCCTCCTTCCCAACCCAATATTCACTTACTTACCTTGGCATGGCTTTTTTGTATTTTGGAGATGTGTCCTGTAAAATATGCAGAGCAGGCCAAGACTCTGTAGAAAATAAAGTAAAATAAGGTAAAATAAAATAAGGTAAAGTGAAATGAAGTGAATTAAAATAAAGTGAACTAAAGTAGAATAAAGTGAAGTAAAGTAAAACAAAGTGAAATAAGTAAAATGTAGTAAAGTTAAATAAAGTGAAATAAGTAAAATATAGTAAAGTAAAATAAAATAGTGAAATAAGTAAAATACAGTGAAATGAAATAAGTAAAATAAAGTAAAATGAAGAAAAAATAAAGCAAAGCAAAATAAAATAAAACTAAATAAATAAAACAAAGTAAAATAAAGCAAAGCAAAAAACAAAGCAAAATAAAGCAAAGCAAAAAACAAAGCAAAATAAAGCAAAGCAAAAAAAGCAAAATAAAGCAAAATAAAAATTAAGAAAAATAAAGTAAAATTAAGTAAAAGAAAGAGTAATAAAATAATTAAGTAAACGAACGTAAAGTAAAATGAAGTAAAAAAGCAAAATAAAATAGAGTAAATAAAGTAAAATAAAATAGTTTCAATTCTGGGCAATCAGTTAATGTACAAAGGACCTTTGCAAGGTGCTGGGCACTCAACTGTCCCTGCCCTCAGTGGGCAGTGAAGGTGTGAAGCACCTTCTGTTCCCTCCCCAACCTTTTCTCTGTGCAGCAAAGCACCTAAAAATGATGGACATGACAAGTATTTTCTCCTACCTAAAGGAAAACCAGGAATGTTTGTCCTGACCAAATGCAACCTCTGATCAGGTATTTTCCACCTTAGAGCAGCACCTTGAAAAATAGAAACACATTGATATTTAGTCACTGGTAATAACTTATAACACATTGAAATGCACAGGTTTTGAGTAGGGACTATTAAAAAACAACCTTCTTTTTTTGCCTTCTCCTGTTCCACATGTTAATTGTGCCAGCAGAGAAATTATTTAGTGCTGGCAAAGCTCTTCCATGCTGTTTTCCAGCTCACTCCAGTCCTGCCCTTCTGCATCCCTGTTATTCCAGCCTTTGCCCTCTCCTGAGCAGTCGCTGCTAAATTGGGTAGTGGTTTTGGAAGTGAACAATTTGGGACCAGAAAAAGACCCCAAGCTCATTTTCAATTTTGTTCTGAGCTCCTGTTTGAACTGGAGTACTTAGGAAAGCAATAAATAGGCCAGGGCCATGGGGGAACAGCTCTTGATGTACATTTGGGTCAGGGGCTACCACTAGGATTTCCTTAGGAATCCAGATGATATTCCATTAAAAAAAAAAATTCCAACCACAAAAAAAAAATAGTTTTGTGTGGAGCATTGTGGCAAGTCGTGCTCTTGATATTTAGTGAGACACAAAATAGAATCTCTAGAATAAAGTTTATTTTCCCCAATTACTTGTACATTGTAAACTTACCTCCTGCCAAATGTCTCAGCTTCTATTTTAAAATGGGCATTCTATATTTTATGATTAATTGCTATGAGAGGAGAAAGCTGAAGGAAGCTGTACATTTAAATCTATTTTTTAGATAAATCTCTAATTCAATAATATTAGACATACTAGTACTATAAGTAATATTAGGCTTATTAGAATATAAGTAATATTAGGCTCATTAGAATATAAGTAATATTAGGCTTATTAGGAATTTAAGTAATATTAGGCTTATCAGGAATATAATTAATAGAATAGAAAAGCCTTATTAGCAATAAGCCAATAGTAGAATAATGACAACATTTCAGTTTCAAAATTCACCACTACTATATAGAATCTTAAAATACAGTTCAAGCATTGTATAAGCCAAGTTTATGGTAGTTACATAATGAAGCAAAATAACAGATCTGTGTCCTTGTTTTCGTTCTTCTGCCTTGTCCTTTAGGTGACCAACACAGAAGATGCTGATGGAAATTAGCTTGGTTTTTAAATGGAGATTTTATTAAAAATTTGGATTTTGGGGAGTTATTTAATTAAGTTTGTGCATGAAAGAAGTAGAGCAAAGTAAAGATTTTATGTTAGAATGGGCAACAGAATAAACAGAGGTTTAGAGGGGATATTGGGAAGGACTTTTGGCTGGGAGGTTGGGGAGGGATTAGAAGAGAATTCCCAGAGAAGCTGTGGCTGCTCCATCCCTGGAAGTGTCCAAGGCCAGGTTGGATCCACCTGGGACAGTGGGAGGTGTCCCTGCCCATGGCAGGGGTGGCACTGGATGGGATTTAAGGTCCCTCCCAACCCAAAGCATTGCAGGATTCCATGAAGGAATGATCCTTGTGCTGGGCCTGGAAGGTGACCAGCTTTACATAAAACACATTCCCTGCCATGGGCTCCCAATTTACGGGATTTGCTCCCACAGAAATTTCCTCACTACATTTTGATGAGAAAATATTAAAAAACACAACCTGGGCATCACCAACTGAAATACCTGGAGCACCAAGAACAGGCCTCAAGGCCCCTCTTTGCAGAGACATTAAAATATCTTTATTTTAGAGGGGTTCACTTGAACACCTTTGAAGGAACTTGTAATGACAGAATTAGTGGCAAGTGGAGCATTTTCATGGCCATTCCTGTCCTGCCTTTGGAAACAGCAAAGGGGGCACTTGGGTTTGGGAGAAGTAAATTTGATTAATGTAGACCACAAGCAACTGTTATTTATCTTGATTCCTTTCATTCCTTCACAGCTGGACACTGCTTATATCAATCTGGAGTGAAAGTAAATGATAAAATAGTTCTTCTCATGGAATGAATCATTCCAAGACAAGACAGAAAAACACAAAAAACCCAAGAAATATCTACCTTTGTTGTTACAAAAACAAGGTTCTTCTCTTTAAAGGCCTTGCTTTAAAAATGGGATAAGATGCTGGAAGAGCCTGACAATATCTGCTTCAATATTTTTTGTTGGCATTCAAAGAAATATTCAAATATAAAGGCCTTGTGTCCATGCAGTCCCAGCTCCTGAGGTTTTACACCTGCAGGCAACACTTTTATTTATTTTATTTAAACAATAAAAACTTTTCATTGCACTAAATGTACAAGAGTCCCAGCTCATAAAGTTCAGGATGTTTATTAATGATGGGGTTGTTAATGAGGGGCTTCATTTGTGTTTGTCCCAGTGAAATAAAACCTTATGGGGTTATAACTATTTTTCCTTTGATAAGAAAAGCATCTAATCAGAAATCATAGAATCCAGTCAGAAATCCCAGAATCCAGCCAGAAATCCCAGAATCCAGCCAGAAATCCCAGAATCCAGCCAGAAATCCCAGAATCCAGCCAGAAATCCCAGAATCCAGTCAGAAATCATAGAATCCAGTCAGAAATCATAGAATCCAGCCAGAAATCATAGAATCCAGCCAGAAATCACAGAATCCAGCCAGAAATCATAGAATCCAGTCAGAAATCCCAGAATCCAGCCAGAAATCCCAGAATGTCCTGGGCTGGAAGGGATTTTAACCAGCATCTCATTCCACCTCCCAGCAGCCCAGGTTGCTCCAGACCCCATCCAACCTGGATTGGGAACTCCTAATCCATCTGTCCTGGGAACTCCTAATCCATCTGTCCTGGGAACTCCTAATCCATCTGTCCTGGGAACTCCTAATCCATCTGTCCTGGGAACTCCTAATCCATCTGTCCTGCCTCAACATGGTCATGTATTTGTTGGAAACTCTTTGACCTGAAACCAGTTGATGTGATGGGAAACACTCCAAGAGCCTCTGCAGGGTCCTGCTCTCAATGTTGTGTGACTGAGGCTGCATCAGGATTTCAATAAATTTCATTTATTTAATGACATAAAATAATAAACAAGATCATAAATAAAACGTCCAGAGAACCTGCACATAAATATAGTTGCCCACTGCATCTCTTAATGACTTAGACAGAATTAATTCTCATTATTTCATAGAAAATAATTTCTAGACAAGCTTGTAAGCCAGTACAATATACATGTATTTTCACAGAATCATCAAGAGTGGAAAAGACTTTCAAGATCATCAGGTCCAACCACCAACCCCTTGAAACAATTACTGAGAAAAGACTGATATAAAGTGAAAAAGACCTTTCTGTCTTCATTCCCTAAGGCAAACATGTTACCTCTTCCCTTTCTGCTTCTCACAAGGGAATTGGTCTTTGGGAAACATTCCAAAAGGACTTAGAAAAAAGGGTGTTACGTGCAGAGAGATGTTGGAAAGTTTTTAATGTGTACTCAGATGACTTTGCTTTATTCCTACATCATCTGTGTCCTGTGTACAAGTACAGGTGTGAGAGTGAGGAAAAGATAATAAACCCCCAACTGACCCTCAGCTTTTGGGTTTGGAATTTAACAGGGACACCAGGATGGAGGGAGAGACACTGGGAAGGTGAACAAAGCAACCCCAGGCATTGCTTTGTCACCCAGTAGCAACATTTAACCCAGTGTTTCAAAAGATGATGCTCACAAATACAGTGAAGTCATGTATTCAATTCTGCTCAACTACTGGTGTGAAATTTTAATCAAAAAACTGGAGAGCTCATTCAAAAAAGAAATTAGTGAAAAAAAAAAAAAACTTTGGTCGTTTCTCATCAGTGAAAACTGATTTAGTTATGCAAATTACTGCTATGAATATTAAACCACTGATGAAAGGTTTTTAATGAAGGGATCTTTTGTTTTGGAAATGCAAGGGTATATGCTTTAATTTCTTGCTAATTTACTGTTCTTTGATAATGTTCACATTTTCCCCAAAGTGACTTCACTGATGGGTTTAATACTGTGAATAGAACTACAGGCCAACAATACTGGTTTTGACAAGCCTTCCCCTGTGTAACTATAGATCATGATTTGCAGCCCCTTATGCACAATTCTATTAGGGTGAATTTTGTCTACAGGGCTTTCCCTGAAATGAATTCTCATTTTAATGTTAGCCTCCTGCAGTTTTTAATTTTTAATCTGTAATATGAAATTGCAAATTTTACAAACATCATTTGAAAAAGCCACTAGGACAGAACCGAATGCCAAAGTTTACATATTGCCTAATTAGACTGTTATGAGAAGCAGCTTATCAATGTCAAGCCAAAGATCATCAAAAAATCCAATTACTAATTTGAAAAACACATATATTTATAGGTTCATTTTGTTTAATTTGCATCCGATTAGCTTAATAATTGTTTAAAAATTGGATTAAGCTTAAGAATTTGGGTGCAGTTGGTAACACACCTGGGCTGCTGAAGGTGGTTCAGCAGATCAGTCGGAGACCCCACTGAAAATAAAATAATCTTTTCCATCAGAAAGCACAGAGAGCTCATTACTCAAATGACGAGGCAATTTTAAATATGAAAAGTTATTAAATCCACTTACTGCTGGTTCTCTTTCCAGCCCTGTTACTGGTCAGGAGTTAAGGAGGAAGGACTGGGCTGTGTGGGCTCTGCCAAACCTTCTGGGAGGATGTTGTGTCTTGTCACAGCAGCCAAGAGCTGCCCTGAGATCCTGACACAGGGTTTGGCCTTTGAAAAGTTGGCATTAGAGGGGAACAAAAGTGTGCAAGGCAAAGGGGTTTGGGGTTTTTTATCTTTTAAGTGAATTTAAGTCAATTTAAGTGAAACCTCAAAGTCGACTTATAAAATTAGTCTGTGGTTGGACTCAATCTTCAAGGTCTTTTCCAACCTAAATGATTCTGTGGTTGGACTCAAAGGTCATTTCCAACCTAAATGATTCTGTGGTTGGACTCAAAGGTCTTTTCTAACCTAAATGACTAATTCATGAAATAGGTGCCACATCCACCACTACTTAACAATGGGAAGGCTCATCCCTCTCCCATTCCGTTGTGTTGGTGAGGTCTGTGGTGTCCTGAGGAACCCCAGTTCCTGCCAAGAGGGAACTGGGGACAACACTGGTGCTCTGGGTCAGCACAGGGTAAAACATGGACAAAACCAGGCTGGCAAAGGTGGGGGGGATGTGGTGTTTCACCAAGTGATGGGAACTGGGCAAGAGTTTCAGGCCTCTGCCCTAAAACTGCACAAACTCTGCTTGGGATCCCGTTATTGAAATGGCTGAGAAGGGTTTGCCTGGGGAAGCAAAGCTTTGCCTTTAGTTAATGGAATGGAGGCTCCTCCAGAGGGGGAATGAGCACAAGGCCAGGCTGAGGTGCCCTGGGGGAACTGTGGTGTCTCCACTGACTACACGGGGACCTTGGGAGGGAAGTGTCTGGGTGAGCAAATTAGTCACTCTCCCTAATTGGCATGAGGGCCACGCACCAACTAATGAACAATGTGCAGTGTAACAAAGGAGGCACAGGCTGGAGAAGGAGGAAAATGAGCTGGTGCTAATTGGTGGGCTTGGCTTTGCTGGTGTTAATCCAGAGGAGGGCCACAAAGTAATGCCCACCCCCTAAAACACACTGCAGCCTCAATTCCCATATGTACACTGAGATTTATTTGGGTAAATTGACAGCCTTCACCTTCAAAAGGTGTTTTTCCACCTGGCCCAGCTCCTACATTAGACTGATAAAAGCCTCGCTTTATTTTAAACTCAGTTTCAGGCTTTGGCTGAAAACCCACTCTCACTGGGTTCAATTAAAATGAATTTGGCCCCTAACTCTCCTCATGTAGCATTTCTGATCTGCTTGACCCTCCTAGAGGGTTTTCTCATTTCCCATTATTTAAAAATAGGTCATTCAGAGTTTCATGAACATGTGCAAAATATTAATTACAAAGTTCACCCAGCCCAGTCTTGGTTTTGCTGGTGGGGTATTTTCTCTCTCAAAGAAAAGCAAGGATTTGTGACTGTGTTCTCCTTCAGAGATTTACACAGTAAATACTCTTGGGAGGTTAAGAAAAGCCCAATTTTCTTAAATTCTTAAGTACTTTAGATTTATAAGTAAGTTACTCTTACAGCAAATCATGAATGAATCCTTGTTAAATTAAGGTATCAGTTAAATGTTACTTAATTAAGTTAAATGTTGCCAAGTATTTTTTTTCCCTCCCTGTTTTTATGGTATCCCCATCCTTAATTCCCAACTCTGACTGTAAGTCTCCTGCTAAAACTGGTATCTCCAATGAAATATAGCAGAATGTTTTAGTCATTACTAGTTCTGCATCTCTCATGTAGGAGTTTTGGCTACCAAGCAGCAGTTTGGGACTACAAGTGTATTTTAGTCTCACACTATCCTGCCTTCTATTGGGATTTAAAGTCCTTCTGGAAAAAAAAAAAGCACCACATTAATAGTTGCTTAAAGTCATTAAAATAAAAAGTCTAATTCATAATATTGCAGATCAGATCAGTAATTTTTCCTCGAGTTTTCCAATGCACTGATGTTTTCCTGCTTTTCAGTGTTAATGTCCACTGTTATTTTATTTTACTTAGTGAGGAAAGTCATGTCTTGTCACAGACTGACAGGTACTGACCCACCTCCCACTCACATGAACCATAAAAACACATTAATATCTGCTTTAATTACCACAAAAAGCTCACAGATGACCCAACACAGCTGACATTTAAATTCTAGCTGGGTTTCATCACCTTTTTTAGCCCCACAGAAAAAAAGTTACTCCATGAGACATTCCTCAAGTTTATCACCTCCCCAAATTCCAGCCTTTGGAGAGCACACACCTCTGCTTGCAAGCTGAGAAAATTCCCTAATTATGACTTTTGGATGGCTTTTAACCTCACATGTAATTTTTAAAAAGGGTGTGAGTTCCCACCTGTCTCCAGGGGTTTTTTTGCTGCCACCTCCTCCGAGGACCAGCCATAAATTATATTGTAAAGAAACAGGGAAGGAAGGTGGAGTGGGAATCTGTGGAGAACATCCTCAAAGATCCTCAATTACCTGCTCTCTTTTAATCTTGGAGAATTGCCTCCATCACACCTCAGCCTTTGGGAAATTATCAAAGCTGCAGGTGTTTACAGCTCAGCTTCAAGGTTCCCCCCAAACACCTCAGTGTCACCTCACTGGGGAATGCCATGGAAAGACACAAATCCAAGGGTGGAAAATTCAAGCCATTCCAGTTTTCTTTCCACATTCCATGTAATTAAGCAGCTGATCTTGTTGTCAAGATCTTTGAAGCCAAGAACTCCCAGTGCTCTGACAGGATGTGGGTGTGAAGGAGAATGGCAGGGACAGAGGTGTGGCACTGGTGACAAGGCAGGTTTGAAGTACTAAAATCCAGTTTTACTGTCAGGAATTTTGGGAAGGTTTTGAAGCCTTCCATAAAAATCAAGTTGCTTTTTCAACCTCCTTTATGTAATGGGAGCATTTTTAATCAAGTGTGGAGATGAAATTTAAAGGATAGATGTAGTGAACTGATGTAGATCAGTGACAAGTGACAGCCCAGGGGGGACAAACCCATCAAAAGGAGGTTCATACAAACACCCCTGGAAAAATAATGCTCCTGCTTCAATCAAAACTCCCCTGGAGGGATTTCAAAGCCATGTGGATGTGACACTTGGGGACATGGGTTGGTGGTGGCCTTGGCAGTGCTGGAATGGTTGGATTGGATCTTGGAGGGCTTTTCCAACCTAAATGATTCTGTGAGTCTATGATATTAAGTATCTTCTCTATTTAAAGTTTAAAATACTCATTTCTTCTTTACCACTCATTCAAAATCACTTGACAAACTACCTTTTAAATAAATTTGTAGATATAAAAATATATAAATATAAATCTCCCTAGCAACTTGGTAATACAAGTTATGGACAACAATCACCTCTGCCTCCTGACTTCTTTATTTTATTTCCCATTCTTTCCTTTCTTTCCTTATAGAGAGTCAACTGTCCAGATTAAAAATAAAAAGTATTAATGATGAAGAAAACTTAGCATTGAATTTCTACCACGTTTCCTTTTATTTAGGTTTGTGTTGCCACATGACCAACAATGAAGATGCAACACCACAGAAATCAGGGAGAGGAGGCAATTTGAAATTTTTCTGGGGAAGAAATTTCCTAGAGAAAAGAGATTTGTTTCCTTGGCTGACCCCTCAGTGAAAAGCTTTTTCTCACACTTTCCTGGGAAGACTCCACCTCGAGGGGAATTTGCTATTCCAAATTTTTGGAGTAGAAATGCAGTTGCCCACGAAATACACTTTTCTAAAGTTGGATTCAACAGGAATTCATGTTAAATATCAGGTCTACAAAAGAGAACTAAGGAAATCTACTCTGGAAAATGTTCAGAATTGGGAGCAAAGCCACAGCCTGTGGCTTGCAGTGCTCACAGCCAAGTGCAGCTTTGTACAACCAAACCCCCCAGTCACTCACCTCGTTCTCCTGCTGGTTTTCCTGGGTGGCCAAGAAAGTTTCCACACCACAATTTAACAAAACTTACTAAGAGACTTGCACAGATGAACATTCTTCACTTCAGGGATTTCCCATCCTGCCTTGTCCATCTCTTCATGGAACAATCTGGACTTGCATTGCTCTTTGTTCCTGGCATTCCAAACAATTCACAAGTTAGTCTTACACCAGGGTCTAATTTTGGAGCCTAACTTAAAGACTGTGACTAGTATTTCTTATTAGTCTTTAGGCCAAACCTAACAGTGAGGCAGAGCCTGAGAAAGTGGGAATGAGAAAAGTAGACAATTCCCAAAAAACAGTTGGAGATGGGAGAAACATCAGCTGTGGAGAACTCGGTCTGATGTGACTTTCTGTCAGATTTCAAACCAGGACCAAACACAAAAATGGCACATCAGAGTGACTGGAGGAGAAAAAAAAAACAAAAAACAAACATTTATTAGCATCAGAAAAGTATTCCTGAGTGTGTCCTTGATTTCCCAACCATGGCATTTGGGGAGGAAATGATTTTCATTTTAGGTGAGATTTGTAGAACTTGGTTTTCCTCTGAGATTTTAGGGCTAAAGTTTTTGGGTTTGCCATAATTGGGAAAGCTTTTAAAAAACAAAAATTATGTATTCCACTTCTCATTTACATTGCTTGGGTCAATTTTTTCAAATTATTTCTTCCTCCCCCATCTCTTTCCCCTTGTGGTTTACTAAAGTTATGAGTTGGTTTTTCTGAGAAGGAAGTGCATAGAACACTGATCTTCAAATCCTGTTGAAAACCAAACTATTTTTCAGTTGACTCATTAAACCAGACCCACAAAACACCAGTTTAAAATCCTCTGTAAAGCCTTTACTGTAACAAAACCCAGACAAATCCAACCTGGCCTTGGACACTTCCAGGGATCCAGGGGCAGCCACAGCTTCTCTGCCCAACCTGTGCCAGGGCCTCCCCCCCCTCCCAGCCAGGAATTCCTTCCCAATCTCCCATCTCTCCCTGCCCTCTGGCAGTGGGAAGCCATTCCCTGTGTCCTGTCCCTCCAGCCCTTGTCCCAAGTCCCTCTCCAGCTCTCCTGGAGCCCCTTTAGGCTCTGGAAGGGGCTCCAAGCTCTCCCTGGATCCTTCCCTTCTCCAGGGGAACATTCCCAACTCTCCCAGCCTGGCTCCATTGGAAATGTGAGGAGAAAAAGATCCCCTTTTGCAGGACAAGAGGAAACTGGAGAAGTTGCTAATCCTGTTGGGACTGATTATAAATATAGATCCAATAAAACAGGCACAATTCCCAAAAACCCTTGATCCTGCTTCAGGTGTGGCTGTGATGCACAAAGCTCCATGAGCTGGAAGTTGGGAAAAGCAGCCCTGCTGTGCCACAGGCCAAGGAAACTTTTGGGGTAAAGATGTTCCTCCCATGTGGAAGCTGAAACAAAGAATCCTCAGTCCCAAAGTCATAACCAAGGGCTGAGAAACATTTGGGGGTTGGTGCTGGATCAAGAGGGATAATCCATCCACTGCTCCTGGTGCTGGGAAATCCAACTGGGGCCAATCACTGCAGGACATGGAGGGGCTGGAGAGTGTCCAGGGAAGGGAAGGGAGCTGGGAAGGGGCTGAGGGAGCTGGGGGGGCTCAGCCTGGAGAAAAGGAGGCTCAGGGGGCACCTGGAATTCTCTGCAATCCCTGCCAGGAGGGGGGAACTGGGATCAGGCCCTGCTCCCAGGGAACAAGGGATGGGAGGAGAGGGAACGGCCTCAGCTGTGCCAGGGGAGGGGCAGGTGGGATATTGGGAACATTTCTTCATGGAAAGGGTTGTCCAGTGATGCTCAGGGGGAGTCCCATCCCTGAAGTGCTCAGCACACTTGTGATGTGGCCCTGAGGACACACTGGGGGTTGGACTTGACCTTGGAGGTCCTTTCCAGCCTTAACCATTCCATGGTTCCAAGTGCTCCACCAGGGGAACTTCCAGAACTCCTCACAGAGCACAGGAACTTTTAGGGTTTTTTAATTCAGGCCTAAAAAATGCAAAGAAGTTCCATGTTCAGGGTGAACTTTGTCCATTCCTGCATTTAATAAATTAACAAGCCACCAGCCCCAGAGACAAATAACCCATAAAAGGTCCTAAAAACCATCTCCAAACCACAGGAGTCAGAGAGGAGGAATCCCTGAAATAAACCTGGAAGAAGACAGTAGTAACTGCACATTCTTAATTCTTCTTAGGAACACAAAACACAGAAATCCCAAATTGTTTACAAGTTTAATGACTTACAAATCTGCACTTTTCAGTACAATGAACTGAATTTTTTATAAAAAAATTATCAAAATTTCAGCATAAGAATTCTACTAATACAACTACAGGTTTTTTAAAGAATATTTACAGAGCTCTAATGAAAAATAAAACTTAAAACATGAAAATTTAAGCAAAGTATAGCTTCACCTGGCAGTAAATGGCTTCCTGATTGCTGTAGTAACCAACAGAAAAGGGGGATAAATCCTGTTAGAACAAGATGTATTTTGATGTTTGCAGCTTTGCACAAGCACCCCTGGTTTAGGAACCAGCACACAGAGACAAAGCTACTTAAACATACCCCCCTTCTATCTGTAAACACATCAAGAAATAAATTTTGTAAAGCAATCACTGAATTATCAAAATCTGAGTTTGAAATCTGAGTGCAAATCAATTTACATTAAAGAAAACATCATTTGATTTACTGAATTGATTTAAAACTGGTTTTAGGACACTTAAGCCTATTTCCTTGTTCTTGTGCTGGATCTTGTCTTCCTGTCCATGACTCCAGTGGTCTGAGCTGCCCTTACTTTCTCTTTCCCAAGTTCTTCCTTAGTTTTGTTTCTTTTCCCTCTTCCCAGAGATCCATTTTCATCGTTCCCTATTTAGATATGGAAAAAATTAATTGTAAATTTGTATCAACAACCAAACATGACACAAAATTCCACCTTCATTTCCATTGTTTTTCAACTAAATGTCCCCAATGACAACATTCCAAAGGTTACATCCAACAAACCAGATACAAACCCCATCCTTCTGCACATCCAATATCCTTTAAGTTCAATCCCTGAGGATTTACAGCTATTTCTGAAAGTAGGTTAACATTAATGAGAGCACCAAAACCAATTAGCTTCCATTTGAGGTAAAACTCCTTCCACTGGAATGTAAAACTAAAACATCACCAGCACCAAAGTCCAGCAAAAACACAAAATCTAAGTTTTATGGCAGGAAATCCCTCACTTTGCAGCTCTAAAGAGCAGCTGTCACTTCTATTTCAATGCATTTATTTGATAATACTTAATTGCATTGTGGTAGTTTTGTAAGTTATATCACATTAAGGTGAAAATTCCAGGGAATATTTTGGGTGGCTGGAAGGACAAGGGGAGCAATTGTGGTTTATCCAGTTTTGGGCCCCTCACAAGGTGTTGAGGGGCTGGAATGTGTCTGGAGAAGGAAACAGAGCTGGGGAAGGGGCTGGAGCACCAGGAGTGGCTGAGGGACCTGCATCTTGGTCTTCTCCAACCTAAATGGTTCTAGGATTCCATGATCTCCAGCAACCCACAGAACTTTCCACATATTGTTATATCTACACACAACTCCACCACCCTTAGAAAACAGAAAGCAAATTCCTGCCTCACCTGCTCTTGTTTTTTTGGGAGCCACCTCATGTGCTGGCAGCTGACATTTCCTTCTGCGAGAAGTTGGCAGTGCTGTGGGGTTTCCCCCTTTCCCTTTTCCACATGGAATATTGTCCTCAGAACCAGTGGATGTCACACACAAATTCTGAGCTTCCAGAGCATTTCCATTTTCTGGCAACTCAGTGTTTTTAAGGAGAGAAGGACAAGTAGCTGCCTCTGATGCAAAGTGTGCCTTCCTCCTGTTATTCCTCAGTTGCCTTGTTCTTCCCTGGCAGGAATTATTTTCTGGAGATGTAGCTTCACCTTCTTTAAGGATCCTCTTTTGGCCTCTGCCTTTGGGCAAGGCAAGTTTTTCCCTGAGAGAAGTAGAAGTAGTTTCCTCAGATGTGAAAGTTGTTTTCTTTCTGCCCACTCTTGGTGAATTTTCCTTTGTGGATGGAGCTACTTCCAAAAGTTTATTCTCCTGTTCTTCAGGAGTTTCATTCTTACCATCTTCTGGTAAATCTTGAAGTGAGGTGGAAGTAACAGCCACTGAAGTGATGGTTTGCCTCGAGTTCTCTTTTGAAAGATCCTTGTTTTCTTGGGAATTGTCCAAATTTGGCTTTTTTGCTTCCCTAGAGTTATTCTTCCTACCATTTTGTTTCACTACACCCTGTTTTTCCTGGGTTGGACTCGTGGCTTCTAAGAGGGGAATTTCTTTCCTTCTGCTTTTTCTCAGGTGATTTTCTTTCGGAGAAGAATCACCATTTTCCGAAGGAACATTTTCCTCTTTGGGAGTTTCTTCCCTATCATTATCCACTGGCAAACCACGCTTCCCTCTGAGAGAAATGGAATTTACTGTGTGTGATGCCAGAGCAGCTTCTTTCCTTCTGCCCCTTCCTAAAGGCTTCTCCTTTGCACAGGACACAGTTTCCAAAGGCACACTCTGTGCTGCCTGAGTTCCCTCATCTTTAGCACCAGCCTCTGATGAGCCACGTTTTCTCTGGAGAGGAGCTGAACTTTTTGCCTCTGCTGCCAGATCAATCTTTCTCCTTTTGTCCCTTGTTGCTGCATTTGCTTTTGCCTGCAAAGTTGTATTTCCCAGAGCTGGATTTTCATCTTCTCTCAGAGCCTCCTTCCTATGCCCCCCTTCCAGCACTCCCCGTGTTTTCCTGACAGAAGGAGATCTCTGGGTCTGTGAGGCACCAACTTCTCTTCTCCTCCCTCGTCTCAGTGGATTGGCTTCTGTTGAACAGGGAGTAACTTCCAAAGCTGACTCTTGGTCTGCAGTTAATGTTTGTTCCTCCACAGAGGCAGGACAAGCTGTTTGTGGAATGGAATTAACTTGCTTTCTTCTGCCCCTGCTCACCTGTGAAGGAGGATTCTCTGAATTCTCACATTGACTGTCTTTGTCAGTCAGCCCTTCATCATCCCCAGGTAAATTCCCTTTCCCTTCAACCTCTTTGGAATTGGCTTCTCCAAGTTCAAAACCAACTTTTTTACCTCTTCCTCTTCTACACACCGGTCGGTTTCTTTGAGCTGGGTTCTCCTGCAGGATTTCAGTTTGCTCTGGTTTAACTGTCCCCTGTTGATTTCTTGTCCTCTTTTGATGGCCAGCAGCAAGACTGGCACTGTTTGGACTGTTTGTACCTGCACTGTTTGCAGCAGGTACCGAGGTGGCACCTGGGCTCTTCTGGTCCTGTGTGACACAAACAGAGCTCAAAGGATCTTTGAGATAAGATTCAGCCACTTCTGATTTAAACTCAGGAGGAATTAGTTTTAGGTTGTTCCCATCTTCAGTAAGTTCATCACTCTTTTCCTCTGAAGAGTCTTTTTTGCCTCTCCTGTTCCTGGTCCTCCTTGTTTCCTGTACTGCACTTTTGTTTGATTCCAAGCCCAGAGCAGTGCCTGGCATTTTGTTTGTCTCTCCAGAAGATGCCTCTGCTGTAATTTCCTGAGCATTTTCTGTTTCATATCCCTGAGATACTTTCACCTCATTTTTGATGTGTGACTGTGCTTCAATATCAGCTTCAGTTGGTGTTTCTTCAGCTTTTTCCACATTTTGTGTATTTTCAAGTGTGACCTCACAAATATCTCCTTGTACTTCAGCTGAGTGCTTTCTACTTCTAGTGCTCCTTAAAGGCTGAACTCTTTTCTCTGTTACCTGTATTTCAAGTTTTGTTCCATTATTTGCAGGTTCTCCTGCTGTGGTGGCCTCAGGATCTTTGTCAAAAGCCTGTTCAACTCTTTGTACAACTTTTGCTGCAGGGTCTTTCCGGAGCCTCCTTGTTGTTCCACCAAGTTCTGCTGCAGAATCTTCTTTCACTTGGTCATTTCTAGCTCTTCTTCCTCTTTTAGGTGGAACCAGTGGTTCTGTGTGCTCTGCTCCTCTGCACCTCTTCCTGGGGGGCAGAGGCACTTCTTCACTGGCTTCTATACCAGTGTCATTATATTTGTTGACAGGTTTATTTAAATCTGTTGGCAGCTGACAATTTTCCTTCTGACTGTCACCAGATCCTGCCTCCGTGGCTGGATCACCTTCCCTTTCCAACATGTCACTGATGTCACACTCTTGTGAAGTCTCTTTTACATTTGCAGGCTCTTTTTGCAGCACTGAAGAACCTTCAACACAAGATTGAAGATTCCCACTTGGCTGTTTTAACTCCTTCACTTCTTTCCTTTTGGCTCTTCCTGGTCTTTGAGTGGCTCCATGTGGCTCCACAACTGAAGCTGTTTCAGGTCTTTCCTGATCAGGGTGATGCTTTGAAACAACTTCTTGTACACAACGTTTTGTTCTCCTTCCTCTCCCTTTGTTTTCACATGGGACTGTTCCCATCTCCTCCTGGATGCTGGTTGTATCCAGACTTTGCAATTCCTTTAACTTTACCTCCTTTTCACACTGCTTTGCTGAAGCAGGAGGGACAGTCTTCCTTGCCCTGCCCCTTCTTGGTCTCTGGGGAGACTGGTCTTCACTAATTGATTCCTTTGGTTGAGAATCTTCCCCTTGGGAAATTTTTCCTTTATTTTCTAGAACAGGGTGAAGGGCACAAACAAAAGTTAAGACTTTATTATGCCTGATCAAAATATCTGCAAGTTTCCATTTTCCAAACAGTCGCCTTGCTCAAACAGATCACACAATATCTTAATTTAAAAAGAACTATTTTAACCAATTCCTAAGTTAAAGGCCAGGCTTCTGAGCAAGGCTGTTTGGTTTATTTGGTAGGCAGCATTCATTACTTTCAACATTATGTTCTTCAAAGTCTTTGCAAAGAAAGATAATCTGAAGTGGAAACCTTAACATCAGATTTTTCACACTATTATGTTTCCCTGTCTCCAAGGAAAAAAGGGATTTTAGCTCAGGAATTAGCAGAGCTCACTGAGAGATTTAAACGAGATTTGAACTTCATAGTAACATGTATTACTTTGTATATTCATTATTCCTCTAAACAAAATGTACTTACCATATTTATGAGTGGAATTAGAGCAAGGAGGTGCAGTACCTTCCTGAGAATCCATAACATTCACTGATGTGACCTAAGGGAATAAACAATAATCAATAAATCCACATCTGACACAAGAAATTATGGAGCCAAGCAGCGCAAAATGTATAGTGATATTTATAAAAATTCTCAGCTAATTCTCTTCTCTGAAGACAAAATCAACTAATTTTATAACTAAATCCATATATTAATTAGCACACAAATGAAGCAAATTTAGTTCTTGGCATCTAAAATAGTGCAGCAGTTTTTGAAGTGAAAGACAACAAACACTGCAGAGAGTGAAGTATTAATTTAACTGGTGTTCAAAGGGAATTTGGGGTATTGAAGCAAAAAGGAGTGTTTTGTAGTGTTTTATTGTGGTTCTGAGCACTAAGCCCAGTGATACTCAGCTTTTTACCTACAGAACATTACAATCAACATTAAAAAAATTCACAAGTCAGTGATGAAGCTGTGAATTGTAAGGTCAGAACCCAGAGCAACCTCAGGAACTGCTTACACAGGGTCCCTTCAGAGAAAAAACATTGACAGGAAAATGCCCTAAAGGTGTCACACAAAGACATTCAACCACAGGCTTCAAAGTCTAAACACAAAAGGTAAAGAAAACCTTTTACCTTTATTTTCTCTGGTGTATCAAACATTTCTGGCATTCCAGCATAGTCCACTTCCCCAGCTGAACATTTCTGCCTGGGCTCTGCCATAAGCCTTTGCAGCCCCACAAAATCCTCCACGGGTTGATATTTCTCTCTGGGGGACTTCACCAATCTGCTGATCCCAAACATTTCTTCCACAGGCTCAACTTTTTCCTTTGGGGTCTTGAAAATGCGGCTGATCCCAACCATGTCTTCCACCGGTTGGGATTTCAGCTTCGGGCTTTTCTTGGCTCCTGCCACCTCTTTTCTTGCTCTCCTTTTCTGGACTGGAGTTTTCAGCAACCTTTTAAAGGCAATTGCATCTGTAACTGGTTCTGCCTCTTGCTGTGGGGTCCTCAGAAGCTGCTTAATGCCTGACAGGTCCTCCACAGGCTTTGGCTTTCGCCGTGGGGTCCTCAGGAGCTGTTTGATTCCTGATAAAGCCTCTACAAGCTCCACTTTCTGTTCTGGGGTCTTCATGAGCTGCTTGATGCCTGACAAAGCTTCTACAGGTTCCAGCTTCTGCTTTGGGGTCCTCAAGAGCTCTCTGATACCTGATAGAACCTCTACAGGCTCCACTTTCTGCTTTGGGGTCTTCATGAGCTGTTTGATACCTGACAAAACCTCTACAGGTTCCACTTTCTGTTTTGGGGTCTTCATGAGCTGTTTGATACCTGACAAAACCTCTACAGGTTCCACTTTCTGTTTTGGGGTCTTCATGAGCTGTTTGATACCTGACAAAACCTCTACAGGCTCCACTTTCTGTTTTGGGGTCTTCATGAGCTGTTTGATACCTGACAAAACCTCTACAGGCTCCACTTTCTGTTTTGGGGTCTTCATGAGCTGTTTGATACCTGACAAAACCTCTACAGGTTCCACTTTCTGTTTTGGGGTCTTCATGAGCTGTTTGATACCTGACAAAACCTCTACAGGTTCCACTTTCTGTTTTGGGGTCTTCATGAGCTGTTTGATACCTGACAAAACCTCTACAGGCTCCACTTTCTGTTTTGGGGTCTTCATGAGCTGTTTGATACCTGACAAAACCTCTACAGGCTCCACTTTCTGTTTTGGGGTCTTCATGAGCTGTTTGATACCTGACAAAACCTCTACAGGTTCCACTTTCTGTTTTGGGGTCTTCATGAGCTGTTTGATACCTGACAAAACCTCTACAGGTTCCACTTTCTGTTTTGGGGTCTTCATGAGCTGTTTGATACCTGACAAAACCTCTACAGGCTCCACTTTCTGTTTTGGGGTCTTCATCAGCTGTTTGATACCTGACAAAACCTCTACAGGTTCCAACTTCTGCTCTGGAGTTTTCAAAAGCTGTTTGATGCCTGACAAAACCTCTACAGGCTCCACTTTCTGCTTTGGGGTCTTCATGAGCCGTTTGATGCCTGAAAAAGCTTCTGAGGGCTCCAATTTCTGCTTTGGAGTCTTTGAGAGCTCTCTGGTGCCTGACAAAACCTCTACAGGTTCCAACTTCTGCTCTGGGGTTTGCAGGAGCTGTTTGATGCCTGACAAAACCTCTCCTGCTTCTGACCTTTGCTCTGGGGTCCTTAAAAGCTGCTTGATGCCTGACATGACCTCAACTGGCTCCAACTTCTGCTTTGGGGTCCTCCTCCTACTTCCTGATTTCACCAGAGGTGCCTGTTTTTCTGGAATTATTGCCACACTATCCACACCAACATTATCATCCTGCACAACTTTTCTTTTTTCAGGAGTTTTTGTGGCTACTTCATCAAACATAGATCTTAGAGATGACTTGTCTCTCAGCAAGTGACCAATGCCAGGACTCTCTTGTTTCTGTTCTGAAGCATCTGAACTATTTAATGGTGACACCATCATCTCTCCTGAAAAAAACCAGCAGAATTTATGCAATTTGAAAAAAGAATTAAGCAGCAAATCAACTTTATTATTAATATTAATGGTTCCTTTCAGGTGTTGCTGGATGCTTCACCTCAGTACTTCCTGGCTGAGACTATTGCTATCCCATAATACACCTAAACATTCCCTTTACAAATAAGAAACATACCAGATTCTTCAGGAGTGTGCAGGTCAGAAATGTCCCCTGCAGCACATGATGGTGTCAAATCAGCATTCCAAGGAGTGGCCAAAGGTGATGTTTTCCCACTGTTATTTTCTGGAGTCTGAAACATTTCATGCACTCCTAGAAATTATATTTGGAGAAATAAGTTCTTTTGACAAAAGAACTGCGAAACTGGCAGAGTGAGCAAGACTTTCAAAATCTCACCTGTGAAGCTTTCATCCACATCCATGTTTAGCTTCAAAACTGGATTTTTTACCACTTTAAGGACATGTCCACGTGACCTGAGCATGGTGGAATAAGCTCTGCCTACAACTATTGTAGCAGGTGACTCTGCATGACCTGTGCTGAAATGACCTTTGATTTTCTCCTCTGGAGTCTGCAGAGGCAAAAAGAAAAAGAAAAATAAGAGCTATTAAACCAAAATTATTATTGGTAGAAGTAGCCAAGCTGCTCCCCCCCTCATTTATCACCAATCCTGGTTAACCAGCAGGTTCTACATGGCTGGAAGTTGTCCAGTGCCAGCTACAAGGGTTGGAAGGAGGACACAGGGCCTGGCAGCTTGACCTTGGTGCCCAGGAAGGTTCTGGAACAGATCACATGGCACATCCAGGAAAATCCAGGGAGCAGGCCCAGCCAGCTTGGGTTTAGAAAAGGCAGGTCCTGCCTCACTAGTCTGACCTTTGGTGGATGGATGAAGGAAAGGCTGTGGATGTATCTACCTGGATCTCAGTAAAGCCTCTGACAGCACCTCCCACAGCATTCCCCTGGAAAAGCTGCATCCCACAGCTTGGATGACATTAAACCAGTGGGCCCAGAGAGGTGGCAGTGGTGTCACATCCAGCTGGTCACTACTGGGGTTCCCCAGGGAGCAGCTGTGGGCTCAGTCCTGTTTAATCTTTACTGAAGGTCTGGATGAGGGGGTTGAGGGGACCCTCACTCAGTTCACGGGTGGCACCAAGTTGCCAGGAGGGATCTGGATGGATCCATGGGCTGAGGGCAACTGCAGGAACCTCAGTAAGGCCAAGTGCCACGTCCTGAGTCACAAGTGCACCAGAGAGCTCCAGGCTGGGGGAAGAGGGGCTGGAAAACTGCCTGGCAGGGAAGTGGGTGAACATGAGCCCAGGTGTGCCCAGGTGGCCAAGGGGACCTGGGCTGTGCCAGCCATGGTGTGGCAGCAGCAGGACAGTGACTGTCCCCTGTGCTGGCACTGCTGAGACCCCTCAGGTGCCGTGTCCAGTTCTGGGCCCCTCAGAGACACAGAGGGGCTGGAGTGTGTCCAGGGAAAGGAGCTGGGAAGGGGCTGGAGCACCAGGAACAGCTGAGGGAGCTGGGGGGGCTCAGCCTGGAGAAAAGGAGGCTCAGGGGAGACTTTCTGGTTCAAAAAATCTTGGTCTTTTCCAACCTTAATGATTCTATGATTGCTTTGATACAAAAGCTACATTTCTCACACACCATCACAAAGGCATCAGCACCCAGTTTACACCACACAGAGCCCAGAGCTTCCAAATACAAAATACATCTCCATGGATGGTGGTTCTACAAGAAAACAAAACCAACAGGAAAAAGGACAAGAATACCTTTGGAGGTTGGTTTATCCTCTTCAGGGCTTTTCCTTTTTGGGCACTTTTTCTGGCAGTCTTTGACTGTGGTCTTGCCACACCCAATTTTACCACTTCAGCCCAAGATTTTGCAACTAGAAAGGAAATGAGAAACAACCACTTGAACTCTCAGCTGTATAAATGGAAGTTCACAATTATGTCTTTATGATTCCAATGGATTTTCTGCAGTCAGGCACAGGAAAGTGGTGGTTGGATCAGCTGACAACACCTACACTGAAGTGCTTTTTCTCCTTATAACACACTCTGAAAATTCCCAGAGCAAGGTTACCTTTACCCCAGCATCATTCTGGACACAGCAGAGGGATTAGGGAATTAGTTACACTGTGTAACAAATGAAGCTGGAAGTTTGTAGGACATCTGCCTCTTTTACTTCAAAAAAAAAAAAAGCTTTGAGAAGACAGGGATCACATAAATCACATTTTTAAGTAGAGATAAAAAGGGGAATGCTGTTCCTAAAGAAAAGGATATTCTTCTTCTCTTGTCAGAACTGCTGTATAAGTCTGTAAATAAAGAGAACTTTCCAAAGTTGTCTCTGCTGGGGTGTCAGGATGGAGGGAATAATGACAAATTATCTGAAAAAGCACTGGGAACAAGAGTTTTATTTTGGATACAAAGTAGACACCCCAAATTTTTAAGAACTGTGGTGTCTTTTCATATCATAGAAAAAACTGGGGCACTGCTGTTAAAAACCACTTACACATCCCAGAGAGGAGTGGAAAAATGGAATGCCATTAATATTTGGGAAAAATTGTGCTGCCATTAAAATACACAGAATAACAATGGCAGTAGTATAAAATCCTGGGTGAATGGTGACTTTGATTTAAATTGATTTAACTTATGAGTACAGGTGACAAATACATGAGATTTGAAAGTTTCTTCACAGGTAAAAACTGTCAAAATTATTTTAACACCAGCGCTCAACATTTAAATTCAAATTTTCAATTTTAAAATACTTCAAGTAACACCCCGTTATTATATTTTTAATTTCTGCCTGTCCTAGCCCACATTCAGGGATTAAATTTAATCCAGACAAAGGTTGTGAGCCATGTAAAACAAGGCACAAAGGAACCAAACTGAAGTTCATTGTTATAAAGTGCATGTTTTTCAAAGCAAAATTGATGGAATTGATAAAACGATTTAGTTTGACACTACTTGAGTGTGGAATTTAAGGATCACAACTCTGACTAACCATCCAAATGGTTAATTTTACCTTTTTTCAACTTCTGACCATTAAGATTTGTGTTCTAAATGTGAGTTTTTAGCTGCTTTAGTAAATTTTCTTTATGAACATGAGAAAATGCAACACTTTGCAATTCTAGGTTGTTCCCAACAACTGTCAGCAGATACATCCATCTCTTGGTGGCCTCTGCAGAAAACAGGCCTATCAGGGGTTTTGCTGTATTTTAAAGCATCCAAATGAATATTAAAAATTAATTGCTGAACCAAACCTAATAAATTGGCACTGGAGGCACCACTTCTTCTTTTTGCCTGGAAAGCAGCCACGGCTCCATTCCTGCTCCTCAAACCCCCTTGGGAACTTCTTGTGGATTTGGCAGCTGTAGGAGTTGCAAAGGTTTTGGAATCTTGGGCAGCTGGAGGTGTTTTCACTTGCACATCACTTTTCTTCTCTGTGTCCAGGTTTGCTGCTCCAGCCTCCTCCTCTGGGATTGGGAATGGTGTTGGGAGCTGGGAAATGGAGAAACGCCCTTTCCTGGAAGGGGCTGGAGAGCCCAGAGCAGCTGGAGGTGCTGCCTTCCCTGAGGAAAGGGATGAGGCAGCTGGGGAATTCTGGGCTGGCACACTTTTGGGTGATAGCTTTAATTCCTGGTAAAAAAATACAACAAAAAACCCCAAAGAATTAGCACATTGTGGGTTTGGAATTCTGTTTAATGGAGGAGTTTTCCAGGAATGATGAGAGCACATCTCCATGAACATCCAGTTGTCCATTGAAGGGCTGCTTATCCTTCTCATGGAATGAACCAAACTGGGGACAGACATGAACAAACTCAACCCACCAGACTGAAACTCTCACTTCTTTAATCTGTAACAATCACTGTGGAAACTTGGAACTGCATTTAAACCCCAATGTATCCCATGAAACAAAATATGGAAAGGGAAGGAGTACAATGTAACATTCCACTGCCTCCAAGGCTCCTGATGAGATTAGGAAAGCTCATCTCCCCAGATTTCCAACATTGGATCCTATGCCATCAAATATACAGGAACAAGTGCTTTTTAATCACTGCTGCTCCCTCAGATGAGGGGAATTATCAAAGCAGATTAATATCTCTGCAGCTGGACCTGCCTGGACAGCATTCCTGTCTCCATCCTCTGCAGAATCCCATGGGGGGACCCTCACATTTCCAAAAGGATCAGGGATACTGGATGAGGACTATTAAGTAGCATGGATGCTGAAATCCCAGCAAACAAAATAAACTCAGTAACAGGTGATTTATCCCACCTGAAACATCCATTACAATCTTCCTTATTAGCATTAGGAACTAATTCGTGGCTCATATCAGATCTATTCCCTCACTGGGACAGAATTCTGGGAAAGCATCACCAGCTCTCAGGGAATGATCCAGGCTCAGTCAGGGATAAATTCCCCACAGCAGCAATTCTGATGGAGGGCTGTGAAGGTCCACTGCCCTCTGGAATTCAAAACATAATCTGGGATGATGCAAACAAATTCGGAAGAGAATTTCTATCTTTCTTGGTGGCATCAACTTCAATTATAACCCTATAAATAGTAAAGCCACAGCTTTTGTTCTGACAATCCACAGGGTAACCCCACACACCCAATAACTGCCCTGGGCTTAAATCCCCTTGGAATTGTATCCAATCCAACACAGAGCACAGGCCCAACAACATGGGAACAACTGGCAGATGCTGATGCCTGTGTTCTGTGGGAACAGGGATTTATCTGTCAAAGGCAAACTTTTAAACACATTTGTCTTACACTTAACAAAATGTTCCACAGATACAGAGCTGTACAAATTCCTTGAGATCTGGGATCTCAAGTGGAGTGGGAATATGCCATGGTTGATGTGCCAGGAATGCTGCTGTCCCAGATTTTTAAGTACATTACACAAGCTGGGCCTGGAAGTAAGTTACTGTTGTGTCTGGAGTAAATTCTTTAGGAACCTTTTGATAAATTGTTTAATTAGTCTATTGATTAAGTGCTGTTAAGTCCAGGGGGCCCATTGAGATCCTTGTGACTCACAGGGAGGGTCTCCCCTACTTCCTTTTTATCCTTACCCTTTCTCCACCCCCAGATCATTTACATCCATTTTAGCTTCAGATTGACTTTGCTCTGATTTCTGTGTGCAGAGTGAACCTTGTCAATCAATTTTGTTGCATTTTCACTTCATAATAAACCTGTTTTTATACCTTTGTCAGGAACTCTTTTGAGTGTCCTAAAACACTCCTTTGCAACACCAACATACATCCAACAAGGTTTACCACTAATCTGGAGTTCATAAATAGTAAAATAATTAATAATAAATAATAACATTTATAAGTCCTGAATACAGTAATGGTCTTAGCAACTTGATTCAAGTTTACCTGGTCTGCAAATTGTTTCAGTCCCTGAGCCTTTTTGAGAACAGCACGAGGTGGGGTTCCATATGGAAAACTCAGTCTGGCAGGAAGAGCTCCTTTTTTAAGGGGAGAGTTGGGAGGCAAACTTTTATCAAAAAGCTCTGGACTCAGATGACCTCCAAAAGACACTCTTTTCCTTTTTCCCAAAGTTTGGAGGGGCAATTCACCACTTTTCCTCTTCTGAGACATCCTTTTTGTCTTGCCTAAAAAGAATAATTGAAAATACTTCTATGTAGCATAAGAATCCAACATCTTAAGCCACGTAGAAAAGTGTTTCCTTGTGCATTTTAAAGTTGGAAACCAAGCAGATGGTAACCTACCTTAAAGGGAAATAGATTCAACTGAGCAAACTTTTATACATTATTGTGTGTTGTTATGGTCAAATATAAGCACAAGACAAATATTTCAGGACTAACATCAGCAATTTGTTCTATGTTTGTGGAAAAGATCTTGGAACAGTGCCACAAGAATTTCTCAAATAAAAAAAAAACAAGGCAGGGGACTAGATGTATTTACCTGAGCCTTGTCCTTCCAGGTCAGGTTTGGTTTCTGAGCCAGCAGCACTTCCAGAGCCTCTCTTTGCTCTTATACCTCTGGGATCTTCCAAGTGTTCTTCCTGCTCATCCCCCTCCCTGGGCAGCTCTGCTGGAGTTCCACTCTCTTTTCTGTCTCCAGTCTCCCCAGGATGTTCTTGGATCGTGTTTGTCTCCAGTGCTGTTTCACTCAACATTCCAGAGCTCCTTGGCCTCCCCCTTTTCCTCCCAGAGCCAAGTTTCTGAGCAGCAGGAGATGCCACTGTCTCTGAATGGACACTTGGGTCTGAGCATTCCTTCCTCTGCCTGCTCTTCCTTCTGGGACTCTTGGAATTGGAGACAGGAGTTTGACAAAGTCCCACCTCTGAGTTCCCAGAGTTTTCCTGCTCCCAGATCTCTTTCAGCACCTCTTGTGCTGGTGTTCCTGGTGTTTGTTCTTTGCTGCTTTGTCTTGGCTTTGAGCATTTGTTTTCTGGAAAAGGCAGTTGTGTGACATCTGAATCTTCCCTTGGAGTTGCAGCTGGAATTTCTGATGGAGACTTGGATTTCAGCGACACACGACGTGGGGCTTTTGGAGTATCAGTGTTTGCACAAGTCATTCCAGAGGTTTCTCTGGCAGGAGACACGAAAAGAGAGCGAGGACTTTTCCTTCTGGGAGTTGGTGTGGACAGAACACGTTTCTCTTCCTCAGGGACATTTGATGTGTGAGTTGTGGGGCTGCACATTTTCCCTTTATCTGGACAATCCAAGCTTTCTATGGAGCACTGCATCAGTGCAAAGGGGGGTTTTCCATGATTCTCCTGGCTGGGTTTGGTTGTCACCTTAGATTTGCCTGGCGTGCCCAGTTCCTTGGGATCCTGGAATTCACTCTGACTGGTGTCTCTTGCCACCTCCTTGGACAGAGAAGTGGGAGTTCTGGTAAAACTCCTCCTGGGAGCACTTCCTCCAGCTGAGAGCTGCTTCAACTCTGAGCTGTTCCTTCCTTTACTTCTCAGGATGGTACATTCCTCAACATTTTCACTTCTCCCTGTTTCTTTGCCCTCCATCAGGCTGCCCAGATCCCAACAACTGGAGGGGGAAATCTGAGCCCCTGGTTGTGGCACAACCCTCTCACCACCTCCTTGAGATGCATTTCCCTTGTGCAGAGGCTTTTCCACCTTCAGGCTGGGTTTCAGATGTTCATACAGTTGAGTGAAGGGAGACATTTCATTTTGTTTTTTAAGTAGTTGATATATTTTCCTCGAAGATTTGGGTGTTTGTGGTTTGACAGGTAAAGCTTTGGAAATATTTTCCTCTGTAGTTTGTTTATTTTTATTGGTAATTTTTTCTTCACACTCACCATTATCTACAAAGCAAAAAGCAATATAGAGATGCAGTTATTTAAAAATTGCACAACTACAAATATAAGTTCCATAAATGGATTAAAATTCCTTCCTTTCCTCTCCCAAAACAGAGTTGAAATGGAACACTTGGAAACAGTTTGGGCTTTTGCACTGAGACAAAAACCAAACCTGTCTGTAGATAAAACACCTTCACCTAAAAAACTTTATCTTCCTCTGAAAACCAGGATTATTTAAGACAAGAAGGATGGGAAAGTGAAATCTTGGCATTGAGTCAGTCCATGGGCTGTAACTACCCACACTTAGTGACTCTACATTATAAAATAATGTAAATGTATTATGTATTTATAAACACTTATTACAAACAATTATTTCAATATATACAATATATCTTCAAAATTGTATTTAATTCAATTAAGTATTATGAAAGAATACATGAAATAAAGCCATCTTTGCTCCAAACAGATCCAGCTGCAGGTCAGCAGAGAACTGCAAGGTGAATTTTAATCCCAAAGGTGAATTTGCCACGTGTTAAATGTTTGATGCCTCTCAAAAGTAAAATGTAACCAGCAAATGTTTCCAATACCACTTTCAACTCACATCTGTATTTCATTTACAAAGCTGGTGTTCTGAACTCCCTTGCTAAGCTGAGTTTGCATAAATCACTGAGCAATAAACATGTATAAATATATGTTTATATGAATTTTGGCTGTTCCTGCCCATTTGTCAGGATGCATTAACTGGTTTTGGGAAATCACAGCTGGAGGTGTGACAGAGTCACTGACACAGCAAGGTGTGCTCAGGTTCAAAACACTAAAAAAATGCCTTTTTTCTCCTCTTTTCAACCTTGTTTGTCTTCTTATGCTGAGAATAAATGCAGTGAAGTGGACAAAAGAAAACAACCCCCCAGAAAACAGGTACCAACCTGAAGCACCAAGAGTTTTAGATCCTGAAGTTGGTTTGTGTAATAATTCCACTTCTGCCACCTGCTGAACATGAAGAACCTGTAAATTTGTACAATATTACAAGTATTTTACAGTTTAGCTTTCAACTGTACATTAAAAACACTGTTTATATAACACACATTGTTTACTAAGCAAGCTCAAAATATTCAAATTAAACCTTTGAACTTCTAAAAAGTTAAGAACATTTATTAATACATTTGAGGTCCTATAGAGCAGAAGTTGGTCTTGTTTTATCATTAAAACTATTAGCCCTAAAAGCAGCTGTAAAACACAAGTAAAAGAATATATAAAAAAACATAAATATATATGTAAATATATAAAAGAATATAATCTTTTTCTTACCAGAAGATTTATAGCTCTGCCTGTATCAGTAACATCATTGATTATCAATTATCTATTACCAAAGCCTGACAAGTCTAAAATGACTAATTTTTAAAAAAGTATTTATCTGAAGCAGTTTATTTGTATTTTCAGAGAGAAAGGTAGTTTGGGGCTGAAAAGTTATTTCTAATAAGAAAACAGAACAAAGAAATAGAATACTGTATCATGAATAATTCCAATGAACTTGTAACAAAAAAAGCCACAAAATTACCTGCAGAGTTTCATCTTTTTGAGACCTGGAATGCCTCTTTTTTGGAGTTGATTGGAGAGGATATTCAAACCTGAATGAAATGTTTTAAAATACAATCATTTTGTGTCAAATAGTTGATAATTAAATTCCCATTAGTAAGAGAAATGACCTAGGGATAGTCCACTCCCAACAACACACACACATCACTTTTCAAGGCTTTAAACACATAAAATATTCTAAATTTCCCCCTAAAACTGATTACAGTCCCTGGAAATAAAGTTAACATAATCTGTGAGGACCAGTTGACTTAAATTTAGCTTAACACAAGTGACCAAACCACCACAGTCTTTAAGCCTTCTGACAAAGGTTTGCAAGACTTTGCCAAGAAATAGGAATAAATTACATTAAGTTCTATAATCTATATATTTTAGATATAATCTAGGATGAAGTAATGAACATTTTGGGCTTGGCACCCTATAATCTAGGATGAAGTAATGAACATTTGGGGNTGAATTTGCCACGTGTTAAATGTTTGATGCCTCTCAAAAGTAAAATGTAATCAGCAAATGTTTCCAATACCACTTTCAACTCACATCTGTATTTCATTTACAAAGCTGGTGTTCTGAACTCCCTTGCTAAGCTGAGTTTGCATAAATCACTGAGCAATAAACATGTATAAATATATGTTTATATGAATTTTGGCTGTTCCTGCCCATTTGTCAGGATGCATTAACTGGTTTTGGGAAATCACAGCTGGAGGTGTGACAGAGTCACTGACACAGCAAGGTGTGCTCAGGTTCAAAACACTAAAAAAATGCCTTTTTTCTCCTCTTTTCAACCTTGTTTGTCTTCTTATGCTGAGAATAAATGCAGTGAAGTGGACAAAAGAAAACAACCCCCCAGAAAACAGGTACCAACCTGAAGCACCAAGAGTTTTAGATCCTGAAGTTGGTTTGTGTAATAATTCCACTTCTGCCACCTGCTGAACATGAAGAACCTGTAAATTTGTACAATATTACAAGTATTTTACAGTTTAGCTTTCAACTGTACATTAAAAACACTGTTTATATAATACACATTGTTTACTAAGCAAGCTTAAAATATTCAAATTAAATCTTTGAACTTCTAAAAAGTTAAGAACATTTATTAATACATTTGAGGTCCTATAGAGCAGAAGTTGGTCTTGTTTTATCATTAAAACTATTAGCCCTAAAAGCAGCTGTAAAACACAAGTAAAAGAATATATAAAAAAACATAAATATATATGTAAATATATAAAAGAATATAATCTTTTTCTTACCAGAAGATTTATAGCTCTGCCTGTATCAGTAACATCATTGATTATCAATTATCTATTACCAAAGCCTGACAAGTCTAAAATGACTAATTTTTAAAAAAGTATTTATCTGAAGCAGTTTATTTGTATTTTCAGAGAGAAAGGTAGTTTGGGGCTGAAAAGTTATTTCTAATAAGAAAACAGAACAAAGAAATAGAATACTGTATCATGAATAATTCCAATGAACTTGTAACAAAAAAAGCCACAAAATTACCTGCAGAGTTTCATCTTTTTGAGACCTGGAATGCCTCTTTTTTGGAGTTGATTGGAGAGGATATTCAAACCTGAATGAAATGTTTTAAAATACAATCATTTTGTGTCAAATAGTTGATAATTAAATTCCCATTAGTAGGAGAAATGACCTAGGGATAGTCCACTCCCAACAACACACACACATCACTTTTCAAGGCTTTAAACACATAAAATATTCTAAATTTCCCCCTAAAACTGATTACAGTCCCTGGAAATAAAGTTAACATAATCTGTGAGGACCAGTTGACTTAAATTTAGCTTAACACAAGTGACCAAACCACCACAGTCTTTAAGCCTTCTGACAAAGGTTTGCAAGACTTTGCCAAGAAATAGGAATAAATTACATTAAGTTCTATAATCTATATATTTTAGATATAATCTAGGATGAAGTAATGAACATTTTGGGCTTGGCACCCTATAATCTAGGATGAAGTAATGAACATTTGGGGCTTGGCACCCACCTGAAAGAACGATCAATAATAGTTAAAACATCTCCGTGCTTCAGGGGAACAGGCTGCTCAAAACACACCCCGTTGAGCTGCGTGGGGTTTGCTGCACTTAAATTAGTCAGAACTGCCTAGAAATAAAATAAAGGTATCAGTGGCCTGCTGGGATGCAAAAAGGCAAGGGATATTGCAGGGAAATGTGCACAATTTACCTCCTTGTTTTCATTGATCTCGATTTTGCAGTGCTCGTTGGAGACCCAGGGCAAGCGCATACGAATGTCACACTCTGTTTTCCTGGGGGAAAAACACTGGAGTTTCACACAAAACACGGGAAAATCTGCTCTGGAATTAGGGGGTTTCCTCATGTTTTCAGTAAGAGTTGTAGTGCAGTGATGTTTCTCAAATTTGGGGAAAATGAACTGCCTAAAAATCTTGGAATTGGGGCAAAAACGCAGCTCACGCTTCAGAGAATCCGGGAAAATAAAATCCTTTTTCCTTCAGACAAACCCAAACCCTTCAGAGAACTGGGAAAAATATGGGAAATACCCAAATCCTGAATAAAAGCAGATCACAATAAGCTGAGACAGACAGCTGGGAGTTAAGACTTGTTTCCCAAGTTTCCCCAAGAAATTTAATTACACTTTTTTTTTTTCACTAAACAGATCTTGTAAAATAGGTAAAAATATTTTATTTCCAGCCTATTTCTAGTAAGATCATCTACTCAAGTTTTCACACGTACTCTTGTGGTATATTAATTTTATCTTTTAATACAAAATAGCTGCACCAAGCACAAACCCCACTATCACTCAAAGAAGTCAAAGCGAGTTTCAAGACTGGAGAAGGAAGTATAAATTCTTATTAATTTCTAATATTAATTCTATTTTTGGCTGACATTCCATTATTTCCACTCATCAATTATCTGGAAACTGCTTCTGGGTAAGAGAATCTCATCAGCTGCCTGTCAACTGCTTTTAATCCCTTCCCCAGATTTCCTTTGGTCAGAAAATTTAAATAAATAGAGAAATAAATTAAAAAAGCAGTTCTGGCAAGGAAAAGACAAAACCACGTGGTTTTACAATTAACCTTAGTCCACCATCACCTTCCCTCCCCTGTACCTCATTCATAAATAAACACTTATTTCGGCAAATACGTATTAAAAGATCGAATCTGCAGGAAAACATCACTTATTTCAATGTGTACAAGGGCTCAACAAATTCTCACCTCCCAAATAAACACGAAGTCGAGGTGAGCGGAAAAACAATTCCATCAGTCCCATTCCTTTTAATGACAACAATTTTCCCGTAGCGCGGCATCTTCAAAGGTAGAGAATTTTACCTGGAAAAGAACACCCGGATTACTCATCCCAGCAATGTATTTGCGAGAGTGAACTGATGTATATTTTTATACTTTGCAGAAGAATCTCTGCGCTGTTTACATATGTCACATATTCTCATGTAACCTGCGTTATTTCTCACATAAACACGAAAATGCCAAAAAGCGCAAGCGATTCTCAAAGAAGCATATAAAAACATACTTTATATTTGAAAGGAGTAAGCTAAACTAAGTGAATTAAATGGAATTAAGAGAGACCCTTCTGGAATTTTTTGCTCGGCTTCATGCGAGAAAACACTCGTTGACAAGAAGCCCCGACTTTGCCTTCAGGAGTCCCTTTTGCCTGTACCTTACAGAGAACGGCGATATTCGGTCTCCTGCACCCACAGCACCCAGTTCACAGCATCCACCGGCTCCTACAAGTGAAAAAAGCCACATGAGCCGCCCAAACCCACATTTACGAGTCCGGGCTCCGGGCGGCCGAAGTCGCCGGCGGGGACGCGGCTGCCGGGGGGCCCATAAACGAACACCGAGGGGGAAATAAACACTCATGAGGTGCCAACAGC
>WEIV01026140.1:270033-284363 GCA_013390005.1 Calyptomena viridis
AGCGGGAGCTGCCGCCGCCGCCGCTCTCACCTGCTGGCGGCGCCGCGGCTGGGGGAGCGCACCGAGCCCGTCTGCCCGCGAGAGGTGGCAGCGGGTCACCGGACTCTTTTAGCTTTGCCCGGTGCCTGCTCGGCGGAAGGAGAAGAGAAACTACCGAGCTGACAGTTGAGATTTTGAAAAGGAGCGCGGCGGCCTCTGATTGGCGGAGGTGGCTGTACGCGACGCGCGGCGGAGCCAATGGGAAGCGGCGAGGGCGGTTTGAGTTCAAACGGAGGCGCCGCCCCCCGGGAGCCGCTCGGGGCCCCCCCCATCCCCTCACGGCGCGGGGAGCGCGAACCGGAACCTGTGCTTGTGCTTCAAGCGGGAACTGGGCATAAACCTGTGCATAAACCTCTACATAAACCCGCCTGTGCCCTTACCTGAACTTGGACTGGTACTTGCATCTGTTCCCGAACGTGTATCTGAACATGAATCTGAACCTAAGCCTGAACATGTTCTTGTACCTGTATCTGAATGTGTACGTGTGCCCACACCTGTACATGTACCCGAACCTGTCTCTGTTCCTTAATCTGTACCTGTACATGAACTAGAACCAAAACCTGAACCTGCGCCTAAATTTAAATCTGTACTCGTGTCTGTCCCTGTGGCTGAACTTGTACCTGTGCCTGAACCCCAACCTGTAGCCAAACCTGAGCCTGCAGCCAAACCCACCTTAATCCAAGTCTGAACCTGAACCAAACCTGAACCCGAACCAAACCTGAACCCGAACCCGAACCTGAACCCGAACCCGAACCTGAACCCGAACCCGAACCTGAACCCGAACCCGAACCTGAATCCAAACCCAACCTGAGCCCAAACCCAACCTGAGCCCAAACACACCTTAATCCAAGTCTGAACCTGTACCAAACCTGAACCCAAACTTGTACCCAACCCCAAGTTTGAACCTGTACCCAAACCTGAACCTGTACCTGAACCCTAAACCTGAACCTGTACCTAAACAAGAACTTGAACCTGTACCTGAACCCAAACCTGAGTCCATACCTGAACTTGCACCTGGACATAAACCTGAACCTGTATTTGTACTTGTACCTGTACCCAAACCCAGACCCAAACCCAAACCTGTACAGGTTTATTGACCCCTCTGGCAGGGAGATGGAGTCAGAGGCTCAGCTGCTCCCAAATCTGCACCTCCTGAGATCAGTGAAAACCTCCCAGAATCACCTCACATCACTGCAGCTTCACTTTGGCTTTCCAAAATAAATTAAGCAACTGTTTCTAATCAGATTAAAATATTATTAACCACAAAAATAATGGTTAACCATAAAAATACAGGGTTTTAAAGGGGGAGGGGAATAAAGGGAGCAAGGATGGGAGGGGAAAAGCAGCAGTAAAAGTTAAATTAGTATTTGAAGTCCGTTTTAATCAGGATTTTAGGTACCTTCATTTAGCTACAAAACTGATCCCTGTCTGTTCCCAGACAGGAATCCACTACCAAAACTTGAATTTGAGGATTTGTGAGGCAAATGGTCAAGAATCAAGATGAACAATGTGTTCCTCTGTATTTGGAGACAGAAGAACAAAAACCAAAAGCAAAACAAAAACAAAAAGAAAAAAAAAAAGAAAAAAAAAAGAAAAACACACCAAAATCCCCTCTAAAAACCACAATTAAGTAACCAAAATTTAGTTCAATCACAAAGACAGAAAGAGCTGTTCTTAGGCAAATCCAGTATCATCATTGTCCTTATCTTTAATGAAACTTAGATTTTTATATAGCTGTCATGTTTGCATAAATTTAAAAATCTCTAATCAAAATTATAATCTCCAGGTATTAAAAATGAGAAGGCCTAATTTGAAAAGAGCCAAGGAGAGAAAATGAAAATTTAAGCCCTTTGAATATAATCTCAGGTCAGAAACATTTTTCCATAGGAAAGGCCCTTAACAATAAACCCTCACCACAAAATACCTTTTAAAAATACTTTTCAGAAAAGATGCAGATTTTGCAGAGATTATAGAATTTCTATCTTTAAGTTCAGTTCTTCTTGCACCAGTGTCTGAAATTACAAAATATAGGCCCCAACCACCTCATTTTACTCTCTGGAATCTCCTCTTTGTGAAACACGAGGTGAAGATTTAAAAGCAGGTTCACAAAAATCTAAATCAAATTAACATCTATCGCTGCAAAAGTAAATAGAAATTTAAAATAAACACAAAGTACTTCTAAAATTTAACTCGGAATAATTTGAAAAAAGGGAGACTAATTTAAAGGTTATATTTAAAATTTACGGATTGTATTTAAAATATACCCTACAAAACACATGTAAGTTTGAATTTCTGGTATTTTCCCCCCCTCTATTTCCAAACCTCCAAACATAAACTGATATCTAACACATAATTCCATATTTTATCTTTAAAAATGACCACAGGGAAACATCCTGAAGGAGCACTGTGGGTTCCAACTTGGCCTTTTGTACACAGCATGTTATCAAAGACATAGAAACCCAAACCATTTCAATTAACAAATTCCTTCAAAAAAAACCCCTATTTTTACTGCAATTAATCTACAGCAAAGACAAACTCACTCCACTTCTTTCTACCCAAATATAACAATTTAAGTTTTATTATAGGAAGTAAGGGAAAATAGAGAGGTTGTTGAGTGATGCCTGAATAAATAGTAATAATAATTAATTATATAATTATATAAATTATTATTATTATTAATTTTGTGTGATGACTTTAGGATACTGTAGATGTGACAGATGTAAGCAGCTTTTAAATCCTATTTCTTTTCCTTTCAATTAAATTACATTCAAGTCTATTTTACAAGCTTAGGTGGGGTTTTAATTGTATATTGAGTATATTAAGTTAGGATATTATTATTATTTCAGCTTTTCATTATCATTTTATTCTCCTGGACAAAATTTAAATCTAAAACATTCAAAAATCAGGATTCTATTAGATAACTAATTGGATAGAATTGCTAATAAAGCAATAAAATTGCTTTAAAAAAATTGCTAATAAAGCTATAAATTGCTTTAATAATATTAAAGTCAGAGTTTTCCTGGGGTCTTTACCAGTGCAGTTACACCTGAACAATGAATATAAATCAAATAGTTTCTACTAGTAAAACTGTTTGAAAGCTGAATTTATCACAACCTCCACCAGCCCACATGTGATCAAACAAAATAAATAAATAACTACAGCTGCAGGATGCCAATAATTGTATATTGTGGCAGGAATGACTGTGGTTTATTAGTGCACTCACTGCACAGAGCCCTGTCACAGCCTGGGTGACAAATGTCCCTGCAAACACAGCTCTACTTACAGGGGAACACAAATTATAATAAAGGTTTTAAGCCTGGCTTTAAATCTGTCTCCAAGAGCAGCAGCTCTCTCTGAAATAGCATCTGGATAAATATTTGCAAAAGTGGATTTACAGGAGGGGGGATAAAAAAAAAAAAGACATTTTTCCTTAAGATTTAAATTTGCTCTTTCGTTGATTTGGGAACAATTAATTTTGGAGGAGTAAATACACAAATACACCTGAATACACATTGAGCTAAAACTGTCAAAAATGGGGGGGTAAAAATAGTTTCTTTTAAGTCAGTGCTCGAATTTCCTTTAAAATCAGCATCTTAATCCCTCCTGTGAAGATCCTGATTTGTTCAAGTGTCTGAACAGGTGGTTTGGAAGCCCTGAATGGACTTTATTTTTCCCAGATTTGTATTACCAGTGTTTTTTAACTCAAACTTTAAAAAACACAAGTTCCAGCTAAAGCTTTTATTAAATTAGGGCTTTTATAGAGTATATAGGTATTAGATAAATAAATATTCTGGCTTTTCACATTGGATAAAGCAAAATCTGAGATGAGGAGTTACTGTGTGATGAACCCCTGAAAATGTCATGATTCTCATTCAACTTCCTCTCTTAAAATCATAATTTATTGCACTGACACATTATTGCACCCAAGATTTTGGAATGCTTGTATTCATGCACAGAACCTCATTTCGACAAATGATTTTATGTGGGAAAAATCTGCAGAAGTTTATGAACAAATGTGGTCTATATTCCAAAATGTTTTCTATTTAGATTTAATAAATACTTTGAAATAATACATTTACCTTCAATGGTGAAAGAACATAAACTAAGGGAAAGAAACTATGAAAGCACTAATATTTGAAATAAGATTTTAAATAAAATCTGTATTTACAACAGTCCAAGTTCATCTTGAAAAGCAGCTTCCCAATAGGCACAGAAAGCCAGGAAAGGTGAGTGGGAAGCATAGGATACTTCTAATATCATGGTGGAATAGGTCAGTGTTAAATGTAAATTAATACTTTGTCATCCATCTCCAAACTGGGAATGTTCTGGGGCTGGACAAAGGATTACAGAATGACCCACAAGGATCAGCCAAGTCCAATTCCCTGCCCAGGACAAGAATTCCACCATGTGTCCAATCTAGGAACACAAGTCTTAATCCAGGACATTTTGCCATCAACTTCAACAGAAGTTGAATCACTTTTACTCCTAGAGGGGACCACGGAAGGGATTTTGCTTCATCCACTCAGTCCTTGGGCACATCTGAGTCACAAATTTGTGCACTTGTTCATCAGGATCCGGGAAAGATTCCACTGGATTCAGCAAATTAAATCAGTTTCTGTTAAAGCAGAGCTCATATTGACGTGACTACTTAGAGACCAGGGAGGGAAGTTATTCCATGTGCTGCTTCCTTGGAAGCTGCTTCTACCTCCATGGAATCACAGAATGGGTTGGGTTGGAAGGAAACAGAGATCATGGAGTCCCAATCCTTCCACTATTCCAGGTGGATCCAACCTGGCCTTGGACACTTCCAGGGATCCAGGAGCAGCCACAGCTTCTCTGCCCAACCTGTGCCAGGGCCTCCCCACCCTCCCAGGCAGGAATTCCTTCCCAATCTCCCATCTCTCCCTGCCCTCTGGCAGTGGGAAGCCATTCCCTGTGTCCTGTCCCTCCATCCCTTGTCCTAAATCCCTTTCCAGCTCTCTCATAGGAGGATCCCTTCAGGTTTTGGAAGAGGAACCATAAAAATCTCAACTAGAAAATCCTGTGCTCAGTAATTCCTTCCCGAGCTCTTCCCGACTGGAGAGTTTTCCTTTCTTTGTGTCCCCCCAAGTGACAAGTCACAGCTGAGATCTTTGGTCCCACATTCATGGATAGTTTGAGAGGGACAATCAGGAAAACACTGGGACAATTTCTCATGTGATGGAAACAGGGGAAAGAAGAAACTGATTATTTGCAAAAAGAACTTCCTTGGTGAAGTCTCAACCCGATTAATAAATCAGTAATTCCCCTACTCTGTGCAAAGTAGCACAGAAAATGTATAAACATCATTAGAACAAAGCTCTTATGAAATCATCTAAATTACAACCTAATCCTTTAATACCTCAGATGAAGAACATTCGCAGTCAAGTTCAACTGCTTGAAAAATTCTCAATTGAACTATTTCTGCACTGAACAATTTCTGCACAACTTAGACTTGACATATGTGCCCTGTACAGACCAAACACAGCTTTGATCTGCCTTATATTGCTTAAATAACCCACTAAAATAAATACATTTCATGAACAGTTTACAATTAAAGTGTGCTTTTTTCCTAAAAGCTGAGTTTCTAGAAGCAGAACCATCTTCACCACAGGATAAAGAAGCACAAGATCTTTATGGTATTTTTGTAATGTTTAAAAGCAGGAAAAAAAAACCCTTATCACCATTAAAATAGAAGAACATCCATATGTTCACTGTAGAAACTGTGCAGAGCTGTAGTAATCAATTATTATGATAACCAGTTTAATTTAATTAACCAATGACTAATTATAATTAATACTTGAGATTCTTTTATTTTTTGGAACCACACCAAGACATCTGTCCCAAGTTAACTCCAACTGTGCATCCTGAGAGCTGCTAAAAGTCCATGATCCAATCACTCAACACCATTTATCAGCTCATCTGGAATTCTCCAAAAGATAACAGCTTTTACATGGAATGGGAAATTAAGACTCATAGAATCACTAAGGTTGGAAAAGACCTTCCGGATCATCAATTCAACCATCAACCAGCACCACCACGAAATCATTTCCTCAAGAGCCACATCCATGTGTTTTTTGAACACTTCCAGGAATGGGGACACCAATGGGAAGCCCATTCCAATGGTTTACAACCCTTTCCCTAAAAACATTTTTCCTAATATCCAACTTAAACCTCCCCTGGCCCAATTTGAGGCTGTTTCCTCTGCAAACGTGCACAGGAGGGACATGCAGACTAAAAGTTCTTCCAAGCAACTGTGGAAAAAATCCTGGAATTCCCTGCACTGAGAAGGTGCTTCCCAACTGGGAAGGTGTTGGGTGTCCTGGTGAAAAGGGCTGAACACAAATATCACTTCATTAAATCCTGCTTGACATGAGGATTGTAACCTCAGAGCACAGTTACTCCTGGTTTACACAAACCTCCCCTCCTTGGGGCCTTTCTTGATTATTTTTGTCAACATAAAGCTTGGTGAAATTAATTAAAAATTTGTGAAATACAATAATTTATATATTTATATTAATTTATAATTTATATACAATGGTGGGCAACAGAGCTGGAAGGTTAACTCCTATTTTTATCTTGGTAGGACACCAAATTTACCACAGGTTTATTTCACTGTATTTAAAAGACCTGTCAGAGTTCTGCATTGTGAGATCCCACTTATCCACACAGTTTGGGAAGACCTGGATTCAATCTCTACACTCTTTATATGCACAAGATTCACTCCTGACTTGACTCAGAATATCCCTCCCAAACAGCTGAAAAATTACTTCTCTAAATAATGGATTTCAACTCCTCCAGAATACTTAATTCCAAGGAACACACAGCACAGGAATGAAATTCAAAGATTTAAAGGAAGCAATGCAGTTTGAGAATAAAACCAAAGCTTTGTTCTTGCAGCAGAATGTATTAGATCCTGGGATTTGCATGTACAAATAATTCAGCAACATTCACCAGCATTAAAAACACAGCGAGATCAAATTAGAAACGTAATAAAAGAAAATAATAAGAGCTGAAACTGTATAATACATCCATATATTATAAAGATTTGACAAATTAAATACATTTTGGTTATACACAAAAGTTTCAATAACTTTACATGGAAAAATGGGGTGAGGGAAAGGAAAACATTTTTCAAAATACTGAACATGGGTGGTCAGGCCCATTTTCCAAAGTTTAAAAAACCGATACGTAAAAATAGCCTAAAAAACACTGGTAATTACAATATGCATTTTCATTAAGGCCCAATTCAGCCAAGCACTTAAGGGATTGCTCCAGGAACACGGAATCCATGGTATTCCCATGGATTAAAGGTGTTGGAAAGCAAATGGTGAAATGCTGAGCTGAACTGGACCCAACCTGAACACATCAGTCAAGTCACACAGTGACCAAAACCACAGACAGATCAGAATGGACAACTTCCAATCCAACCATTTGGCCTTTGAAAGGAATTCCATGCAATGTAAGGGAATTGAAAGGAAAATCCACATCCAGCAGGACACAGCTCCCTGGAGATCAGGGTGGACCCAGGGATTGGGAAGCAGCTTCCCAAATTAGGAATTCATCAGGAAGGAGCTTTACTTGTGGCTCCTGAAATATATTGGAGGTGTTTCTTTCTCCTCCTGGACACCTGGATGGAGTTACCAAGGAAAAGCTGAGGACCCACTGAGTAGTTGATGCTCCAGCTTTACTCCACCCCTACTACTGGTTGTAGTACAACAGGCTTGTAGTAAAGCCTGTGGGCAGCTGGAGTAGGGATCCCAACACCACCCCACCTCATCCTATGGCACTGAGACAACTCTCCATCCAAGCTTTTACTCAAGGGCCTCAAAAATCAGATGATTATCCAAACATTGGCCAAATGCCTGGAAAGATCCTGACATCGGGATCAGAAAATGGCATTTTTTTGCTTTTTTCTCCATCCTCATTTCACCTCAGAGTTTCCCTGTGTTCCAAATGATCCTCCTGAAACCCCCACCGTGTCCATATTGAATTTCTTGGATGGCTTTTTTAAAATTCTGATGGAATTTGAGCATGCAGCAGGAAATGTCAACTTACTCAGAGCTCCTCTGTGTTACTCACTGTGGCTTGAGTGTATCTTCTCATAGAGACTCACACCAAAGGTTCGGCCTTTAAACAATCTTGGGTTTAAATGCATAATTTACTGTACAAATAAATACAGAAGTGCATCCATGGGAAGACAAGCAGTGTGGGAATAGGGTGCTTAGGAATTCCTAACCTGCAGCTTTTCCAACCAGGATAATTTGGGAGGAGAGGTTTGGGCACCACCCCGTTCCCTTGCATTGGTACAACAAAATAATGGCATTTTTTAAACCAGAAATGGGATCAAATAGTGCAAGAACAGCAGGGAAATGCTCAGTGGAAGCTGCTTTTTTAAAACGAGGCTTTTTTGTTTGCATGGAAAAAGCCCAACTGGACAAGACAGAATTATTGCATATTAATGATGTAATTAAGTACAGCTTCACCTCCTTTGTGCTCATTAAGTCATGGATGCATTGGGCAGAGTGGAAAAGATATATTGGTGGAAAAGGTACATTTTTTAATTATTCAACATTCAGATGCCCTGTGATTTTTGGATTTTGCAACCCCCAAACCTCTTGTTTGGGGCTCTCAACATTTCAAAGTCTTTATATCTCACCAATCCTATTATCATTAGTGCTTTCACTAAAAATATCTCTATACACAATCATATTTTAGAGAAACAGAACACTCCTTTTTATATAATATATAAGGGAGGGTAAGAATTTAGAGGAGCTTTTTCCTGCAATTCTCAATATTTCTGGCATTAAACTGTTAGTAAAACTTTTTTTTTCAAATTTTTACCAATATTCTCGAGTCAAATCAAGGAATAAAAGTTCATCTCTTCTGTCTTTGCTTAAAGAAGTGGAAAATTCATCACATGGATGTAGAGAAGAGAAGCTTTAACTCCATTTCTGGCCTTTCTCTTCAAGTGGGCAAATTCAGGTGCTGCAAAATAGACTCTTCAGATATGCAAAATACTCTCAAAATAGGACTAAATCACATTATTGTCCCTCTAAATCGATTTAAGCTGGTGAGATACTTAGAAAAAATAAAATAACTGGGCTTTGAGAGGTGTCTTAATTCAAAAATTCAAATCTGTATTTATACTGGTTCTCTCTCACAGACAGTAGGATTTAAAATCAAACTTGTATCAACCTGCAGGCTCTTGAAAACAGCCTTGAAAAATAAGTATCAATTTTTATGGTGAAGAGAAATAAATTTATGGCCAAAACACGTTTAAATATATGAACCACAAGTGGCTTTTTTTTAGTATTAACTGTAAATCAGCCGTGGAAAGTTTCAAAGATTGGGAGATAACATTATTGATAAATATTTATAAGTGACAAAACTCCCAGAAATAAACCCTCCAGAATTAATTGACTGTTATTTAGAATAAAGATTTCTATCCCATCTTACAGAGCTATACAGTATAGGAACATTATACTTTGCTTTAGAAGATATTTATATTTAAGAAAGAACTTTGTACAGCAAATGCAACTTTTAGAGCCAACACAACATTGTATTTACAGGAAAGACAACAATCCAACTGACATGGAATAAATTAACAGAATATACAACTCTTTATACAGACAAATTAAAAAATAAGGCAGAATTCTTATTTGAAATTAGCATAATCAGAAAAGATGTCGATGAAATCTTGTACCACTCTGTAGCAGAATTCATACTGTTCCTGGAAAACAAGAAAAAGGTATCAAAATGTGCTTTGATTGCATCTGATTACACTGAGAAAACCAGACTTCTGCAAGTCCCACTGATAAATGCAACATGTTTAACTGGGACCAGTAGCTGAGGACTGGCCTGTCCTGATTTTTATTTATGTATATTAAATTAATATTTAGATTTATATTTATGTATTTAGATTTATTTTTTAAAGTAAAACCTGCACTATCTCACTTTTTTTTTTGTCAAATAGAGGCTGATTGTTGCTCTTCTGTTCAAATGATTCCTTCAGGCTTCCAAGGTAATTGTTCTTAAACTGAGTCCATCCTTAGACCTGGCCTATCATTTAAATCCAGGCTCCCTGGCTGTCAGGGGGTTCCTGCTACAGCAGGGAGCTGCTCCTGAGCATTCCCAGGGAGAATCTGGGAATCACAATCCAAATCCCATCCAGTGCCACCCCTGCCATGGGCAGGGACACCTCCCACTATCCCAGGTGGCTCCAACCTGGCCTTGGACACTCCCAGGGATCCAGGGGCAGCCACAGCTTCTCTGGGAATTCTATTCTAGTCCCTCCCCACCCTCCCAGCCAGGAATTCCTTCCCAATCTCCCATCTCTCCCTGCCCTCTGGCAGTGGGAAGCCATTCCCTGTGTCCTGTCCCTCCAGCCCTTGTCCCAAGTCCCTCTCCAGCTCCTGGAGCCCCTTCAGGCTCTGGAAGAGGCTCCAAGGTCTCCCTGGATCCTTCCCTTCTCCAGGGGAACATTCCCAGCTCTCCCAGCCCATCTGTTCTCCACCTGGAATACCATCTCCATCCTAAGGGGGGGGACACATCCTGATTTTCCAGCCATTCCAACAGGCCCTCAACAGGATTTGCTGGATTACAAAATCTGTAACATCACTGCCAACAAACAGAACTGGCATCCAAATTCCCTCATGCTGGAATGCCGAGTTCACCAGGAGCCTTTTCACAGGCTTGGCTGGGAATATCTGTGGCAATTACACCCTGAAGTGACATCATTAAATCACAGAGCCAGACCAAAAAAAAAGTATTTCATCCCTGTCTCAGCATAAAGGGATAATCCAATCCCTTTTCTTCCCATCTGTAGGAGGGAGAAAATATCTACCTGGGAAAGGAGGGTTGAGATAATTGTTTCAAAGAAGTTTCAAATTGTTGAATGGAAGCTGCTATGAAGATAAAAAAATATCAGAATTTTCTGTATTTAAGAATTAATAATAATTTAATAATAAAAGTCTCAAAATTAACTTTTTAATGTTTATTCAATAGGGACGAGCTCCTGGATTAAGCCTCACATATTAGTTGTAGATGACTTTTAGGAAGATTTTAAGAATTTCCTAAACAAGGTAGACACAATTCCAGGGAAGGGATTCCCAGTCTCTGGAAGTATCCAAGGCCAGGATGGACAGGGCTTGGAGTAACCTGGGATAGGGGAAGGTGTCCCTGCCCATGGCAGGGGGTGGAACTGGATCATCTTAAAATTCCTTCCCACCCAAACCATTCCATGATTCCCTGTTTCTGCCTTCCAATGACCAACTGGGAGCCAATTTCTGCCCAGATACATCAAGGCAAGAAAGAACAACTGATAAACAGCTTAAAAGGCATTTATTTCATATATTTTATCACCTGCAACACTCAAAAGATGTTGTTTTATCTACCTCAAGTTCCCAAAAAGCAGACAATGTTCAGCCAAGCTGCATCTTTAGAAATACTATAAAAACCCCTGTAAACCCCCAGATTTCTGACAACACCTTATACACAAACACAGCCACGATGCAGAATTTATGCCAACCTGCAAAAACCCCCCTTTGTTCTCCTTTTCCAAGGATATTCCCAAACAGAATCCTTGTTGGTAAATGTCCTACCAGTGTTTGCACCATGTGTGGCCTTTGGAGTCTTAAGCTTTTCACAGCTTGAAACACATCGAGGAGCCCTTCAGCCTTCACTCGTTCCAGGATGTTGCTCAGGGCTATGAAGGTGCCTGTTCTCCCTGCACCAGCACTGCAAGGAAAACAGGTTGGTGTGACAAACTGGGATAAAAACAGGGAAAGAGAAAGGATTGGGATAGAGAACAGCCAAATGTTGGCGTTTGTGCTTCTCTGGGGTGGATGGATGTGAAATTATTCATTATTACTCCAAAGAGATTTGGTGGGAAATGTTCTGGTCCAGCTGTGATGGTTTTAATGATTCTTTGGATCACAGAATCCTGGAATGGGTTGGGTTGGAAGGGCCTGGAAAGCTCATCCCATCCCGCCCCTGCCATGGGCAGGGACTGCTCCCACTATCCCAGGAGGATCCAACCTGGCCTTGGACCCTTCCAGGGATCCAGGGGCAGCCACAGCTTCTCTGCCCAACCTGTGCCAGGGCCTCCCCACCCTCCCAGCCAGGAATTCCTTCCCAATCTCCCATCTAAATGTCTCCTTTTTTAGGTTAAAGCCATCCCCTTTGTCCTGTCACTGTGTAAAAGAGACGCATCTCCCTGTGCACTCTCCCCTTTTCCTCTGAAAACATACTTTAAAAAAAAATTCTTAAAGCCCATACAAATGGTTTTCTTTTTTTTCTTTTTCTAAATTTAATTGAAGAATTTTAACTATGGATGCATTTGAAATGCATCCACTGATTAAACACATTATCTTCTGGGGACACAGCACTACCCTCTGCACACCCACTTCTCTTTCTGCAACTCCCTTGAAAACAAAAGAAGTTAAGAAAGATCATTTTAAATCTGACTAAAACTTCATTTCCTGAGACAAAGTTTAAAGGCAAAGCACACACAGAGTAGAAAAACCAGAATTATTTGGTCTCTAAATAACCCAAAAATAATTTCTAGTTGATCAGAGGCAGCTGCAGACACTCACTGGGAGACAAGGGAGTGAGGACTGAGAACAGATTGACTTGGAACTCTGTTGGCAACTCAGCAAAATCCTTCTAAACTATTTAGGGGATGCCTTGATTGTACTCAAGAACCATTTTTTTTAGCAGCTCCTTCAGCTGCTCTTAAATAGCTGAAAAACCAGAATTTTTACAAGGTCTTGTGATGACTCTGAAAAATCAGTGAGAGACTTGAGATGTGTTTAATTATTCATAACATTCCACTCATTTATATTTGAAGACTCAAGTGTGACTTCATGGGGAAATTCAGGTAATTCCAAAGCTGGGAGGTACAGCAGGGAATTTTCAACAGTAAAAATCCTGAATATATCGTGTGGGGTGGGTTTTGTTTTCTCTTAAATCCATTTTAAAGGGAATTTTCTTTTATAAAATCAGGGGAAAATGCATGCAAATTATTTAAGGCTTCAGAGAGGCTGAAGCTCTAAAAGCTTGTAAAAGTAGAAGTCAAATAGCTCAGATAATATTTATACATCTAATTTGTGCAACTCAAAGACATCTATTAAGTTACTGGTGAGAACCCCTTGATATTTCACTCATTGTAATTATAATTAAGTATTTCAAAACAAGTGGCTGTTAAAATTTGTCAAAACCAAAACACCGTCACCATTGAGTGGGAAACCCCTCAGATCCCAAGGGAAAACTGCAAGGAGCAAAACACTTCCAAGGCAAGGAGGAGAAAGTTGTGGTAATTAATGTGTGTTGGTACAAGTTCACATCCAAAAAAAACCCAATTCCAACTCCTGGCTCAAGTTCCCAGGACTTGTTTGCTGTATTTGGAAATACAGGTGAGGGCAGAGAGTCAAACATAAATCAGAGACTCAGAGAGAGCCTTGGAAACTCAAATCAGAGCAAAAATAAAAATAAAAATCAAAGCATATAACCAAGCTTTTCTCTGCAGTGGGATCACAGACACACGGAGAAAATACATCATTCATGTAAGAAATGTTTTTAAATACAAAATTATTGACATATGTTGGCCTCCATGTATTGCTAGAAGGTGACCAGTGGCCCAGAAAAACCAGTTTATCTTGTGCAACTTGTCCGAGAGGAAAAGATTTAAAAGGCCAGGATTTAGAACAAATTTAACCAATTTTGAGGTAATCAGAGGCAAACCAAGATTTTTTAGGGCTCTGAAACTTACTGAGCCTGTCCCTGTGTACTGTCAGCTTGACCTTGACTTGAATAGAGAAAAAGCTTTACTGTTTTAGAAAATTAAAAAAAGGTATGACTTCTGAATGAGGAAAGGGCAGAATACCAGTTTTACTGCTATTTTGGTTTTTAATCAGTCCAGAAAAAGACAATTTTCAAGATTGATAAAAACCCCCCACTGAAAAATGTAATTTGAAAAACCCAGATGAAAAGCACACGTTACACCTTTTAAAAAGAAAGGGAAAAAATGCTGCAATAAAAATGTACAATTATGAAAACCAAAATCCAAAAGCGAAACCTGTCACAGGACAAACATTATTCCAGTTATCATCTCCCAAGTTCCTCTCAGCATTAATGTAAAGATTGTTTTCTCTCTGCTCACATTTTGCCTTGGGTTTAGATTAGAGATGTATTTTTTTCTCCTTTATTTATAAAATTTTACAAAATTATTTATAAGAATATTATATTTGTATATATTATATATTTTATATATA
>WEIV01026140.1:284497-371857 GCA_013390005.1 Calyptomena viridis
AAATTTATATTTACATTTATAATTTAAATGTATAAAATTTCTGATTTTATAAAATTACTCAAAATTCATTAAATTTTATCCTTTATTTCTAAAACCCAGTCCAGAACCCCCAGGTCAAAGCCAAGAGGGGACCCACCTGCAGTGCACAGTAATGGGGTGATTCCCTGTTTGCTGCTGCTGCTTCTGAACGGCTGCAATGAGGTCAATCATCCCCTTCCCTTCTGCAGGAATCCCGATTTCTGGCCATCCATGGAAGTGGAACTGCCGGACGAGCCTGCTCTGCTTCTCCTGGTTACCCTGTGAGCAGGAAAACACCACATTTAACCACTTGTTACCTCATAGAAAACACACTTCCTACACCTCAAACATCTGTACCAGCAATTTGGGACCTTGATGGTCTTCATGGTATTTCCACCCTCAATATTCCATGATTCTACATTGGTCATTCAGCCCTGACAGGTGTGTTTCTAAATCCCCATCCTCTCTGCTGATCATTTCCCCCATAATTTCCCTTTGGATTTCTAGTTGTTCCATCTGGAGGACTAAGGATACACTGAGAGATTGGTCACCCTGAGTAGCAAGAGTTGAAAACTTTCCTTGTGCACCAAAATCCAAAGTGCTGTTGAAACACCACAAATCATGGATTCGGCTTTGCACAAAAACTTCACAATGATTGGGCTTATCTTGATTAAAAGCACAAAAAAAAAAAAGCATATACAGGTTTCCCAGAGAAGCTGTGGCTGCCTCATCCCTGGAAGTGGCCAGGTTGGAGCAATCTGGGATAGTGGATCCCTGCCCATGGGATGAGTTTTAAGGTCCCTTCCAACCCAAACCATTCTGTGCTTCTATAAAATATCTTTTTTCATAAATTTTCCTTTATATCTACGTGGGAGAAGGTAGAAAAATCTAGAAATTACATCACCACCAAAGGAGCAAATCCACGTCCCACTTTGATCAACCCCCCGTTTCCCTGGCCACAATTTTCAGGAGTTTTAAGCAAAAACCTTTCATTTACATTTCCTCTTCATGTGGATTAACCACCTTTAGGGTTTAAACAGAAATTCCAAAATTTAAGACACACGTTTATATTTGTAAATGCCTTTAAAAGGGAAAAAAAAACCCCACAACTCCTGGAATTTTCCAGGATTACCTGACTGTACGTCACCAGGAAATCCCTCACACTGATGGCATCCAACAGGTTGTCACTCTTGATTTCCACGGTGATCTCTCCGTGAGTCACAGAGCCCTCCGATGGCCAGTACTGGCAGCATTTTTCCTGCAAAATCCAGAGGATTTTAACCACTCCTTGAGGTTTTTTTTCCCAGTTATCCACATTGTTGTGAATCTCTGATAGAGGAGGTGACACCCAGCACAATAAATGTGTTCTGAACAGTTTGTACTGCACTAATAACTAAGAATTCAGTAATAAAATATTGCTCTAATATAAACCAAAAGGATGAAAAGGGCTTGGGAGGCAAATGTTGCTTGAAAACAGAGTAGAATAATATATGTAACTCCTGAAGGCAATGCAGTGTTTTTAAAAATCTCCCAAAATCACCAAAAAAAAAAGGATTTCCCAGCACTGAAACATCCTGGATGCAGCGTTGAACCTGGAATCTCCAATCTGCAGGAATCTCTTAATTAATTAATGGTCTTAAGGAGAGGCTCAGAATGAACCACTGAAGTTTATACTGGCACAACTGGGAGGAAGGTTTATACAAAAGCTTTGCCCAGCCTGTTCCCACATCCCAAATTCCATGTCAGGCATCCCTTAATGTCAACTGGAAGCTTTCAAAAACCCACACGTTTTGGTGGGTTTTCTGATAATTCAAACCAAAGCAGCACCACTGACCCAAATGGTGAAGCAAGTGCTCATTTTAGCAAAAAAAAAAAAAAATTCTTGTATTTCTGGCATTTTTAGGCAACAAATATTTTATGTGATATTAAAAGGGAATAAGGGGCGAAGAGGAATGGATTTTTGTGGAGCTGTGGGACACGTACCTGCTCCCTCTCCTGGACCTCTGTGAGCATCACAATGGTGTGGCACTTCCACTCCCACACCATCCTCCAGAAATCCTCCACTGTGTGTGGCAGAGGGCCCTGGGTGGCAATGAAATAATCCTTCTGGCGATAGCCCTGCAGGGACACAGCAGGACACGGGTGACAGGGAGCACCAGGGAGCACCAGGGGAGGATGACACGGCTGGGGGGCAGCAGGAGATCCCTAAAATAGGTGCTTCTCCCAGGGAACGAGGGACAGGATGAGAGGAAACAGCCTCCAGTTGTACCCGGGCAGGTTTAGATGAGATATTAGGAAAAATTCCCTCACAAAAAGTGGTGGAGCTCCCATTCCTGGAGGGATTTAAGATCCATGTGGATGTGGGGACATGGGTTAGTGGAGACCTTGGCAGTGCTGGGGGTTGGTTGGACTCAATGGTCTCACACAGGGTTTAATCACATAAATGATTCTGTGATTCTCCAAACTCCCCCGAATTCACAACCCTGAGCTGAATTTTTCGTCGTGGCTGAAGGGATGAAACTCTGCAGGACCAGGTAACTGGAAGGATTTCACCAGAAAGTTGTAACAGCAGCAGCTACCAGGCTTTTCTACAGAATTAACTCAATTTTTGAGCTACATTTTGATGTTACAGAATCGATTAGGTTGGAAAAGACCTCTGAGATCAAGTCCAACCTTTGACCCAACACAACCTTGTCAACCAGACCATGGCACTAAACTCCTTATTTCCACACCAACATGATCTTCACAACCCTCAACTATTATCATTATAATTATTTTAATTCTCATATTTAAACAAAAACAAGACACAATTTTGGGTTGAGCAAGTTCCAACAGGCAGCTGGGAAGAAAGCCTGGAATTAATCCAGGCTTGCCCAGGTAAACCCTGGCTCTCAAAACACTGCAATAGCCTTTCCCTGTGCTAAAAAAAATGGACTTTTGTGTTTCTCAGAGAACAAATATCTACATCTGTTAACCTGAACTAGATAATGGAGCAGTTGGATGTTAGTTGTGCAGCTGATTTATTTTGCTGCCTGTTTGTCATCACTCAATAAAAGCCTTAGTTTCTAAATCTAACAACAAGAAGGTTTAAATCACACCATTATTTACTCTGAGATTGAAAACACCAGATAAGGAATGTGCATGGAAACTCCCAGAAGCCAAAGCCAACTAAAAAACCTCATGTTCTTCATAAACCAAGGTGATTGTGTCTCTTTAAAAGACTTATCAGCAACAGCAAAACATCTGATCTGCTATTTAAACACATAAAAACATTTCATACATACATCTATGAAGGAAGCATTGATGTAGTCTGTATATTCTTGCCCTCTTTTCATGGACAGAATCACTCTATTAAAATCATCTGGAAAAAAAAAAGTCTAGTCTTACTTTTGCCAGCTACACATAAAAAAGCAAAATGCAGAAAATCTATTATTTTAAAGCCAAGGAGGTTTGAAATGTTCGTTTTCAGGTGCAGACATTACAGTGCTGCCCCAGGCAGGAATCCCAGAGAAAACAGGTTGGTTTAAAAGGTGAAACTGCTGAATTATTTAATTCAAAATAATCAATGTAAGATCTGTTGCAATTGGGTAAGTAAAAACCAATTCTTTAAATCGTTTGCAGGTGCTTCATAAGGATATTAAACTTTATAAGGAGAGCTGAATGTGGCCAACAACATGGATTTAGTGTGTGCTCACCACAGCCTTGGAAAACCAGGTATTTATAAATATACCTAAAAATATATTTATAAATATCAATAGGCATTTATAACTTGTTTCTGTATATAAAAGTTGGCCTCTTACATGGGATGATCTGGATGACTCTTGCTTTCTTCATATTTGCTGGAAGATTTCCAGTTCTCATGTTCTCTTTCATGATCCGGACGTTTGTTAACTTCTGCAATAAACCACAACTGAGGGTCAGGACTCACTGGGACAGGAGGGGGTGTCAACCACACTCAGAGGGCTCTCAAGTGACTTTATTGGTGTCATAGTTACAGGGGCTGGGACTGGTTTGTCACTGTGTGGGTTAAACCAAAAACCGGATATTCCAAACGCTCTGTGTCATTCCTGATGGGCTGTTCATGATGAATCAGTGGTAGCAGCTGCCCAGGGCACACTTCACACCCCAATAGGAAAGGAAAGGGATCCAGGGAGGCATTAACACCTCCACACCCAGCTCATGGACTCAGCTGCTCTGACACAACAGGCCAAGAATCCCAAAATATCCCATGTCTCACAGAGTTAAACCACCCATTGTGAAACTCCTTGCCCTGGGGGAGGGACTGGGCATTCCCACCTGAACCTGGGGATATCTAATCCTTGGGTTTGGTACCACTCATGGGATCCAGAGGGGGAAGAGAACTCCAGCAGGACTGGGACTGCCATCATTCCTTTGACAGAACTGTGACCACCATCCCAACTACAAGGTTTCTCCTTTCCTTCTGCTTTTCCCCCAGGGAACCACACAGTGCTGGGCACAGAAGCTCACCAGCACCGTGCTGTTCTCATCCCAGGGGGCTGGGTTGTACTTGGTCTTTGTGGGTCAAAGCTAGTTTTTTTTATCTTGTGTAATTGTATGTATTTTAATTTTTCAGTAAATTGTAACTCTGACTTGTGGTTTCTCTAAATCGGGTTCATTTCTCCCACTGGTTTACTTTTAAACCATCACAACTGGGTATAAAACAAAGGGAGCCTGGTTTTTCATAAAAGCCACTTCATTGTCCTGTCTATAAAAATAATTCTATTTTTTTCTACTAAGAAATAATAACAGTCACAGAATCACAGATGGTTTGGGTTGGAAGGAACCTTAAAGCTCATCTCATCCCACCCCCTGCCATGGGCAGGGACACCTTCCACTATCCCAGGTGGCTCCAGTCTGGCCTTGGACACTCCAGGGATGGGGCAGCCACAGCTTCTCTGGGCAACCTCAGTGCCTGACCCCTCTCACAGCCAAGAATTTCTCCTCAATATCCAATCTAATCAAGGTTTTGCTACTGAAGTTTTGCTACTTATTATTTATTCAGTTTATGCTGACAGCATTCCCAGGACACACAACACAAACACTGTTCTTGCCTCAATGATTATTTGAAAGTACAAATATGACTCCACTTGGCTGCTGCAGGTGGGCTCAGTGCTCTCTGCACTCTGCCCAGTGGACAGCAAAACCCTAGGAATTGTGGAAAAAAGTAGGAAATTTCATGTTTTCCTTTGCTTCCTTCCCTCAGACAGACTAATCTTTGATTTTTGAACTTGTTGCTCTATCACCAGACTTATTTTTCCATCATTTTCTTTTCCAGTTCCCAATTTCTGATTAAATTAATCCTTTAAAGGAAAGACAGAATTCCAGCTAACACCTAGATGCCTTTCAATACTATGGAAAATAAATATTTTGGCATGGCCAAAGCCACCAAAAAGTTCTTACTATTCCTTCAGGACACTAAAATGATTTTAACTATGATCACAGTGTGGTTGTTTTCTGCATTTTGGGGTTTCTCCACTAAACAGAAGTACTTTTTTTTTAACTCTTCCTTCCTGACAGACTGGTAATTGAGCACAAATTCCCTGGAATTCTCCCTGCTGTCAGTCACCACGGAGTTAATAAACCCATTGAGATGCAAATGAGGCGCACGTAACTCAGTTTCGTCTTCCAGCCTTATCTGATCTGGCAGCCAGAGAGAGAACCACTCCACTTTTCCTTCAGAAACAAACCAAAATATTCAGGAAAAGGCCTGTACAACAACACAGCCCTGAATGAGCATTTCCAGACCAGGATGTTCAGCAAGGCCTCATTCACTCCCAGCAACCACAAAACAACTTGTTCCCTTTTATGGGCCTTCTAAGGTTACACTTTTATCTTCTGGGCATAAATCCTAGAAATCCCAGGGCAAAAGACCTCCATACTTACTTTGAATTCTTCTTCTAGGCCTAATTTGACCAGGTTTGGTGCTGCATTGTGGGATGTCTGGAGGTGCTTTTCCAAGGAGGACACGTCGAGCTCCGTGTCACCATAGAGGTAGTACTCAAGTAAGGCTTGATAAATGAAGGAATATTGCATCTGGAAGGACCAGCAAAGCAAGGGAGTGAGAAACTGGGAATTCTGGGCCTTACCTACCTCATTTAGAATCATCAAATCGTGGAAGGGGTTTAAGTGACCTTAAAGATAATTTGCTTTCAACCCCATGCCATGGGCAGGGACACCTTCTACTATCCCAGGTGGCTCCAACCTGGCCTTGGACACTTCCAGGGATCCAGGGGCAGCCACAGCTTCTCTGGGCACCCTGTGCCAGGGCCTCCCCACCCTCCCAGGGAAGAATTCCTTCCCAATATCCCACTTAACCCTGCCCTCTGGCAGTTTAAAACCATTGCCCCTTGTCCTGTCACTGTTTGGTCTACAATCTACTAATTGTTAAAATAATAATAATTAAAAATTATGAAGCTGAACCAGAGTCGTCCTCTCTCACATTCTCTGAAATGCCACTTTCATGTGCAGAGGGAAATGATATCTAAATAAAATGTTCTTTACAGTGATCTTCACAATCCAAACAAGCCTTTATCTTCTCTTTCTACTGGGCTTTGTTCACTTTCCAATTATAGAATCCCAGAATGGTTTGGGTTGGAGGGATCTTAAAGTCCATCTCATCCCACCCCCTGCCATGGGCAGGGACACCTCCCACTATCCCAGGTGGATCCAACCTGGCCTTGGACACTTCCAGGGATCCAGGGGCAGCCACAGCTTCTCTGCCCAACCTGTGCCAGGGCCTCCCCACCCTCCCAGCCAGGAATTCCTTCCCAATGTCCCATCTAAACCAGCACATGGAATCCTAGAATGGTTTGGGTTGGGAGGGAGCTTAAAGATCATCCAGTTCCTGCCATGGGCAGGGACACCTCCCACTATCCCAGGTTGCTCCAAGCTCCATCCACCGTGGCCTCTTCCAGCTGGGCACCAGCACAGGACATACTGGGATGTTTATCCGACTGGAAATGCAGAAGTATCATCTTCTTTGAGTGTGAAAAGTCGTAATTGCAGGAAATTTTGGCCCACTCACATCAGTCTGGACCATCTGTGGCCGCTGGTTCCGGATTCTTGACACGAAGTCAAACACATCCACCTTGTGCTCCGAGTGCATCATGTCAATGATGGCGTCGATGACGATGAAGGTGCCCGTGCGTCCCACACCAGCACTTGGGAAGGGAACAGAACACACAAAATCCCCTTGGAATCACCAGCTCCGCAGGGATTGAGGACCTACCTACGACTTGTGCTGAGAGTGGACCGAAATACTCACTGAGAAACAAAATTTCATAGATTTATGGCATGGTTAAGGTTGGAAAAGTCCTTTAAGACCACTAACCCATGTCCTCAAGTGCCACATCCACGTGGCTTTTAAATCCCTCCACTGCCCTGGGCAGCCTGTGCCTTACCAGTCTTCCAGTGAAGAAATTTTTCCTAGTATCTAATCCCAAAATCCTCATTTTTCATTTTAACAATGATAACAAAAAAAAAGTGAGTTCTTAACACACTCTTCCCAGCCTGGGTGTGATGACACCAGAGATCTATTTAAAAATATTTTTGAGAAAAAAAAATCAGCTTGAACATCTATAAAATTTCAACCCAAAGTGAAATTTCAGTTATTTTTTTCCTAATTTTTAGTTCCGCATTTCCCACCACCCCCATCCCAAAACTTTTATTTGGCGTTTATATCCACGACAGCCACGAGAGGGAGCGCGATCATCAGAAATTCCACAACTCCGGCGACTTTCAGCTCTTCCTTCCAGAGGAAAAGGGCATGGCATCCTGTGCTGGGCATTAATAGCTCTCCTTAAAAATTCCCTTGGTTTACTGTGCTGGAATGGCCACAAACGCCTCCAGGAACAGGGGAAAAATGTCTCCCCTCATTCCCAGCGGGCTCAAAAATACAGAGGGATTTTCAGCAAGGAAACATCAGGTTTTAAATAACTCCAGAAAAAATACTGTATTTTTAATAAAACTCAGTTCTTATGTCCACACACACTTTGAACAGTAACACCAGGGGAATTCAGAGCCATTCCAGAGGTCTGGAGGGATGAGGGAGAAGGGTGGCCCTGTGATGAACACCATGGACCTTCACCAAATTCCCACCACAACTTTGTGCCTCCTGATCCCTTGGGATTTAATCCTCCATTTGGCAGAGTCCCCTCACTCCTCCCAGTCCCAACCAGCTCCCACCCTCTGGTCCCACTTGGCTCCTCTCTGGCCATGGTGGCCAAGGCTCCCTGTCCTCTCTTCCCTTCATTCCTGTTTGACACCCAGGACAAATTCCCCTCGTGTCCTACTCTTTGGACTCCCAGTTGACACTTCTCCCTCTTCCTGAGCCATCCTGGAAGGCACCTCCATGTCACCCCCTGCCAGTTCACACTTGTCCACTGCTCAATCCTGGAGCTTCCACCCACTGAGCCCCTTCCCAGCCCCAATTCCTTTTTACACATCCCCGTTCCCTCACTTCCAATCACTGCTGAATTCCACCCACATTCCTGCTAAAGTTGGTCATTTCACCAGCCTTGACATTTGCCTCGGAATTTCCCTGATTTTATCCATCCTTAATCTATTCCAGGGAATCCCTTACTCAGCTATTCCTCACCACACCTCTCTGCTCACTGAAAAAATGTAGCTCTAAAAACTCACGGAATAAAAGAACTGGCAGAAAATCCTGCCACTCCCCTGCCCTCGTTTTCACTTCTTTACTCCCAAATGCCAAATTTGTGCTTTATAACTTCCACGAGATTCTGATGGAGCTGCTTTGGTCACAGTGCTGAGGTGATATTTTTCTGAAAGCTCACTAAAAATGGATGGTTACTCACTACTGATGGGCTTCCTTTTCCTTTTTCCAACAATTCAATGGTGTCACATCCTGAACTCCAAGGGAAATGAAGTGTCCCCTCTCTCCTCCTTCATTCCTGACACGGGTCACACTGTGCTCTGTTGGCTCATTATATTTAAATCTCTGCAGATTTTAATGAAGATATTTTATATTCCCCTTTATTTTGCCCTGAATTCTGCTGATTAAGCCAAGTACAGCATTTCCTGCTGGTGCCAAATAAAGCACATAGAAAAGGGCTGTAAAAACCTCGTGGGTTTCTCAAAGGGGAGACTGTGAGAGACAACTAAAATCTGCTTTTTCCATTTAAATGGTTTTCTTCAAGTCTCTTCTTTATGACACCTGGGAAAGAAGGTGAATCCCAGCAAGGTAAGAGCTGGATGGAAATGATGGAACAACACTGGCTTGGTCAGGACAAACACCCTCTTTCCACTAGGCCACATTTCAAGGGAGTATTTCTGAATGTCTGACACAAGCAAGAAAAAAAAATAAAAAGACAAATACATGAATTTACAACCTTTTTTCCCTTAAAAACAAGGCCCAGAAAGACAAAGCTGCTTCTCTTTTCTTTTTATTCCACACTCACTGCACTAATTGCTCCTGAAAAGACATTTCTTGCTCAGTTGTGACCTTAAAGTTGCTGTAGAAATTCCAATTATTCTCTCAAAACTGATCTGGGGTTTGGTTTTAGTTTCATGAAGACAAGATTTCAACAGTTTAGCACGAGTGGGAATATGGTCTGTATTGGTATTTAGCACATATTTAAAATTGCAGCATTTAAGTCTCTTGAATGCAAGCCTTTATTCCAAATTTTTAGGCATTTAATGGCTAATTTACATAGCAAACTGCAATTTTACTGTGGGAGAAGTGGGGGATGAATTCCCAAAGCAGCATTTCGTGGCAAAGGTCACAGATTTGCATTATGAGTCTGTTTTTCTGACAAAGAACATATTTATACCAAACAATGCATATCACTCATGGATTTTAAAAAAAAAACCACAAACAGCAAAACAACAACTTCTGTTTGAGTATTAAAGTGACAAATCTTCTGAAATTGCTTTTACCCTTTGCTCTCAAAAAGCTCAGCATATTATTACCCTGAAATATAAATATATAAGTAAATTTATCTATACATATAAAGGGGCACACACTTACCTACAGTGAACCACAATGGGACCAGCATGGGCAGGATTCAAAGCTTTGACTTTTTTCAGGAATTTCAGCATCCCAATAGGTGTGAAAGGCACCCCAAAATCTGGCCAGCTGGTGAAGTGAAGCTGTGTCACGAGCCTTGGAGCTTTACAACCATCATGAAGCTGCAGGAACACACAGACACTGTTGGACACCTCATTTTTCATGCAAAGATTTATAACCAAACTGCCCTGGTTATTTATGACTTTAATTCCTGCAACATTCAGAGCCTGAGTCAAGGATTGGAAGTTTAGAGTGTATGGAAAATAAAACCACTGAGCAAAAATCACAAGGTATTTTATTAATGTATTAATAATGTAATTTATTAATGTATTTATTATAATGTAATATTAATGTAATTTATTAATTATGTAATTTATTAATGTAGTTATCAATGTATTTAATGCTGCTTCTTTGCAGAGAAAATTGGAATTAACCCAGGATAGGACTGCAAAGAGTAAAACTCACAATTTATGTAAATAACGGATCTAATCTGAGGTTCTTTTTCACTTATAAAATCCTCACAACACTTTTTTTAGCAGACAAACCTCACAAAATTCAGTGTAAATATTCAGGATGTGGCTGTGAGATGCCAAAGCTGAAAAAATAAAATGAAAGAAGGGCTGCACATCTAATGGGCAACTGCTGCCAGGTCTGAGATCTGAACTACAATAAAAAATAAGCCACATAAAAAACAAAATAAACCACAGAAGCAATGGCAGCACCTCCTCACCTGCCCTCACCAACCACAACCTGCCCTCAGGGTGACCAAAACTGATCTGTCTCACAAGCTTTTGGGCTCATCCAGGGTCAAGGACACTTCCAAACTGGAGAGACCAAGTGGTTTTGTGAGGGGGCCTTGTGTCCATCTCTGAGCATCCAAACCCTCCAAAAGTGTGATTTAAAAAATAGGGGTTTAGTGCTCAGCAGAATCAACGCCTGGGGCCCTTCCCAAACCTTCCAGCCCTTCAGTCCATCCACATTCTGTGCCATTCCTTCCTCTCCATCCTGCTTTCTGAGCACTTTTATCATGGATCACCAGTCCTGCCAAACTGGTAAAGCAGCAGAACTGCTTCGTGGTTTAAAATGTGTAACTAAAGCTCAGGGAATCCACATTTTAAATCTGTGTTAATCCACATTTTAATCTGTATTTTAAAGAGTCATCAAGCTTGGAAGAGACCTTGAAAATCATCCAGTCCAACACCACCAAAATCACCCCCAGGGCAGGTTTAGGGGTTCTGGGCTCTCTGTGTGGTTCTGGATGTGGTTTATCACCTCTCACCAGCCCAAATGGTCTTCAGGGATCCATCAAAATCACAGTAATTGCCCTACAAACACATCACCCCTCCCTGAACTGAGCTGGAGTGAGGGCACACCCTCTGCAAGAGCAGAGCCATCCCCATCCCCACCACCTCTCCTGGGAGCTCCAGCTTTAACTCAAACCAAAGACAACAGACATCAAACTGACACTGGCTGACTCCAAACACCCAAATTCACTCCTTCATTTATCTGTGCAATTTGTCCCCCCAAAAAGGTCAAAGTCCCTGCTCCCATGTTCTTTCACAAGGCATGACTTGCCGTGGCCCTTGGAGACAAAAATCCATGAATTACATGGATGTCACACAGACAGACCCTACATCAGAGACACCACGCTCTCCCCCACTTGCCAACATATTTAATTCATTTCCTGGATTTTCCTGGAAACAAATACTGGCCATGTCATGAGTTTTCTCTCAGAATTCCCAGGAGGAGGCAGGAGCAGGGCTGTTCCTCACCGAGTGCACGCAGAACTTGCGGATGGTGTAGTCCACCAGCACTATACAATCCTCCACGGACACACGGACATTCCCATAAGTCCAGCACCCCTGGTCAGGCCAATACTGGTAACATTTCTCCTGCACACAAAATCACAGTGAGTTTTACACCACTTCCACTGCTGCTCACTCAAAGCAAGGCAGTTAGTTGAAAGCAGGCTGTGGAAATAGGGATGTCAGAGCTGCTTTTACACCTTGCTCAGTGCTGCTGCTGCTGCTTAAATTGCTGCAGAGAAGGTGAGAACAGCTTTGAAGTTGTTTTTTTAACCTAATCAGCTTTTGTTTCAGTTTGTTAGGGGGTGTTAAATGTGGGAGCTGTGAGGGTTTGACTCTGTTCTCAAGTTTCAGGTGCAGTGAGAAATGCAAGGCAGACCTTATTTCATAGGATCACAGAATTCCAGAGTGGTTTGGGTTGGAAGGGATGTTAAAGATCATCCCATTCCACCCCCTGCCATGGGCAGGGACACCTCCCACTATCCCAGGTGGCTCCAACCTGCCCTTGGACACTTCCAGGGATCCAGGGGCAGCCACAGCTTCTCTGGGCAGTCATTTGGAATCAGGAACATCCAAATTTAACAGCTCTGGCTGCTCACATTGGGAATGAGCCCTAAAGGATTGCCTTGGCTGTTTGGGCTTCATCAGGCAGCAGGAAAACTGCAGGAAAATAGGAAGTAACACCATGAAGAGGCAAACAAGGAATTCCCCATCCATGTAACAGAGGAGGAATGGGGGGACAGCAAGGAACAGCATCACTCTCACAGTGAAGCAGCTTTAATTTTTAGTTGTTTTGTGCATGTGCCAGAAAGAATTTTGAACCCCAATACTCAGGAAAATGAACAGTTTTTACGTTCATTCCTAATCAAACCCACCCACAAGTGCAGCCTTAGGGTGGGATAAAACCATGGATCTGGGTTATGCAGGACACAATCAACCATCACAATTTTTTCCTTGAGAACAACTGATAGAAAATTTGTATTTTAGAAATGAAAACTACATTTTAGAGCAGAAACTCAGCTGTGCTGACAGGGACCAGGGGAGGAAGTGGTCAGAAATGCATCTGGCCAGAGCCTGAGTAGCAACAATTGGTTTTGGAGCACACAAGGGACACCCCAGAGCAAACTGCAAACCCTTTACCTCTTTCCTTTCTTTCAGGTTGGTTAACATGACAATAATGGCTGATTTCTGCTCCCATATCATCCTCCAGAAGTCATTGACTGTTTCTTGCTTGGGTCCTGCAGACAGAACACAGCAATTCTCAGAAGAGACCAGCACATCCCAGCACATCCCAACCTCCCTGTCCTGGTGCCCACCCAGACCTGTGTTCACAATGTTCTGCACAGCTTTTCAACACACCAGATATTACTTTAACCCACTCAGATTTTATTTTACACAACCATATGCACCCAAATGTACATTTCTAGCACATCTCTCCTCCCTTGAAATATTATCCATGGAAAAACAGAATGGTTTGGGTTGGAAGGGACCTTAAAGATAATTTATTTTCAACCCCCTCCATGGGCAGGGACACCTCCCACTATCCCAGGTTGCTCCAACCTGGCCTTGGACATTTCCAGGGATGGAGCAGCCACAGCTTCTCTGGGAATTCTATTAGTCCCTCCCCACCCTCACAGCTAACAATTCCTTCCCAAAATCCCACCTGTGTCCTGTCATTCCATCCCTTGTCCAAAGTCCCTCCCCAGCTCTCCTTTAGAGCATCTTCCAGTGCCAAAGTGTTCATTCTTAAATATTATTTTTATTACTAGATACAGCCCAAAAATTCCTATGGAAATTCTAATTCCTGTGGCAGGGAATTTTGTATATCAATTTTGGAGAAGCAAAGCAGGGCTGGAGGGGGAAGATGAGCCTCTTTCAGAGAGTATTTACAGTCCAAAGGCACTGGGTCACCTCACACACACCTCAACTGTGACTTCTAAATCCAACTCACATTTGACCACCATGTGCAGCTGAAAACAACCTTTAAAACAGCTCTACAATTAAACATGTTCAGCCCCACAAGGCACAGAATAGAGAAGTGAGACTCAGTTACCTTGTGCTGCTATGAATTTATTCTTTTCTTTATAACCCTGTGGAAAGAAGTATCACAGCAGTTAAAGGATGAATGGAGACATGGCTGTCAGAAAAATGCTTATTTAATTCCCAAAGTTTGGCCAACAGTGGGCAAAGATCAACTTACATCTATATATGATGCATTAATGTAGTCTGAAGGTGGGACTCCATCAATTTGGGTCAAAATCACTCTGGAATGATCATCTGAGAGAACACAGGAATGTTGGCATGTTAATCACTGTGAAATAAGTTATTTTCCTGCCTGCAGGAGGCCTGGATAAGCACAGAATTCCCAAACCACTACCAGGGACAAGCCACAAACCAGACAGGGTGGGCACATACAACACGTGAAGAGCATTTGTGACCAGTGAAATTCTTATTAATTGAATATTTTCAGCAAAAAACATCATGAAAGCCTTCTCAGTGGCAAATTACTTGTCTGATTTAAAAGCAAAGAGAATGTCTTACATGGCAGGATGTTGGGATATCTGTTTTTCTCCCTGTTTTCTTCCTTATTTGCCATTTCAAATGTTCCCTGCACATATCCAGTTGTTAATGACTAAAAAGAAAAAAAAAAGACACAGAAGTCAATGTGTTAGAAAACTTGTTGTCTGCACATTGAGTAGGGGAAATCTGCATTTTCACACATTTTCTTGCATCCAAGAGAACGAAAAACAATTTCCCCCCCCCCCCCCAGTAATTTCATTACTCTATAACAAGAAAACACATCTTGGCAAATTTCACTAGAGAAAATGAGTTCAACCATTTAGGAAAAATAAGTTGGTTTTTTTTCCACCAGAGATCAGTTATTTAGAAAGTCATTAAAGTCTGAGCTGCTTCCATCTGTCCATGGTGACTCACAGCACTGTGACCCACACCAACACTTCAATAACAGAAATAGGCTTTGATTGTTAATATTTCAATTCTGAGAACATTAAATATCAAAAACATCTTGCTCAGGGCTGCAGGTGAGAGCCCAGCTCTGGCAGAAAGGAAGGAAGGAAAAATAAACAGCAATTTTTTTATGCTGTAGGAACACGAGTCGACTTCTGTAAGTCAGCAGCAAGATCTAAAGGTGCAGATAAATTTAGTCAAGCTCAAAAAAAACCCAAAACACAATGAAAACAGTCTTGGAGAGCAGCCAAACTGAAGGAAAAAATGGAGAGGAAGAGGGTGAAGATGAAAACAAGATGTCCAAGTCAGAGCTGCTCAGACCAAACGGACCAAAGCAGAGCTGAACTTCCATAAATTCCTTTTATTGAACTCCTAAAACCTCAGGATCAGCACATGGGATCCCACCAGGGAAAATCCCAGTGTTTTGGGAATGCACAACCAGTTTCAAACACTCCCAGTTTGAGTCACAAGGGAAAAAGGGGTGAGTGATGGGAGAGCTCAAAGCCCCATCCCTGCTCGGCTGAAGAGAGCAGGGCTTGGAATTCCCCCTGGAAAAGAGCAGTTGTGTTGTCAGGGTGACACGGGATAAATAAGGGGGTGGGGAGCACTTGTCCTCCTCCACAGAGGAAACAGCAACGTGCTTTTGTGGCTTTGGGGTGTTGGGTTTTTCATGCCACCTCAACCTGCAAACGTGAAGGAAAGAAAAGATTAAAAAAGGGGTGAAAACAGAAGCTGCTTTTAGTAAAGTGATTCATTCCTTATTTGAATGACGCCCGTGGTTTTGCATCAGCCCTTTTTGCTGATTAAAATGCATTTGTGATTTATAAAACGCAAACTTAATTTTTATATAAGAACAAATAGTGGGAGGTGTCCCTGCCCATGGAAGGGTTTGGAACTGGATGATCTTCAGGGTCCTTTCCAACCCAAATCACCCTGTGATTCTATGAAATAATCATCTTGACTTCTTCAAACTTGAAGTCAAACAAATTCCCACCAAACAGTCACAGAAGTTCTGCTTCTTCATGTGAAAGAGGAATGATGAGCAATGAGCTCTGGCAAAATCCTGTCTCCATCCCCTGCTCCTGACTCCTGCCAGCCCCTGGCATCTCCCCAGGAAGCTCCAGGGTGGGTGGTGAACCCCAGTTCCCTGTTCCCACCCCCGTGGAGGATGTGATTCATGGAGGAGGAACCTCACCACATCCTCCCCATCACAAGGAGCTGATGAGTCCTGGTGGCACTGGGTGATCTGCTGTCACCTCACTGATCTCCCCCACTTCCCAGGATCCCTAAAATCCTGCTGAGTCTTCCAAAGGGCTCATCCCACCCAGCAGCATTTCCTCCTCTTTTTTTGTTTCCCCTCACTGAATGAGCCACAGGGATTTCTTAACAAAGTCAAAATTACAATTTCGATGGGAAGCTTTTCAGTAATGAATCTGAAAATCCCAAACTTCTAACATCCACTTTATCTTCCATTAGGGATGACAAACGGAGGCAGGGCCATTACTGACAGGAATAGGGTTTTTTAAATTGTTTCCTTTCTTTCCTGTGAAGAAAGAACACTCTTCCCAGTGCCCTGTGTGCACAAAGGGATCACATAACAAAAAAGGAAGCAAGAGAGTAGAAGGAGTCTTTGCTATTTTGGTGAGTGTACAAGGAGTGCAATGTGCCTCTTAAGGGTAATTTTGGCTTTAAAGACAAAATCAAAGGTACTGAAGAACACCATTAGGTACATAAATCTAAGAGAACTGTCCTCAAAAGTCAAGAGCTGCCCTCAAAAATCCTTTCTGCCTCCTGCATGTCTTTACTTCTCAGCATTTCCAAAAATATCACCTGGGACCAAACTTGTTTGGCTGGTGTTCCTGGCCACCTCTGGCTCACAGGATTCAGCATTTTCAGCCCAAACCCACTTCAAATCCCCACTGGAGCCCCTGTGTCTGCATTCCCAGAGGTGCCAGATCCCTGCACACTTTAGATCAGGCTCTGTGAAGCCAACACCCCATCGGGATCCCTGGGATCCCTCAGCACAGGATCCCACAACAGGTGGAGAGAAACCTTAAATCCCAACCCATCCAACCCCTGCCATGGGCAGGGACACCTCCCACTATCCCAGGTGGCTCCAACCTGGCCTTGGACACTTCCAGGGATCCAGGGGCAGCCACAGCTTCTCTGGGCACCCTGTGCCAGTCAGGCCCCACCAGAGCTCAGCAGCTCCCACCCAACGACTTGTGGGCAGTGGAAAGCTTTGGATCCATCCCAAACCTGCAGGATTTGGCAGCTATGGCTTTGTGGGGCAGATACAGGTGTAAGGTCAGGGTGGGAGGATGGAGGGGAGGGCAGGGGGATGCTCTGAACATCACACATCACAAATGTCTGTGCTGAAGGGTCTTCATTTATCACCCTTTTATTCCAGTGCTGCAGCACAAACTTCCACGTGTCATTCCCTGCTTTATGCTACTTCATCCATCACTCTAATTTCCAGATGTCTTTTCCCCTTCCTTCCCTTCTCAGGCTTGAGCAAACAGTTCATCTATCCATTCCAGCAAGGAAAAAAAATCACATCAAGTATCAAGAAAACTTCAGGTTCCACCAAGTCCATTTGTAGGGACCAGAGTTTCACACACTCACAGCTCTGGGCAGAAAATCATCCAAGCAAAGAGGGTTTAAAATTTCAAATGGATGGTTTGTTTCACTCCAAACTGCAGAACTAATTAATCAGAAGAGTCAAAACCCACCAGCACACACCTTGTCAAGGTAGTTCTCACATTCATTTTGTCAGCTTGGGTAAATATCTCCACAATGCTCCTTCTCGATAAGGGAAAATTATGTGTTTTAACGATACCATAAAACTAATTGTAGATATAAATAGGCTCCCAATTAAGAACAGTCTGGCTAATCAACACATGCACTGGCTTTCACAAATCCATGCTTGACATTTAAAATACTGCTCTGTGCTGCTTCTGCTGTGAAGGGAAGGGAAAAGAAAGAATGAAAAGTAGAGAAAAGGCCCCAAATGCAAAGTCATCCCATTGTATTTCTCCATAGGAAGTGGCCCTGCAGCAGCTCACCAGACTCCAGGGATGATTGATGTGCACAACCACACAGGGCTGGGCAGGTTCTGGGCAGAAAACACTGACCAAGGTTACATTTTGAAGGAAAACCCTAAAAGTTGAGCTACTTCATAGAAACCGTGTGTTTTAGGGCACAGGAGCTGCAAATAGGGAAGTGATGGGATGATAAACAGCAAAAAGCCAAATCACCAGGAAAATAGAAGTCAAACCTCACTAGGGTGATTTTAAAGGCCACACTGTGTCTTTTCCTCCTCCGAGTACTTCCCAGAGAGGTGAAACACTTGACTCACCCAAAAAACCCTCCACCACCAGCAAGAAAATCAGTGCCAGAGATTTATATTCAGTGTCCTCCTCCCAGCTTCCAGGCAAACACTAAAGACCTTCTTAAAGTGTTATCAAGCATCAAATAATTCATATAACACCATTTTAGCCTCATAAAGCAGTTAAATTCCAGATTTCATCCAGACAAAAAGTGTCACCACCCATGACAAGAGTCCCTTGAATGGTCCCAGCACTCCCTCAGTGCTGGATTATTGATACTTGCAGGGATTTTGGTTTGCCCCCTGGTTTTGTGGAACTCACATTGAACTCCTCCCGGAAGAGCTTCCCTTCGTCTGCCGAGCGCATCCGTATTTCCTCCTCCAGGTTTTCCACTGGAATAGGGAAATACTTCTTGGGGCCCGAGGGAGACCTGCTGAGCAGCATCACCCTTTGCTGTTCTGTCAGGACAAGGGAAGGGCACGTTAAAAGCATGTCCACGGCAACAGGTATCAAGAGATTCCCAACTACAAATGATGCTGGAAGACGCCCAATCAAATTTATCACACGAGACTCCAGTTGGGGACAATTTAAAGGAAATAAAAAATCAAGTCATAGGTCAAGCAGCTGCTTTGGGAACATAAGAATAGCAAGGAGAACCTGCTGAAATGAATGGTTTCTGTATTTACATTGGATTTAAATCAGTTTTATTTAGGGAAGGAGAAGGTTCTTTGTGCTGGCAGAGAGCAGGGACAGCTTTTGGCCAAGAGACGTTGTGAGATGATTTCACTTGTGAAAATATAATAAAATATAACAACAATAAATCAAATATAATGTAAAATAATAATAATAATAAACAATTATCCAATTTGGCAGCCAACAGAAACTCTGCACCAAGACCAGCTGTAGCTCTTCTCTTTTCAAGCCCCAGCAGAGCAGGAAGCTGAGGGTACATGCAGAGGTTTGACTTTCCCTCTGACGGATTTTTTTTATCATTAAATTTATCATTTTTCTCTTGGTTTTGGCTCAAGTAACTTGTACAGCCCCTCTGTTTGTTGGGTTTGAACTGAGCCCCACAGAGAGACCCTGGGAACAGAAACAAACCCAGCACAATTCACAAGCCAGAGGAAAATATTTTTAACTCCTCAGAGTGTTTTATTTTAGTGCCATTAGCTCCAAAAACTGCCCTTTGCTTGCTTATCTTCACATTCATGAAACAGCCATAATTTCAGTGTTAAGGACCTGTTTTCCCCATTTTTACAAGAAATTCTGCAATTCTTTCTCTAAATATAAATATCAGTATCAGAAACTTGGGTCTCAGCTGACATCTATAAAACATAAAAACACTTACAAAGAAATATGCTGTATCCCAACTTAGAGTGAAAATTATTTAAAACCAACAACTAAAAGTTAAGATTATATACAGACATATTTAAATATGGATTTCTATTTCAAGGTCAGGTTGGATGTGGCTTGGAACAACCTGGTCTAGTGGAAGGTGTCCCTGCCCTGGCAGGGGTTGGAAGTGGGACCTTAAAGCTCATCCTTCCAACCTTTCCACTCTAGAATTCCATGACTGTTGGCAGGATTTGAGTCTATTTTTTTACACTATTTTCCCTTTAATAAGTAACTTATAGTTACTTATATAAGTAACTATTATAACTTATATAACTTATAAAACTTAAAACTTTTATATTCTATTATTATAACTTACATAAGTAACTTAACCCTGCAACTTATAAATAAACCACAAATGAATAATCCCAAACTAGAGAACAAGGCTGTGTCCCCACACAAACCAAACTGACCACGTGAAATCCAACCCCTCCATACCTTGTTCTTCCAAGATCCCATTCGGCATCTTCTTGTCCCCGGAGGTCACCACAGCCTTCCTGTGTCTCCTGAACCTGAAACACGGACACCAGCGGGGTGAAAACTCTGCTCAAAGCCAAACAGCCTCATCCCCACAGGCTTTTTTTACCAACCAAGTCATTCTAGAGAAACTCTTTCTGTTCATGGTGACGGGCAGAGGCCCCGCGTTGTGCCGGAGGTTCTGCCTTGGCTTCCTCGTGAGGTCACGGCAAAAGGGGCTGAGCCACTCGTTGCACGGCCCCACAAACACCCACCTGAAAAAATACCCCACCAGCACCAGGAAAATGAGGACAACCAGAGCCAGGATGAGCAGCGAGGTCAGCAGGTCCTTGTGCAAGTTGTTCTCCTGCGTCGAGTCTGTGGGGTGAGACAGAAACAGGAATTTCCTCGTCTGCTGCAAAAAGTGTGGTTGGAGTATCACAAAATCCTGTGCTATAATCTGTGTCTGCTTCGGAAAAATATCAGTATTATCGAAAATAGGCAAAGCTCGAATTGAAAATTCAATTTTTTTTGTTGATTTTTTTCTTCCCTCCCCCCAATCAACTTCAAACTCCCAACTGGATCATCTCCTGCTGAGGAAATCAAGGAATTTTTTTTAATTTAGGAAAGAATTTAGCTGTTCTCAAAGAAAGTTGAACAGGTATAAGGTTTTAAGCTGAATTTGAAGTCTATTAAGAGGTTTGCTGCAGTGCCATTATGGGCACTCTCTTTCTCAGCCAGACAGAAATCACCTAAGAATGCCACTTTCATATAGATTTTATTCACTTATATTAAATATAAATGTAAGACCAAGTAGGAATAATGACATTTTCAACAAATACTCAGAATGGAGATGAAAAAATACATTTTTGCTCTATCTAGTATAAATTCTGAGTCTCATCCTTCTGCTAATAGTGTTTTATGTGTGTGACTCTCTCACTTTCACTTTCATTATGCTTCTGTAACCTTTTAATTCTTCTGAATAATTCAATATATAACACATTAAAATCATTAAAAACCCAACATGTTTTATTTAAGGAAGCAAAACTCTCAGCCTGAACCTTCAGCAAGCAAATACAACCCTACAACCACTCTTCCAAAATGAAGGAATTTTTTGTTGCTGCTGGTGTGGTATGTTTCTTTCTCTTTTAAACTGCATTTACACACTTCTAATGAATTTTTCACTATTCCTACAGCATTTAAGAGCTGACAGAGAGCAGGTTTAGGTGGGATATTGGGAAGAAATCCTTCCCTGGGAGGGGGGGGAGGCCCTGGCACAGGTTGGGCAAAGAAGCTGTGGCTGCCCCTGGATCCCTGGAAGTGTCCAAGGCCAGGCTGGAGCAACCTGGGATAGTGGGAGGTGTCCCTGCCCATGGCAGGGGAATTAGATGTGCTTTAGGTCCCTTCCAACCCAAACCATTTCAAGATTCTATAAATTATTCAGTGGCACATAAAATCTACAATAATTTAGGAAGGAGTCATATGGATCAACCAACTGTCCAGAACTGATGGCTGAAAAAATAATTTCGTGTTGTTTTATGTCTTGTGAGAAGCTGGAAACTCTCTGGATGCTCAAACAGGGTAACAGGGCATGGAAGAAAATTCCTTTCCAGGCACAGGTGAACTAGGGACATCCAAGGGAAGGAGGTATCTTAAGTCAACATAATAATACAGAGAAAGGGAAGGTAATAAAATGCACAAAACCTGACATTGAAGTGGTGTATAAAGATAAAAGTGACAGGCATGACAAAATTGTAATCAGAAACCAGGACTTGGCAGGGTTTCAGGAAATCACTAATGGAAGAAATGTCTGGATGAACATGAATCACCAGAGACACTTGAACACTTTCTGTGGGGAGTTTAGCAATTCTGTGTGGAAACCAAGGGCTGACAGAGAAACAAACAAAAAAACAGCTATTTTTGCCCCTCATAGACAAAATGGAGCCACTTTTGGAGTTCAGAAATTTCAGACTCTGTATCTCAGAATCCTCCAGGATTCAGGGGGTTTGTGTAAGTTCTCTTTGGCTCCGTGTCAAGACTCATGACACAAGGGGGGAAAAACAAAATTTGCATCACGAGGGAATTAAAATTTCCCTCAGCCCATTACACAACACCACAAATCAGCTGTGTGTTCCTCTCACAGAACTGATGTCCCTCACACCACATTTTTGGGGTGTCTTTGGAAAACTGATTCCCAGACAAACACTGAAAGCCTCATTCCAAGCCAGGAGAAAAGCTCAACCTTCTGCCAAATTACTGCCTCCATTTTTATTAGGTAAGGACGTGATCAAGGCAAATTTCTGCCCTAAAATCTCACTTTTCCACCTACCATTTCACAAGCAAATCGGGTCAAACCCCACAAAAAGTCCCTTTTTTCTTGCACATGGGCACCTGTTCTCAAAGCCTTGCAGTTGCTCCCCAACAGCTTCACCCCCTGCCTAAGGCACTGTGTGGTTTTAAACAGCTTCATTTATTACCTGTGTTTTCTTTCACATCTAGATGCACCAGTAAATTGATAAATGTAGCCCAAAAATTGCATGAGGAAGTTAAAACTGGGCTTAGGCCTCTGCAGAATCAGAGGCTGAAAGACCTTTGGCCAACACAACTGTCCACACACAAGTGGGATTTTAAGGGGAGACAAACAAAAACATGAAATAACTTTTTTAATTAATGCTGCCTTAAAAATTGATGACTGAAACATGAATAAATGCACACAGAAGAGGTAAATCCTCCAAACCAGATCCCCACTGCCAGGGAAACTCTCTCACTGCTCCCACTCCAAGAGTTGAGGCCCAAAGCCACGGGAATTTCTGTTTGCAGCCACACAAAGATCATGCCAAGGGTATTTTTTTGAGAGATAAAAGGAAATACTGACTTTCATTTTGACAAGAGAGGGGGATTATCACCAGGAGGATGGTGGCAACCCCTTGTGCTTCCCCTGCACCCACCAAGGCTGACTCATGGATCTTTCCCAGTTTCATTCCTGGTGTCACTGGCCTGTGGCTTTGCCTGGAATTGTATCACCATTTCCTTCAGGGATGTTCCCACTATCCATATGTATCAAAACCAGCCATCCCCACAAAAAAAGGGAACTAACAGCAGTGTGTGCACACCAGTAACTGCTCTGTGACCCTCCCTCCACACACCCTCCCAAGCTTTGATTCTCTTCATCCCTGGATTGTTTCCTTTGCCAAGCAGGACCCGAAGGGTAAAACGGCCCATTAATAAAAGTGTCATTAAACCAGCTTTTTCCCTTTCCTAAAGCAAAAAAGCAAAAGGCAAGTTGGGATTTGCTCTTGAAGTACCTGAAATTATTCTGGTGATTGACAAAGAACAGATAAGATCTTGTTTATTGGAGCACAGGAGAAATCCCACCAGAGCAGCTCTGATCTCTTCAAAAAAAAAGGGGATACCACAAAGTCCACCCTGAGCCCTCTCATGCTATTTTTGGAAGAGAAAACCCCAACCCTGCCATGCCTTGGCTGCAGAAAGGAAGCAGCTGATATGCAGCTGATAAGCAGGAGTTGTGTTTGATACATAAGAAACACAAACCCAAATTAGAAAAAAAAAAAAACAAAAAACACCAAATAAAAGAAGAGCAAAGGAAAGACAAATAGGGAAGGGAAACCCGTGCCCAGAGCCTGCAGAACATGGAAGGGAAGCAGCACTAAGTGCAGTAGTGGTGCCTGTGTTTAACACCTCAGAGCTGAACCACGCTGGGTCAAACCAAGCACAACCCACCTGCCACTGCAGGGACAGAATCACTGAACAGTTTGGGCTGAAAGGGACATTTCAAGGTAATCTGGTCCAAACCCCACCCCAAAACCACTTCGTTTTCAACTTCTGCTTTTCAAACTAATTCCTGAAATTGAGTATCTCCCAGCAAAGCATCCCTCTTGTATTTAAATACCAAGTACAATGAGCCGGGTTCCTTCTTCAAAACTCAATTTTCTGACGCTGCTTCATTTCTTTCATGAAATAAGCACCATGAGTCCAGAACAGAAGTGCCACCCTGGGTCCCAACCTGGCTATCACAGAATTCCAGAGTGGTTTGGGTGGGAAGAGACTTTAAAGCTCATATTGTTCCACTCTCTGCCATGGGCAGGGACACCTCCCACTATCCCAGGTGGATCCAACCCAACCTTGGACACTTCCAGGGATCCAGGGGCAGCCACAGCTTCTCTGCCCAACCTGTGCCAGGGCCTCCCCACCCTCCCAGCCAGGAATTCCTTCCCAATCTCCCATCTCTCCCTGCCCTCTGGCAGTGGGAAGCCATTCCCTGTGTCCTGTCCCTCCATGCCTTTGTCCAAAGTCTCTCTCCATGTTTCCTGTAGCTTCTTCAGGTCCTGGAAGGCCACGATTAGATCTCCCCAAATCTTCTCTTTCCCAGGCTGAACAATCCCAATTCCCTCAGCCTTTCCTCCCAGCAGAGCTGCTCCATCATCCCTCTGATCCCTTTGGTGCCTCCTCTGGATTTTCTCCAACAGCTCCATGTCCTCCCTGTGCTGGATCCCAGAGCAGGACCCCACACCAGAGCAGAGCAGTAAATCATCTCATCTTCCAAGACATCCACTGACTTCTTGGAAGTTTAAACCAGCATGAAAAAAGGCATTCAAAGCTTCTCCTTTGCTGCCTTTCCACATCCAACTCATCTGATAAATCCCTTCCCTCTGTTCACACATCTCTGGTGGAAAGGAATTGTAGAGATGGGCACAATCCCTGTGAAATACAGAGTAAATACTACAGGATTTAAACATTTGGAAAGGTTTTAAAAGCTTTACAACTGCAACTCCCAGGCTGCTTTCACATTTAAACTAATTAACACGTGAAAACACAAGAGAAAGTAAAGCAATTCTAACTATGATTAATATCAAAATCCAAATAATTAAATACTGGCTTGGAAGTTGGAATGAGATGATCTTTAAGGTTCTTTCCAACTCAAACCATTCTGGGATTCTATGGTTTGTATTTATTTAATACAGTTGAATACTTTGAGTAAATGTCAGGGCAATTTCTCCACTAAATGGCAGAGCAATAAACCCCAGAATATTCTCACTTGCTGAAATTTCCCCTTTATAGGGCCAATTCCAAGGTGGCAATTCCAGGTGGCCTTGGACACAAGCAAAATGGCAGCAGTGCTAAAAATGGAGCCATCCAGTCTAAGTAACCATGTTTAAAATAAGAATAAAGCTGACATTTCCATCCAGCAAAATGTTTTAAAAAATCAAGTCAGCTAAAATAATGACATGCAATAAATTATAACTATTCCTTTCAGAATCAAAAGCATCTTATCTTTTGGGATCACTCATCAAATTAACATGCAAAAGGAGAGCTGCATCTTTTTTAGGATCTTTTAGTTCTTTCCACAGTCTTTTAAATGGAGTTTTCTTCATACTTCAATCAAAAATCTTTATTTTCGTATGAAAAAAAGTAACATCTTACTTCAATGGCTATCAAATGTATTAGACAATCCCATTATCTTGGAACTTTTTCTGCAGCAATGTATTTTCAGTGGGGATGTACTTGTCTGTCAGACAAAACCCTTCCTCCCTCCTCACTGCAAAGTTCTGAAGGCTTTGATATTCAGGAAAAACAGTTTAGTCATACTAATAATTTCTAAATCATGTCACTGAAATTAAGATTTAATTAAAACGTGGATGATTAGATTACTCTTGTCCACATTATCACACTTAAATTCAACACAATTTCAAATTAAGCTTTGAAGATGAACAGCAACGATGGCAAAACTCCCTTTGTGTTCATGTTATTAAAATTCTGGGAAGTGATACGAGTTACTTCCCTTTCTCAATTCCCATATTCTTGCATCTTCAGCCCAATATTAGTAATTTGTTTTTCTGCTCTTCCAGGTGCCAGACAAGAAACAGGGGCCAACAGGGGGCTACTTGACAACACTTCAGCAGACCAATTAATTAGCAAATTTACACTTAGTTAATCTTGATTTATAGTACCAATTGGTTTATTTTGGAAACACTGAGCAAAACAACACTAAGATTTTGCTCCTCATCCAGCCTGGCCTTGGACACTTCCAGGGATGGGGCAGCCACAGCTTCTCTGGGAAACTTGTGCCAGGGCCTCCCCACCCTCCCAGCCAAGAATTTCAGTCAAATATCCCACCTAAATCTCCCTCTTTCCATTTAAATTACCACAACTAAGGACACAACAATCAAAGGCCATCAGCCAAGTTTGGCATTTAATTTTTACTTGGTTCTTGGCCTCCATTTGGGTGGAAAGTTCACAGGCAAATTAAAAGCAACTAAACCACAAAACACCCATCTATAAAACACTGGGTTGTCAACAACAGTCACCTGAAAACTTAGCAACATTTCACCACACTGTGCATGAGGAACATCAGCAGCTTCAGTGCCCTTCAACCAAGTGTAAGGAGCTTGGAAGGAGCCTTTGGAAATCCCTCTTGGAGAGGAGCTCAGTGTCCCAAACTGAGCAACAGCACTCACCAGCACTGGCATTTCCAAGGATTACAAGGATAAGGACAACTGGACAATTGGGAAGTAAAATATATCATCCCAGAACTGAATCAGTATCTTCATGTAATCCTGGAATGGTTTGGGTTGGAAGGGACCTTGAAGACCCTCTTGTTCCACCCCTGCCATGGGCAGGGACACCTCCCATAGACCAGGTTCTCCAAGCTCCATCCAACCTGGCCACAAAATGTACCTCAAAAACCCCTTATTTCCCCTGAACAAGCCCCTCCCCAGGCCTTTCATGTGTTAGGATGTGGTTGTAGGGGAAGAAATTCTGAAAGCAGAAATGAGGCTGAATTAAAGATACTGCGGTGGATCAGTTTCATTGTTCTCAGCAATTAAACATTAAAAAACACTCTATTTTTCACCTGACATCATCTTACACAGGACACCAGCACTTCACCCACCTCAAGTCCTGCCTTAGGGCAACTTGTATCATTAAAAACACAAAATGTACCTAAAGTTCCTAGTTCCTCATGATGTTCAAACATGTTCATCCTGTTGTCCAAGTCATAATTTATTTCCTATTATCTGTGTCCACTTCCCATCAGAGTGGGAGATCCACAGTGACAACTCCTGGGGTGTGGAGAGCTTGGAAAGGAAACACCCTGGACTTCTCCACCTCTCCCAAAGCTCTCCCATGTTTTTTTCCATACATGGGAAAGAGAAAGTAAAACACACACCAGTCATATGGAGAACAAACACAGAGATCACCTGGTATGATCAGGAGCACCTTAGTGGGGTCAAAGTCCTGGAAAAATACCCAGGAATATGACACCAGAATTCCACTCCTATCCCCACAAATGAAGTGATTTCCTTACTGGTTGTTGTGGTTGGTTTTGGCAATTCAGTTCCATTGGGTGGAAGAGCTTGTGCAAAGAGAAAACTAACACAGAGCAGCAGGACTGAGCAGGAATGTTCCATCCTGGACCTAAAAAAAAACCAAAACAAAGCCAAAGATAAATTTTCAGGTCAAATTACTATTATTTTTTTTTCCTCGTGTCAGAGCAAAGCTAAAAGAAAAAGCAATATTTACTTTAAATTTAAATTTACTTAAGGCTTGTTTTATATTCTCCCATTTTCTTATCGCTGAACGTCCGGTTTTGATGCAGAAGGAAAAGGGAAATAGCAGCTGGGCACATCAAAAATTCCTAAAGGATGTTTTAAATCCTACAGCAGGATGGTAACACCCCACCATCATTCAAAGATGCCACAAATCAGGACAGAAAACCCCATCCATAAAACACAGGAGCTGAGGACACTGAGTCAAGGAGTCTGGAAATCAAAAATACCTGCAGCTGGAATGTTGAGAATAAACTCAAATTTTGAGAAGAAATGCAAAAATCACCTATTTTTGGTGGTTCCTGCCATAATTGTGTGTATTAGACCTGCAAAGAGCAGGAGCAACGTGGGCCCAAAATCCCAATGTGGCCAAACTTCTCCAAAGGCCAATAGAGAATCTTGGAATCACTGAGGTTGGAAAAGACCTCCAAGATCAATGAATCCAACTTTGACCCAACACCACCTTGTGTCCAGTCATTCCTTGAACTTGTCACTCCCCTGGAATTTTGGCATCACAGACACCCAGAGAACAAAACAAAGAGGAAAAGTTTTACCACCAACCAGACCAGGAACCACTTAATTTTGAAAATGCCTTTAAGACACTTTTCAGAGTTTCCTTATCCCACTTGATTCCTATAAATCATTTCACCAAAGTTTTCCAAACACAGCATTTCAGGGTTTGTGAGCCCAGAAAATAATTTTCATTTAATTTGTGGAAAAGGTTTGAGAAGAATGTGATAAGAACATGCTGCTGCTTTGAAGACTCTTAATTCAGGGAAATTAAAAGATGTAGATAAATCAGCTGGTCTAGAAACACCCTAATCCCTCAAAATGGAGATGGCAAATAACTGTTATTAATTTGCTGTGTATTTATCCTGTCCCTAATGAATATATTAATTATAAGAGGCTCCATCTCAGCCATCAGCCTGTTGTGCTTGATTTAAAAATATTTTCCCACAAATATTACTTGCTGTGTTTTGGAAATGGCAGGACACATCCAGATGGTGGCTCTGCACCCACTGCTAAAATTATAACCATGGAAATGCTACACAACAAAGCTCCCTGTTAGAGTAAAATACACTTAATATTACAATTTCCACAGGGTATTGCACACTCCAGCCTAACAAGTGACTAAAAAATCCAGGAATTTGGCACTCAGAGTAAGCACTAGAAAATCCTTCCTTTCTATGTAAAGTGGGATAATCCACCAGAAATAATCTCTGGATAAAAATCTCCCGGAACAACAACTTTCACACCACCTTTTTGCCACTCTCACATGTGTTACTCAGTGAATCATTCCCAGCCTCTCCTACACCCAGGAGTAAACCGAAACTCAGCACACACCTGGAATTCTTTAGATACAGAGTTTGGAAGCTCCGTGATTTTTTTCTCTAACATAACAGGTGAAAAAAGAGTAATAAAAAGCATTATTAGCATCAATCTTTATTTTCTTAAATACCTTTTTTTAATTTTCCCAGTCCAGCTTCCTCCTGACCAATTTCTATTATTTATAATTTCAGACTAAAAGTCTTACTATCTAAGCCCGTTCTTGCATTAGAGAGTTCATTAGATAATTAGTTACATTTAACACCTCACTGCAAAATGCACCTACATTGTATTTAGAATTATAGATGGACTTCCAAAATTAAGAATTTGTAATTATATTGAATTTATGGGTATAAAGCAATGGGACATGAAGTTCAGGACGTGCAGCAGCAGTTAATGGGGGGGAGGAAAAAAAGGAAAGGGGGGGAGGGAAAAAAAAGGAAAGGGGGGGAGGGAAAAAAAAGGAAAGGGGGGGAGGGAAAAAAAAGGAAAGCTGGAATAAAGCCAGAATAAAAGTGGAATCAATAGGGAAAGGGCTGGTTTTGCCAGGGAAAAGGTGCTGCATCCTGGGATATTTTACACCCCCAGCAAAGCTGCTGAATTCCACTGGAATTTCGAGTCATCAGTTCTGGCAGTGGCTCTGCTGCCCGATTTTCCAAGGCAGTGTTGAGTTCACTGGCTCATCCTCAAAATACATCCAAGCTCCTTAAAAAACCCCACAAAGCAATGGAAGCTGCCAGCAGGTTTCCAAGACACCGGAACACAACCAGAACATCAACACTTCCCATAAAATCACACTTAGGAGGGTCTTACAGTTGCCAATTCCATGCCTAAATCTGTCCCCTCCTGGATGGGATCAAGTGGGACTGGAGCACTTGGATGTCCCACAATTTATCACAAACAAACATATGGACTGAGATGATGCAAATTCTGGGATCTCATTTCTGGCCGAAGCTCTCGGCGTTTCCACCTGCTAAAGAAAGGAGTAAAACTTCAAGGAAATTCAGGAGCTGCAGCACAGAGGTGGCTGCAAAGGGCTGAACTCAGCAGGACCAGGCACTACATATGGTCTGGTATGGAATCATGGAATCACTAAGGTTGGAAAAGCCCTCTAAGGTAACACAGCACTGCCAAGGCCACCAGCACCCCATGTCCCCAAGTGCCACATCCACAGGGCATTTAAATCCCTCCAGGGATGGGGATCCACCACCTCCCTGGGCAACCCTTTCCATGAAGGGATTTTCCCTAATATCCAACCCAAACCTCCCCTAGCACAACTTAAGGCTGTTTCCTCTTGTCCTGTCCCTTGTTCCCTGGGAGCAACAGCAACTACTCATCTTCAGACAGGGGTGGATGGGGAGGAGAGCAAGTTGCAGTCACATAAAACCACTGTGAGCTTCACTTGATATTCATATTTACATCCTTCTCATACAGAACTGCAGCAATATAATTTTTTGCACCAAAAAAACCCCACTGCCACAGAGACAGCAGCATTTTCCAGCCTCACAAAGGTACAATGTCATGGTGCAGCCTGTTAAAACAAGGAGTAAAGAATAGTAACAACTCTCCAGAGGGAACAGGTGGGAGGGAAAGCACAGCTGAACAAAAAGGACAACCATGTGCTACAAAAGAAGCCTCTTGTTGACAAAGGAAAGGAAAAAAATCCAGGTAGAGACATGCTGTTATTACATGGATCTGCTGTGAGGCAACTGCTGCCCCTCCTGGCAAAAGAAATGGGAATTGCTTTTATAACCACACAGGGATTCAGTGCATCTTCTCTTTATATCCTGCTGCCTCCAGCCTTTATTCCCTGGATATGTGTGGGTTGGGCTCTTCTGCCACACAACAGCAGTGACAAGAGGGAATGGCCTCAAGCTNGACAACAGCAAGGGAACGGACTCAAGCTGTGCCAGGGAGGCTCAGGTTGGACATCAGGAGGAATTTCTTCCTGGAAAGGGTGGTCAGGCCTTGGAATGTGCTGCCCAGGGAGGTTTGCAGTGCCCATCCCTGGAGTGCCCAAGGAATGATGGATGTGGCACTCAGGGACAAGGTGGGGACAAGGACAGCTGGGACTCCGTGGTCTCAGAGATCTTTCCCAACCTTAATGATTCCATGATTCCATTCTAAATGGCTCAGGCACTTCAGCTACAACTCCATGGATTAATTTGTTCTGTAGTTTATTACTACTACTGGTAATTTATTACTACTCTGTATTTAATTACTACAACCACCCTTACTTTGGGATTTTGGATTATCTGAGGCCTTTCAAAGGTGCCAGAGATGCCTGTTGCAATCACAGTTTTAAAAGGCTGCACTGGCAGAGATGAACAGTTCTGTGTCCAACAGACAATTTAACGTCACAAAAAAAATATATCAATTGCACAGGTAACTCAAATCCTGAACCATGGAATCCCAGGATGGTTTGGGTTGGAAGGGACCTTTAAAACCATCCAGTTCCACCAAGGGCAGGAACACCTTCCACTATCCCAAGTTACTCCAAGCCCCATCCAACCCGGCCTTGGACACTCCCAGGGATGGGGCAGCCACACCTTCTCTGTCCCAGGAGACAAAGCACACGGAATTTAGGTGCAATTAATTAGGGAACAGCCTGGAAATTTGAGGAGTGTGTGATCGCTGCCACTGCTCCTCACACAGCCCAAGGAGATGTCAGAGGGGACAGCCCAGCTCCCCAAAACATGAACAAACAGCATTATTTCCAGGGATTAATGGATTACTACTACACATGGCTAATTTCTATTTTGGCCTCAGAACTGAATCCTCATGTGACCTGACAGCTCAAGAGTAAAACCTGGGCTTTGAGAAAATAGGCCAATAAAACCTTGGTGGTGCCTTGTGGCCCTGCTACAGCTGTGAGACTTTTCCAAGGAATCTGATGCACAAGCTGCTTCAGAGCAGGTTAAATTGATACCCATCCCCTGCATCTTCCAAAAACAGGAATAACACAGCAACACATCCCAGCTGACACAGAGAGGGTGGAGGGACTGTTGGGACTTGGTTTTTCCCCCCCCAGGCTTTAGAATCCTGCAGCTCAGGTCATGCCCCAGATTCTTAGTGCTATAAAAGTAATATTCTCAAGGATCAGCACCATCAACTCAGAAAATAGGATTAAAAATGAGACATGGAAGCACTGGCACTGTAGGCTGACAAATGTGTTGGCATTTGGGGTGTTGGGCATGCCAGGAGCAAGTGCCTCCCCAAAAAATTGAGTTTAATTTAAAAAAAAAAAGAAAGTGCCAAAAAGTGAAGGAGGGGCTGCCATCCTTTCTCCCTGCTCTGCCTTTCCATTGATTTTCCTGTTTTTCACCCATCAACTGTTGGTCCCTCTAAAGAACTTTGTTGCCCAGAGAAGCTGTGGCTGCCCCATCCCTGGAAGCGCCCAAGGCCAGGTTGGAGCCACCTGGGATAGTGGAAGGTGTCCCTGCCCATGGCAGGGGTGGGATGAGATGATCCTTAAGGTCCCTTCCAGCCCACACATGTGATTCCATAAATGAATCCCCAGGGTTTTCTCCAGCTGGAGGTTCCCTACCTGAAGCCGGCCCGGCTTCCAGGGAATCCTGGGCACCAGGAGCAGCTCTCACCTCCAGCTGAGCTGACTGCAGCTATTTCCTCTTTTCCCAAGCTGTGGCTTCAGGAAAGCTGGGAAGTGTGGCTGTGCCAACCCATCCCGGCGCTCCCGGCAGTGCCGAGTTACAGTTTAACCGGAACAGCTCCCCCATGACCTCCCTTTTGGTTGGCACTTTATTGCCCCATGATGTCACCAGGGAGAGCAATCACCACTGCAGCATTCCAAGGAAAACTGCTCAGATGTGTTAGGCTTCTACAAAATAACTAGAAAAAGAAGTGCTCCTTGCCGTTCCCAAGGAACGGGGGGAAAGTGGGAATTTGCGTGAAGTTGGAATCATGGAATGGTTTGGGTCAGAAGGGACCTTAAGGCTCATCCCATTCCATGGGCAGGGACACCTTCCATTATTCCAGGCTGCTCCAAGCTCTGTCCTTGGACACTTGAAGACACATTTCCAAGGTCAGCACAGGGAAGTGCCGAGTTCCACGGATCCCTCTGGCCAAAGCCAGCCCTCCAGCACCATCATTCCCTTGGGAAGTTGGGATTGAAGCCTGTGGAGCAGCAGGACCTCAGGCTCCTCTGGGAAGTTGGGATTGACGCCTGTGGAGCAGCAGGACCTCAGGCTCCTCTGGGAAGTTGGGATTGAAGCCTGTGGAGCAGCAGGACCTCAGGCTCCTCTGCTGAGCTCTGCAGGGAGCACATCCCATCCATTATCCCACTCCATGGGGCACCAGCTGGGATCAGCTTCAAGGTATTCCCCTTGTTTGGAGTAACCATTCCACTTGGATTTCCCACCTGGAGTTGGACGCATCAAATTTAATCGAATTGCCACAAGTTTGATCAAGTCCCATGTTTTGAACTGCTTTAAAAAAAAAGCATCAAATTTACATTTTCTCATTTTTGAATCCTTGGAATTCTGCCTCAGAGACTCTGGAAGCCCTAAAATCCAGAGGGGAAAAAAGAAATGGACTTGAGATATTTGCAGAGGTGTTTGTGCACATCTTCAGTGCAGCCCAGCAAGAGGCAAGAAACTTAAGCAGACACTTCTCTGCTTGGGAAATAATCCTAAAATTCAGCCACACAGCAAGTCAGAAAACACCCTGTGAAGAAAAGTTAAATTTCCCTGTAAAAAACCCACTATTTTTTAATAGGACTGTCCACAAAACACTGTTGGGGTTATTGTACATAGAGAATTTGAGGGATAAATACCTAATTTTAAAGAGCATTTCTAATTTAATATAACTGCTCACAAAATTACACTGACAAGGAAGTAAAAATTCCTCGTGTATCCTATGCAAACACTCTCAGTAAAGATCATTTAAAGGAGAAGGAAATAATTAGATTTCAAAATTACAAATCAGAATAATCACTTAACACGTAAGAGACTGAGAGGCAAAGCACCATGTGTGACGATAAAATTAATTTCCATTTGGAATAATCAAGCCTGACAGACTGTCTTACTTGCTCAGTCACTTTGTGTCTAATTCAGGTGGACAAATTATTAGATTTGCTTTGATTTTCATGTAAGGGGAGGTCAGAAGATGTGGCACAAAGTGTATGTGTGACAAAAACTGGCAGCAGACAGCTGAGAAAAGCTGATTTTTGATGTGCTAAAGGCAGGTGAGCACAGCAGCCACCCATGGGACACTCCTTCATGGACTATATACAGATTTAATAGAGAAAATACATTATCTGTTCAACAAGTTGTTGTTTAATACAGCAATTATTAATACTGAATGCAGCAATTATTAATACTGAATGCAGACATGCATGACTACTTTTGTAATGTTAATTTTTAAATTCTAGTGCAGAAGGTAACTGGTTCTGTCTCAGTAACCTGAGACTCCAAGCCCAACCTACCCCAGCAAACTCGAGTTCCAATCCATGTCAATTAGCAAGGCTGGGATCTCCAGGGAAAATAAATCACAGGTTGTCACCAGCAGATTAAACACTGCATTAACAGCTCTGCTCCAACAGGGATTAACTGACAGTGGGGACACAGGGGGTGACATTCCACCCCTCACAGAGTGGCATTTCCATCATTAAAAACAGGGGGGAATTTTGCAATCAATTGGATTCTACACCCAGGACTAGAAGGGCTGGACCACAGGAATGAGTTGGACTTGGGTTGGAGTAAATGAGTTTAAAAGGTCCCTTCCAACCCAAATTATTCCATGATCACCAGGAGGCAGCAGCACTGAGTGGGACAGAGATCTCTTTTCTATTTCCTTGTGTTCTCTGCTACTGTTGCTCACCAGGATCAGATTCCAAGGAGTTATGTAGATATTTCTGTGGGATAAACTGAATTAAAAAGAGAGTTGGCTTCGATGTATTTTAAAACCAGGAACATGACGAACTCTGCAGCCTTAATTTTGGAAAAATATACATTGCCCACTCACAAACTGAATGTATGGATCATCTGCAGCCCTACAGTTATGGAAATGAAGGGAAAATAAAGAAGGAAAGAGTTCTTTTCCATGCCTGGGTGGCTCTCAGTGAAGCAATGCAAAATTTGGGAATATATTGGAACATCACATCTGAAACTGCACAGGTCACATTTGGAAGAGTCGGTTGTCACATCCCAAAAACTCCACCATGGAACCTTTTGAGTTGGAAAAGCCCTCTAACATCATCAAGTCCAACCATCCCCAGCACTGCCAAGGCCACCACTGAGCCATGTCCCCAAGTGCCACATCCACAGGGATTTTAAATCCCTCCAGGGATGGGGATCCACCTCTGCCCTGGGCAACCCCTTTCAATGCTCGACAGCCCTTTCCATAAGGAAATTTTCCCTGATCTCCAATTTAAACCTCCCCTGGCCCAGCCTGAGGCCGTTCCCTCTCCTCCTGGCCCTTGTTCCCTGGGAGCAGAGCCTGATCCCAGCTCCCCCCTCCTGTCAGGGAATTGCAGAGAATTCCAGGTCCCCCTGAGCCTCCTTTTCTCCAGGCTGAGCCCCCCCAGCTCCCTCAGCCCCTTCCCAGCTCCCTTCCCTTCCCTGGACACTCCCCAGCCCCTCCATGTCTTTTTGTCCTGAGGGAAAAAAGAGAAAACGAACTATACATTCAGAGAATAGAAAATTATTTTCAAATTAAAAACTCTATTTCCATGCTGCAATAAAAAAGGGCAGGATGATGAATACTTTTTCTCTCTCCCAGATGTACATTTACTCTCAAACATTGTTTAAAGACCTCTTTAGCCAGTTTTTGCCCTTGTCTGACCAGCTTTTGCAGGAAAAAACCATCTCAGCAGGTGCATTTCTGAAGTAGCTGTACAGTTCCAAAGTCAATGTACAGGACACTGTTTCTTACCTGATGTATAGCAAAGTGTTCAAATATTCCCAAAAATGTGAACAAACATCCTGTAGTTCCTTCTGTTATTAAAAAATAAATAATAATACCTATATTAATGAAAAAATCCCCTAATCATCTATTTCTAAGACTCGTAAGTTTTATGTGATGAACTGAGGCTTTCCTCATTAAGGAGGGAGATAAAATAACTCCCACCTAAAGTGAAGTGTAAAGTCCCATGATTTCTGTGTAATTAATTAAATGAGTCATGTTTCATTTAGGGGTTTAACAACTGCAAGAGGATGAATTCTGAATACAACCAGTATTGCTGTAAAATGCTCAACAACACAGCAGAGAAAAAAGGGCTTTTCTGGAAAAAAGTCCTTGACGAGTCTCCAAGGCCAATTCCTCACCTCAGGCTGGACCCACCCCATTCCTGACATGTTAGCCTGGAGTGTTCATCCCAATTTCCAGTTCTTCTGCATCTCTTGATATTCTAGCTCTTCACTTCTTTTTTTTTAATTTATTTTAGAGTCATCCCATTTCTCCTTCTCCACAACACCCAGAGATTCCAAACTATTCCTCCTTGGGCTTTCTACACTCAAAGACAGGCATCTCCCTTTAACCACCTCTTCTGCAAACCCAGTAACAGCAGCAATTCTTCCAGCCCCTCCCAACAGATCCCCCCTCAATCCCAGTAATTCTCATTACTCCCTTCAGGACTCTCTCAGCCCAAGGTCCTTCCCAAAGCCCTGGATAAATTAAGAAAACCCTCTCAGATTGAGTCCAAGCTCCCACCCTGCACTGCCAACCCCACCACACCTTCAGGTTCTGCTGAATTCCATAAGGCATGTCACACTGTCATGGGAAAAAGTGGGACATCACAGGCCACATCACTCCCTACACACCTTTCCAGCAGTTTCTAGTGCTGATATTTAATAGTTTCAGTCATTTCCTGGAAATTGAGTTAAGCTGTGAAGCCTCCACATCATCTGTCACCTTTAATGACTGGATGTGGCACTCAGAGCTCTGGGCTGGGTGACAAGGTGGGGATCAGTCCCAGGTTGGACTCCATGGCCTTGGAGGGCTTTTCCAACCTTAATGGCTCTGTGATTCCCAAAGTGGACCCACACAATGCCCCGCAGCCCAAACCCAAACCCAGAGATGGCTCCAGCCTGTTCTTGAGAATTTGACACCGATTTCACACCCAACTTCATCTGAAATCAATCTGTCCTTCCCCTGTCACAGCCCAAGTCCCCAGCCCCACATCCATGGCACTGGCAGGATTGATTGCCTGTTCCTAGCTCATCCCAACATCCCCTGCTGCTGAGGAGAGCTAATCCACCACTCTCCCACCTTTTCCCTCACCTACCTTCAAGTGTTCACACACGGAGCCCCTGAAGGAACATTTCCTTCAGGGACACACGAGCCCAACCATGCTCAGTCATCTCCTGAAGGTACAGCTGCACAGGAGCAGAACATCCACTCCACAAAACCAGAAGTCTTTTCAGAAACCACAACATTCACAAGAAGTTGATTCTTCTCTTTTCTGCTTGTCTCAGACACCAAACTGCAGCTCTGGGGGGAGAGCTCTCCTGGCTGCACTGCCAGCCTCGACCTCAAACACGAAATCTCACCACACAACAGCCCCACCAGAGCACAACAGGCACAAACTGGGAAGCAGCACAGCAAATCCTGGAGCTGGAGGCCACCATCCCACCTGTACCTGGTGTCACCACCCCTCTAACCTCCCCCTACCCACGCTCAGTGTCACACACCAGCCACTGCCACAACCCTCAACCACCCTCTTCCCTGCAAAGCACAAAACCTGCTGTAAAAGTGTTTCTCGAGCTAAAGGATATTTCTCAAGCTGCAGGAAGAGCTGAATTAGTTCCCTGCAGCATTTAAATCACCGTATTTCTGCAAGTTCATCCCGCAATCCATCCCTTAAGGTGAATCAATGTTGTACGACATTTTTATGGGAAGAACAAACTATTCTCAGTTTGTTGCCTTTTTTTGAACTTCTGCCGTTCGGTTGGGCTCGGACTCATTCCTTTTTTTTGTGCTGCTTTCACCATTTCCTTCTCAGTGACGGTCCTGGTTGCGGCAGCAGCGGTTTGTGCAATGCAGTGCACAACATGAAGGGCTGGGCCTTGCTCTCATTAGCAAAACCTGGGGACAGCAAGGGACACCACCTCAAAGTACTGCAGAGTGCATGAAACAGTGCCTGGAACATTCCAGATCACATTAGTGCTACCAGGAGCCAGGAGAACATTTCGTGTCGGGAGCCAGCCACGCAGTTTTATATATAGAAAAGCTCATCAGGATGAGGAGCCCTCCCCTGGCCCCCCTTCCCCAGCACCATTGTCTCAGCATTTTGAGGAACATTTGACTAAGCCCAGCTTTTCAGAGCCAATCCAGTCAGTGTGGGAGAAAAGGCCTCATCTTCTTTCTGGCAGAGGAGGTTTATGAATTGCCTGGGCCTCGTTGCCAACCTCACCTTGCCCTGAATCCCCTTCCTACCCAGAGCACCAGGAATTCTACAACAGAGGCAAAATGCTAAAAGATGCTTTAAGGTTTCCACACAGACAAAATTCCATTGAGATAAGACAAGTGGGGAGCCCTGGGTGAATCTGTCTTGAGGCTGAGCTGCACCCCATTAATGGGGGGGGGTGGGGGCAGGATGTCACTGCTGAGTCAGCAGGAAGCCCTGGCCACTGCCACTGTCCCCAGCTCACAGAAAGGAAGTGGTTGTGACTCCAGGGCTGCTGGTGGCAGCTGTGAGCCCTGGCCATGGCTCCCACATCCACCCCTGCCATGGTCACTCACACAGGGACACTCACACAGCCCCCATGTTACGTGTTGCCCAAAACTCAACAGGAGAATCAAGCCAAAAGGAAGGAAAAAACACTGGATTATTTCATTGTATTATCTTTACATGTTGTTTACTATCAGGTCTATGCCACAGTCATTTCACACTCCTGTTTCACCTCCAAATGTGTGTCTCGTTGCATAAATATTCATTTTCCACCCTTAAATTAACGTCTCGGCAGCAAGGCTTTATTTTGAATTATTTCCTATTTTATCTGTGAGCTCGCCAAAGAAGTGAGTTCATTAACAAGAAACACAGAGAAGGAAAAGAGACTTATCGGACTAGTCAAGGCACTCATCAAATAATTCAGCATTGGCCAACAAAAAAGTTCCAGGAGTTTCTTATAAAGTCTTACAGGAGCAAACATTTCAGGAAGAGCACTTGGACTGATTTTAACATCTCATTAAAATCTTTTGTAACACTAACAACTACCCATGCTCCAAATTAATTACATTTTACTCAACACCAACAGAGGATCTTTCAAGCCAACACAAAAATTTGCATTTACATTCTCCCAAGTTTCCAGCATCCCTCTCTCCCAACAGGCCTGTGACTGAAGTCACAAATTAGGGTCACCTTTCCCTGTGCATTGTCAGCAAATCAATCTGTGATGTCTTTCAAGCAGGGCTCATACATAAATTAGAGAGTCTGCCATTGATTCACAAGAGAAACCCTTGAGCAGTGGAGTGAAACACCAATAAAATCTTACAATTAACTTAAGAAGTTGCCTTTGGTTCCCTCCCAGTGGCCCTTCTGTTCCTCAGCTGCAGAAAATGTATCATCACACAGATGCTCCCTTGTAATAGATCTGGATGAATATTTAAAAGTGCTTCTTGAAAACAAAAACTAATTACATACAATGGAAAATACACACAGAAAAGTTCAATACTGCCAGATTGAATGCTTGTGTTTCAGCAGGGAAGTGTTTCATTTTGCAGGAGAGAAGGGGAGGAAGGGAAAAACCAAAAGCAGAAGTGTGTGCACTGTGTAGAGGGTCAGACAAGGCAAAAAAGGAGAACACGACATCTGAGAATTCACTCGTAACACATCAAGGGCTGTAACACAGGCAGGGAGGCAGCAGGGTTAGGGCTTCAAGTTCTCAGCACAGCAGCCTGGAAACCTTACAGGTGTATCCAAAGTCTGGCACAGCTCTGACTGCAGAAACCCAAACCATGACCCTGCAGTGAAAGGAATGCTCAAGCTCCAAATTTAAATGGTGGATTTAACTCAAGGGCAGCTCTGGCACTGCTTTCAGTGCCAGCACTAATCCTGGCCTTAACACATAGACAGATACCATTCCCAATCCTAACTCCACCATGATCTGAGCTCCCTCCACACCTGATCCCTGGAAATTGGTGGCCCAGAATCCCACAGTCCCTCAGGCAGGAGACAGCACCAGACACCCCCTTCAGAGCACACCTGGAAGTCCAGTTGTTGCCTGGGAAGAAAAGGTAAAGCAGCCAAGCCTTGAGCACATTTTTCAGGGTCAGCTCCCCCACTTGGCAGAATTTAAAGACAGAAGTATTTTTTCAAAGCTGAAGATTGAGATGGAGACTGACAACGTTCAATTTAATATTAAAGGGTCCCCTTGGCTGGTGTGGGAGGTGGGTGAGATGGGTCAGGAATTCCAGCCCCACCACAGAGCTGCTCAGATCTGCTGCTTCACACAACCCACCCATCCTCCTCTCCTCCTTCCTGCTCAGTGTCCTCCATGGAATCCCCTCCCCTGCACTTAATGTGTCTGATGTGCACTCTGAGTAGAACAAGCTCTTGGTTTTAAGCCTTAAGTTGTTTCCCATGTACAGCAATCTGAGTTTTTAGAAGCTGTACAACTGGAGCAACAGTGATGCTATCGATGTGTTTCATGGTTTCCAAATCCTCTCATCACCTCTGCACCACACCTGCAAGTGGTTGACACCCTCCTCCAGCAGATCCACTGGGCATGGAGCTGCCTGGACTGAAAGGAAGACATTTATCACTTCAATAATTCTAAATTATCACCTTAAAAGGCAAGGATTAGTATTTCTGAGGCACACAATTAATCCCAAAGAATTGCTGGCTGTGAGGGTGGGGAGGCCCTGGCACAGGTTGCCCAGAGAAGCTGTGGCTGCTCCATCCCTGGAAGTGTCCAAGGCCAGGTTGGATGAGGCTTGGAGCAACCTGATCTGGTTCAAAATGAATTGATGGTCTTTTCCAGCCTAAATTCCTCTATAAATCCATATCCCTGCTCGTTGCAGGGGGCTTGGGACTAGATGACCTTTAAAGGTCCCTTCCAACCCAAAGTGTTCCATGTTCCCATGAATCCTCCTGCTCCCAGCACACCCAGGCACAGCTGGGCAATGCCAGAGGGGCTGTACCTGCTGCTCTGAACAAAGGGTTTGACAGAACGAGGCTTTTCACATTCTCAGACCTTTTTTCTTCTCCCTCCACCTTGTTCCTCCTCTCACCAACACACCCGTCCATCTCACTGCCAGCTGATGGGAGAAACCAGGGGCAGGAGGAAGGAAAACGTACTTTTTTTCTGAAATCTGAACCGGTTTAATGACCAAACTCACAAGCACAGCCCAACCAAGGGCTGAGCCAGTGAGACTGAGGTGCAAAGCAGGCACAGGGCAGGGGCTGCAGGGTGAAAACTGCCACGAAAACAGGGCAGGACTTTATGAGGGGCCTGGTCCAGGCTGTGCCTGCAGGTGACATGGGCACTGCAGGTGGCTTTCACATCTCTCTGAGCACAAGGACTGGTTTTTCACAGCCTCCTTGGCAGAGCTTGTGCAGGTCTGGACCTTCCTGATGTCAGACAGACAGACAAGGACCTTCTCTTCCAGCTGAAATTAAGCCTTAACACACCTTATTCCCCCAGGCCTCCAGCCCAGGCTCTCCCTTTTCTTTGAACACAGATTATTTCTATCATCATGTTCAACCCTCTCCCCAACTCCTGTTATGACCTGGATAATTTGGACCCTCCTGGCTGCAGGAGGATGCACCATCCCCAGCCCAAGCTGCCAACCAGGGAACAATGACCACCACCAAGCCATCCCCCACAGCCAGGACCCCAAAAATCCCAGGAAAACATCCCTCCATGGGGGTGTTTGGATATAGCTTCCCAATGCTGAGCCAGCTGTATCCAAACACTGACGAGAGCATGAACCAGAATCTTTCCAAACACAAAAGCAACACGATAAATGTCACTTTGGGGATTATTTTTAAAGGTAAACCAGGAGCTGCTGATGTTCAAACTAAGCCACTCACCACATGAGGCAAATACAGGACCACACTCACTCTGTGCATCCCAAGGGCTCTCAGGAAGCATCAGCTTCAAACACTGAGGTTTAGCAGGTAAAAATCCACAGTCTTTGTAGATTTTCCCCTCCTGCACCTTCCACTTAGGAAATGGGGTTTTACATACGTGTATAACACTCTTTGCCTCCAACTTTTTATAAGGGAGCATTAAAACTTGAACTTCTTAAAGATACCCCCTAAAATTTATCCTTCATCCAACGTCCAGAGACCAGCAGCAGTTCCAGCAAAAAGCCAAGCCCAGCAGAGGTTAATGGATCCAAAGCCATGTGCTCCTCATGGAAAACTGCCCCTTCCAACCCCAGCCCTTGGCTACACTGGGAATTAAACGAGTACAAGACAATTACAAAGCTAACAAGAGGTGCCAGATGTTGAACTCCTGCCCCAGATAATTCCATGGAACACATGGAACACCTGTTCTGTGCCTGGTGTGGGATCAGAACAGCACAACATGGCAATGTGTGCTGGGATTCCAGGGTAACAGCTGGTTTTCCAGGAGCTGCTTGCTGAGCTTTCATCCACAGCCTGATATTCCAATTATTTATTGGAATTGGCTGTTTCAGGGACAGAAGGCAAATCTTCCAGCACCAAGAACTAAAGCAACAGCACGGCCTGTGTTACTGATAAATCAGAGCATCTGTCACCAGGGTTTGCTATTCCTCTTTTCCTCTGATATTCCCTAAGTTAGCAGATATATTTATTTCATACAACTGAACTTATCGTGTCAACAGCATCAGCTTTAATTCCAAATACGGCTTTGGGACATGAAATGCATCTGATTTTCTCAGCCATTAAGTCCCAGGCCTGCTAATAAGCCATTTATCTCAAAAAAAAAAGATCATTACCAACGTGAATTTCTAGGAGTGGTAAAGTTCTGTACAGCCTAGAGCCTCAGGAAATAAATTAATCTACTATTAAAATTAAACTAGCAAGCCTTGGAGTTGTTAGAAATGTAAAATCCAAGCCTGCAGCTTCTGCTGCACCACAACCAATGCTCAAAGTGTGTCCTTGGTGTGCACGGAGAACATCAAACCCCTCCTGAATAAACCATCTGCAGCTTTTCAGGCAGAACACAGGATTGAGGTTTCTTGGCAGGGGGGAGAAGATTTTTCACTGCTCAAGACTGACAAAGAATTAGTAACATAAAAGAGGAACAACAACAACAAATTTAAGCCCAAGAGGAAAATGCTGACAGAGGCTGGAAAAGCCACGGGATAGAAAAATGACTTTGCTCACAAGGTCTCTGACACCCTGGGCACTGCAGCAGTGGGGGGAGGACAAATGCAGCAAAAATTCCCAACTCCTCCCTGGAATACAGATCTTGAGGGCAAACCACCACTGTAGTGGTTTTGATGGGAATTTTCCATGGGGATTTTCCAGCATTTCAGTTCAGATCAGCCTTGGACTGGGAAATGCAAGAAAACCCAATAAAAGAGTGTTGGGCTGAGCTGAGTCCTCGGAGCATCTTTCAAAGTCTGAAGCCTTCTCAGACTAAGCTTGTTCTGGCTTTGGAGAAATGGAAATATATGGAAAGAGATTCAAGGAGAAAACCAAATTACTGACATCCTTTTGGGGAGAAATCCTTCCCGAGACACATGTGATGCTCAGGCAGCTGCTCCCCCCCCTGGAATGCTGCCAAAAATCAGCCAAAAATTACAGGATTAAGGAGCAGGGCAGGAAGGCATAATTTAAATCTTGGAATTTCCATTTAACACACCTGCATACCATTCAAAATTTATTATTTTGGCCACATTCTATTGAAATATGTATCAGGAGTTCACTGGACACAACTCAACTAAGCCCAGCTTAGCAGGAGACCAACCTGGGCTGTACTCAAACATGTGACTTAAATCACCCACCCTTTTCCCAGGGATTACAAAATATTCCACTGCACTGGAATTAAACATGCTAAATTTTTTGTTATCTAATCAGCTTTAAAATACTTTGGAATTAAGTAGCAGACAAGTCTAGCTTTTCATCCTCTCAGCAACATCTCCCTGCAATCAGACCAAGAAATAGGGAGCTGGGAGGAGGTGAAACAATAAGAAAATAAATAATAGGCCAGATTTTGGGTCTAGAAACACCCCCCACTGTAATATATCTTTTCCCTGTACCTTACTAAAGGATACAGGCACTCTTTACTTGCACAGTAAAGACAGTAAGCTCTAAAAATAGTTTTATACTAAGATTAAAAAAAGGGATAAAGGGTTTCACAAGTTTCTTTGTGCCACTCCTGCACAGTTAAGCTTCAAAATTAAGCTGAAAACTTAAAAATTACACTTGGTATCACCTGCAATTTACAGGACAGGTGGTCACCACTTCAGATAAACGATTCTGAAATCAAAGATCCAGAGCTGGGGTAAAAACTGCCAAGAAACATGATGATTCCTGATGGTCATGGCAGGGGGTGGAAGGTCCCTTCCAACCCAAACTATCCCCTCATTCCATGATTTCCTGAAGTGAAAGCAAAAGTCTGAGCATCTCTGCTCAGTGCCCCAGTCACTGTGCACATCCCACAAGAAACTGGATAAAGCCTCAGCTTGGAGATGGTCTGATCAAACAGCAAAAAATCATTTCAGGGATAAAAAAACCCACCAAAAATAACAAAATCCCAGTAAAACAACACACCCCCAACCAGCCATTAAACACATCCATTTTTCTTGGTGTTTGGGCCACACTTTGAGACCACGTAACCATAAAAAAATACAATAAATTATCACGATAGAATGTCCAATATAAGGTGAAAGTCTTAGAAACATGCTCAAAGACCATGAAAAGGAAATTAAAAAAGACACAAACAAACAAAAATGTGGTCTTAGTTCTCAACTCCCATCCTGGTCTGGACCCTTTCCCTCCCCAGGCTCCCATGAAAAGCTCATCCCAGTGCTGACCCACCTCTCCAGCCGTGCTCTCCAAGCCCCTGGCCATGCAAAGCAGCACTTGGCTCAGAAATAATCCTTCCAGTCTCAGGCTTTTGTGCTGTTCTAATCTAGGAAATGGCTCAAAACAAAACTGAAGGTTTCCAGTTGCACTTTTGTCTGGTTCACCACCGAGCCCATCTCTGCTGTGCTTGAGTAAGAATTGTTATATATTGGGCAGGAGCTGCTAAAACACCCCAGGATTGCCCTTTTTTCTATTAAATTTTCTCCGTTTTCATGCTTAGATTTGATACAGAGACATGACAAACATCCAGGTCTTTTTATGACCCCAAGGAGCTCCTGAAGCTTCGAGTTCTGCGACCATGGCGTGTCCAACAAAATCCTTTAATTCCCACATCCAGCTCCCTGCTGAGGGAGCTGGTGTTGCACATCTGCTCCTGGCACAGGAACAGCCATCTTGTTCAAAGACTAAATTGGGGAAAAAGTGAATTTATCCTCAGAATAAACACTCTCATGGTATTCCCATTACTCTGCCAGTTGTCACGAAAAGCAGCAAAGCCACGAAACATATGAAAACCAGATTTTATACCACATATTTAAGGTGCCACCTGTTTTGATATTATTTTAGAAATAATAACTCCAGCCTGTTTTCCTAGGAAAAGGTGGTGGAGATCAATGTTTTTGTGCTGCTGTTCTCAAGGAAGGTGCACAACACCCAAGTGACCAATAAACATCCAGTGACAGCATTTTAACCATCTTCTAAAAAATGGATTTTGAGGGGAAATAAACAGCAACACTTTGTGTCTGGTGTATGATGCCATAAATAGGAGTAGCCATAAGCAAGGAACTTAAAATTATGGGCCAGAAATTCTGTCCCAGGGAGAAGCTGTGGCTGCCCCTGGATCCCTGGAAGTGTCCAAGGCCCGGTTGGAGCCACCTGGGATAGTGGGAGGTGTCCCTGCCCATGGCAGGACTGGAACAACATGATCTTTAATGTCCCTTCCAACCCAAACCATCCTGGGATTCCATGGAGAAAATCCCAGTGTGTAATGATGGCCCTGCCCATCAGGAGCAGCTGAACACCATAAGCAAAGCCTGGAGACCTTCAACTCTGGAAATTAGAAAAAAATATTTTCATTTTCAACTGTAATTCCAAATGTTCAAGCTCAGAAGAATCCATTTGCTTCTCTCATTAAATTGCTCCAGTGCTGCAAACTTCAGGAAGGAAAAGGTTGAAGCATCAAGAAGCACAAAGTGGATTTATCTTCCTTAACTTCTGTCTAATGTTGGATGGCTTCTATTTTTTCCTTCTGAATGAAAATATAAATTCCATTACTGCAACATTATTAAACTGGTTTTTTTTCTCCCCATCTGAAAACCCAGTATCACCATCTGAGCATCCCAGCTGCCAATGGCAACAGCCCCAGGCTCTGATCTGCAGGAACTTAATCAATTAGTAATTAATCAGAAACAAAGCTGAGCAGTAAAAAACAAGCTACACAGTGTTCTGTACTTGTTACATTTGCAAAAATTAGGGTTGTGACTGCTGGTACCTTGGTGTTTGCACTACAGAGCACAGCCTGAGCTCAGGGCTTCTTATGCAAGTCCACAAAGTTTGCCTTAAAAAAGTTCTTTTTCCCTTTTCTCCTTGAGGTGACATGACAAAACTTCTCTCCCTAAATTTATCCCTCCATCTCCAGGATGACAGGATGCCTTGTGACAGGCACTCTGCCTCACCCAGTTCTCTGCTCCTTTACAAAAAGGAAAAACAAAAAGAAAAGTCATTCTGCCTCCAAGATATATCCCTTTTCATCCCTGATATGCAGAAAATTCATCCCAGACAGCACAACTTGCAGAAATTACTGTTTAATTTGATTTTCACCTCCACGAACACTCTCCTAAGCACATCCCACAGCCATGCCCTGTACAACAAGTGGTTCTTCACTCTCAGGGAAGTGGGAATTCCCAGTCAATATCCCGATTTTGGGGTGTTGTAGCAGAACAAACAAGGTTTCTGCAAACACACCCATTGTTGTTCTGACCTCCCCTACATCCCTGATCATCAGTTTTTCTCCAAACCACAACCAGCATCCATGGAGCTCTCTGGAGTCAGGAATGTTACAGGGGGAGCTCAGAGCAGAGACAGGGGCTGGAAAGCAGCAGCAAGTGAGTTCAAGTGGAAGAAAATTCAAATACACACCAGAAAGTACATTTGCAGCCACTTCAGTGCATTAGAGATGCCTCTTACAAATGTAAAAACAGCAGAAAACCAAAAGAAAGGTCTCTGTTCATACTGTAGAAAAATTATTGACAGCATCACAAAAGTAAAAAAAAATGGTTCTGTATATGGAGCTGCTGAGTCTGAAGGAAATTTGAACTGTTACAGCCAGAAAATCATTGAAATATTAATTAAATTTAACAAAAACTGGGATATTTGATCACAGTGCATTTTAGATCTGCTCTGACCTTCATGCTAAATCCAAATTAAAATATACAAACAACCAAACCAACGATAAATTGTGTAAAAAACACAGGGAAAAAGCATGAAAAATCTGTGCAAATTTTTTGTAACCTTCAAGATCTCCAACCCTCCCACCAATTTAGAGGATTAAAAAGCTCCCTTTAATTGAAGAGTTCTCAGATAAACATGTATTTAGGTCAATGAGTCCCCTGCCTTCTCCTCAAACTGTGCCACTTACCCAAAATACAGGAATCTCTGCAGTGGAGCTGCCGAGTCTTTGGAGAATAAGTATCATTAGATCAGGCAGCCAAGGGCACATTATTTATTTAGTTCTGAGGGCTTTGCTAAATAATTACATCAGGATTTTTGTTTCTTCAACACCACCTAAATATAAAGATCAACCTCCAATAGAGAAACAGCTTCTGGGCAACTTGGAGATCAGGAAATCTTGGGGGAAATGGAATTATAGAGTGGTTTGGGTTGGGAGGGACCTTAAGGATTATCCAATTCCTTGGGCAGGGACACCTTCCATTATCCCAGGTTGCATAAATCTGTGACATAACTGCACAACCTTCACCAGGCTGATACAGTCTGGATAATCCAGAAAGAACTTCATCTATTTTAGGCCTATTTCCCAAATTTAGACATCCATTAAGGACAAAATTGTGCCAAAGGGTGCAAATCTGCATCAATCTATTAACAAGAAAGGCAGGAAGAGCCATCATGAGCATTGACAGCAAAACCAAACTACAGAACTTATGGACATTTATGACACTCAGAATTAGAAAACTACATATATAGACTATGTATAAATATTTATATATATATTTATGTAAGGAAGTGAGGGGTTTTTTGCCCCAAAGAAGAGAACACCATAAATTAACTACCATCACTACATTTAGAAAATAAACCCTTTCAGCTGCACTTATAATTCTGTGAGTGCCATAAATATCCACCAGTTCTACAGGTTTTTTTATAAAACAGAAAAGACAACACAAAATCCATCTTTGTGTGACAACCATCCTCCAGCACTTGCTGTTCAACCCAAGACATGCCAGGAACACAAGAGGAATTCACTGAGGGATGTAGAAGTTTCTCCTGCACAGACACCTTGCCCATCCTCATTCCCACAGGTTTTACTTCCCAAAGGTGGGAGCATCACCCAAAACGTGGCAGGTTTTACACATTGCTGGTAAACCACTGATTTATTCAAAATGAGTGAAGTCATTAAGCCACAAGGAATATTTGCATGAACACAGCCAAATTTAAATGCCAGCCATGGTTGCAAGAGCTCCCATTAATGATAAAATCAGGATTAAAATGCTGATGGAAGAAGACACAGGGCTAAAGCCAAATATTCATCCTGTTAGTGCAGCAAAGGGCAGGTCCTAAAGCACAAACGTGCTTAATGACTTCACTCATTTTGAATAAATCAGTGGTTTACCAGCAATGTGTAAAACCTGCCACGTTTTGGGTGATGCTCCCACCTTTGGGAAGTAAAACCTGTGGGAATGAGGATGGGCAAGGTGTCTGTGCAGGAGGAACAAATGTGCAGGGACATTCCTGCAGGAAAGATTCCTCCCCAGGAGCAGGATTTTGCAGGTTCCTGCTGCTCCAGGACCAGCAGACACCCTTCCAGTTGGCAAACTGGGCCCTGCTCCTTCAGAATCACCCAGAATTTTTAGGAAAACAGCATCTAATGCTTATGGATAACCTCCAAAATGTACAAATTGCTTCCACTGCTGCCCACACACTCACTACTCATCTCCAGCAGCTCAGAAACTCGAGGAGAGGGAGCTTTTCTTGCCCCAAAGAAGAGGATTATAAATTAAATATCATCACTATATTTAGAAAATAAACTCTTTCCGCTGCAGTTACAATTCTGTGAGTGTCATAACATTTTGAGTTTCCTTGGAAATATTATCTGCAGGGAAAAAAACACACATTTAAACGTGGCACATTCACACTTCCATTTACAGCTGTATCAAAGAGCGAGATGAAAAAACCCTTCCCAAGAAAACATGGCATTAGGATTCAGTGTCAGTCACTGCTCTTGCCCCTGGGCTGTGCCACCCCTGCATCCCTGACACCCCATCCACACATTTCCTAACTCCCACAGTTTACTATTCCTAGCCCAGTAAACTCAGAGGATTTCTTTTTTTGGTTGGTTTATTTGCATTATGAAAGAAAAAAGATGTTTTTCTCATCAGAGATGAGCAGAACGAAGGCTGGGAGATGCTGAATGGTCTCCTTTGATGTGAGAGGTTTACACTTGACCTTCTGTTTTCCTTCCTGGATATTTATATCCTGTTGGCTCAGAAAGCTGAATAACAGTATGATACACACAGTGACCTGCTAAAGTGAAGTTCAGAACCTTCTCCTAAAAGTCAATCCATGGCACGTGGTTCTAACAGGATTTTCAGTGATAAATGACCAATTTTCAGTTCAGCTCTTTTGGCATTTCAGGAGCTAAAAGGAGCATTCCAAGCAAAATTGATCACGTCAATAATTCCAAGATATCGTCTCAAAAAATTAGTATTTCCAAGACAAAATCAATCCTAGAGAATCCTTCCCTGTAAGGCCCTGGTACAGTTTTCCCAGAGAAGCTGTGGCTGCTCCATCCCTGGAATGTTCAAAGCCAGGTTGGAGCAACCTGGGGTAGTGGGAGGTGTCCCTGCCCATGGCAGGGGTGGGATGGGATTTAAGGTCCTTCCAACCCAACCCAGTCTGGGATTCTCTGAAATATAAGAGCTCTAAAATCCAGAGCACTGGTGTTTTGATCCACAAAACTTGACTCAACATCACCACAACCCCTGCAAAAGGAGGATGTTCCCATGTCATTTCCCAAATCCACTCAACGGATCTGAAAGTGCAGCTTTAGGGCTCATTTCTTCATCAAAATGAAAACTACTTAGAAAACAGTGAGTTTTCATACACAAATAACTGTCAAAGAACACTTGGGTGATGCACAAACACTCATTGCTAAGACACTTTCAGGATTTTTGTCTTTATATTCCTATAATCTTGAATTCCTTTTAATCAACATGGAGTGTATTGTTTATCTGCAAACAAGCCAATTTTGATTCAGTAATGAAGCAGCACAAGACACACAAGGAAAGCAAGGCACCACAGAAAGATGGGGAAGAGAAAGGATTATATTTTAAACAAGGACTAAAACTTTGATCCAGGCAATCTGTTGCTTTCCATGGAAAGCAAACAGATCCATCAGCAGCTTGTTGGAAGAGGAAACACTTCCAAATTCATCTGAATTGCAGAGCAGCTCTGCAGCCCACACTCAGCTCAGACTGGAGGGTAAATACATTGCACTCCAATCATTCTCATTGTGACCACATTTAAATGACTTCATTAATTACTTTAATTGTGAACAACGTGAAGAAAATGGCAGAATTTTTGAAAGGACCTGCTGAAATACCTCAGAAATACCCCAAAATAGGGATTCCCTATATTCAATGTGTCCATCAACCTTGGGGAAAGACTGTATCCCATTGTGGAAAGCAGCCTAATGCTCATGGAAATGGAAGCACTAAGCCTGTAATACTTTTTCCTTCTTGTTAACCCAAGGATTACAATCCCTTCCCATCTCTGTTTTTAAGCTAATACAGCCATTACATATTCATTGAAATTTTCCATGCAAACCCAGCAAAGCCCTTGGAAATTTAAGCCAAAAGCATTAAAATTAACTTTAAGTCTTCTTTGGGGCTGTTTTAGACCCGTATTTTAGAGTCTCATCACTAATGTGATAATCACAGCAGAATTCTCAGGACTCTGCAAACTCAGAGCACCCTCAGAAATGTTCAAGAGCAGCTGGAAATGTCCTGATTTGATGTTGATTTGGGTACAGTTTTGGGGGGAAAATCCAACTTCCAGCACTGTTCAGAGCTGTAAAGTGTCCTTGGAGACCTGCTCGTCGGGATGAGGCAAAACCTCAGGTGACAGGAATTGCTCAATGTGACCAGGGATTCTTCTCCATCTCTTAGTGACTGGGAATGACTCTGGAATGCAATGGGAATGCTTGGCAGGGTTCAGCCACATCGGCTTCTGATCAAAAAATCAAAAGGTTTTATGTCACATTATGGGATCATTAAGGCTGGAAAAGACCTCCAAGGCCATTGAGTCCAAGTGCCAAGGCCACCACTAACCCATGTCCCCAAGTGCCACAACCACAGACTTCCTGAAAATTTCTAGGGACAGTGACCACACCACTGCCTTGGGAAGCCTGTTCCAAGGCCTGACCATCTTTTCAGTCAAGAATTTTCTCCTAATATCCAACTGAAACCTCCCTGGCACAACGTGAGGCAGGAATTACTTGTTTAATTACTACCCAAGGCTGAATCTCTGCAGCTGAGCACGAGATCCACAAATTATTGTTTCATTCAGTCAAACTCTTATATCAAACCCAGGAACTTCCAATTCTGTATTTTTTAAACACTCTTTAATCATCAATATTTGTTTTAAATGACCCTTTACTTTGCAATCAACTTAATTCCTGGGTTTATCATCAGAGCAGCAATGATAATTTTTAAAACAATAGGTTTGAATGATCAAAATTATATCTGTTCAATACCCAGTTTATCTATACATCCATGAAACCCAAAAAATCCCAGTTTCTCAGGAAGGAAATGGCCTATGGAGCAGATGGATCCCACTGTCAACTTATTGCCCTGGATAAACAAACAGAGGAAAACCACCACAGGTTTCAGAAGTTAATAATGGGAGGAAAGGGGTCGAGGTCACCTCTTGATTGCCAACACCAAGTTCTCCACCTCAGGAAAGGCAGATTTAATGAAATTTAATTGAATTTAAATATATATCTTGATTCTAGCCTAATGCTTAGATTACACTTACAAAATAAAATTATTAAGTTTGAGTAACGATTACTCCTTATTTTCTTGAATTCAGAGTAAATCTTGGAAACCTCTCTTATACACTACAGTGAAAGCAGAACTTCCCAAATCATGTAAAGGGCTGAAAATATTTCAGCAAGTTCCCTCAAAATCTAATGTTTCTATTAGAAAAGCAACTTCCCCACAGATAAATCCACAGCATCCATATATATAATTTATAACCAACTCATATTTACTTTTCAATACCACACACATGAGACATCACACCTTCAAATTGGGTATAAAGATACTTGTGAAAGTGCAAAAATCATAGAAAAGTTGGGACTGGAAAGGACCTTAATGCTCATCCATGGGCAGGGACACCTTCCACTATCCCAGGTTGCTCCAAGCCCTGTCCAACCTGGCCTTGGAAATTTCCAGGGATGGAAAAATCCTGTACCTTACATCTGAAGTTTGGTGGTTTTGATAGTTTGGAAAATTCCATTGGGCAGCTTTAAGTACCCAAAAACATCTGGATGTGGGCTTTGAAAGCAACACATGGGAGGCAGAAGATAAATCCAAGACTCTGACCATCCAGACCAGAAGGAAAAATAATGGGAACCCCCACGGTAACATTATAAACCAGAATAAACCCAACTTTTATCTGTTAAAATACCTGAACCTCCATTTGTTCCAGACACACAAGAACCCAAGCAGGAGAGTTTCCATCCATCATTCCAGCCTCCTATACCTTCTCCATTCCCAGAATTTCTTCTACTCTCATCAAATCAACAGTGAAAATACAGGAGCCAGAAATAACAAGGAAAGATCCCTAATCTCCACCTGAACCCGTGTTTGAGGAGCTGTCACTATCTGGGGTTCAAAGAGGAAGAAAAGGAAGGAGGTCACCCCAGGTTGGGAAGTGCCAATGAAGGAATAACCACAATGAACAGTCTCCCAGTTCCACAGGACTCAACCCTCTTCAAAGAAATAAAATTACATTACATTTAAAAAAAAATAAAATATAATCATGGTGTAGCTTGCCAAGGAAACTCGACTTTCTATTAGAAATTTTCATATATCCTTGAAATTTTACATCTCCCATTTAAGGGTTTGGCTAAGCAGAAGCTTTGTAAAATAGGTGTTATTAAAATGCCATGTGCAATATCATATGGTATTTTCTTACATAGTTCAGTTTCGTAGCTCAAGAGGATAAGAAATGGTAATTCCATGCAAAATAAGCTGTGACAACACCACACAGCTTTTGTAAATAAAAATGGTGAATCTGATCATGACATGGTTTTGAGCTCTGTTAAATAGCTTAAATAGTTTAAAAAGCTTTTTACCAAAATAAGTTTCAGAGATTTGTGCATAAAGAAGTTGAGAGAACTGATATCCCCAAAACTGGCAAAGGAGCCAAATATGAAAAATATGGATATCACATCCAGAAAATGGCTGGATGCACGGATTCTTCCTCCAATGTTATAAAATAAATAACCAAACCTTAAATTTCACAGAATCAAGGTGTTATGATTTCAAACAAACATTTCATGGGGGCTACACCCAAAACTGAGAACTGCAACAGGCTTTTTAATCTTGCACTTAATAGCTTTATAAATGTAATGACTGCAGTGTTTCTTCTAGATTTTTTGGCTTAACCCCTTTTATTTTTCTTGAAGCTTTCAAGTACCTTCCCCTGAGCATCCCATTCCCACTGCCCTTGGGGTTTGTTGCAGAGGAATTTTGACCCAGGGCTGTGCCAGGGCTGCAATCAGACACCAATAATAATTCTTGGCTACGACAAAATTGGCTGTTTGCCCAAAAAGGCCCTTTATTTCCACTGGTTGCCACAGTGATGTTGCAGCAGAGCTGCTCTGGGTTTTTGTGGCTTCCCACCTGGACAAATCCCTTCCCAGAGCATCCATGTCCTGCTGGTGGTGGCTGGGAAGGACCATCCAGGTACAACCAACTGGTGCTCAGATATGGAATGTCAAGGAAATGCCACCAAGCAGAAACCTCTGCCCCTGCCTCCTTAACTGCAAGTTCCTCTCCAGTGGCTTCACATGCACTTCAAGTAGGAACATTTTCCTAAACCTCTAAAAAGATGGGATTTACCCCCAATTCCCTTCTTATCCTTTAGTTTCCCACTGACAAGGTTTGCAATGCTCTTGTTCTGTGCAACCTGGACATAGTAAAACATCTACTTGAGAACCTTTTGCATTTATTCCAGCACAGTCACTGCTGAACTGGAACACGAGATGCAATTTTTTCCCCTTATTAAGTTCCAATCAGACTGATTTTCAGCACATCTTAAGCAGCAACTTCTCTCCTTTCAGACAAGGCTTTAGACCACTGCATTACTAAGAGGTGTCATGTAGGACAACAGGCTTCACCTCATCAATTTAGGCAGCCAAAGGAACATAATTCCATCACACACAGTGCTTTCATCTGGAAAAACAGGGTAGGATAGGACAGGATAACATCCCTGGTCTAAGTAAATGTACACACACATTTCCACCCTCTATTTAGAAATTATTTGTCTTTAAGAGTAAAATCCAAAATGAAAGTACAACACAAACCAGTTTACACCTCAGAGTCCTTATCAATAAAACACACATTCTTAAATTAAGGGAAGTAACTTAACACTTCTTGATTCCAGACTCAGAATTTGTGTGCCAAGACACGGTTACAAATTTGAAAGTCAAAAAATCCCATCCCTGGAGGTGCCCACGGAAGGACTGGATGGCACTCAGGGCTCTGGGCTGGGGGACAAGGTGGGGATGGGGCCCAGCTTGGACTCCACGGGCTGGGAAGGCTTTTCCAACCTTAATCATTGCATTATTTCATTTTAAAACCAACGATAAGCCCTTAACAAACTGATGAGTGTGTGCAGTTCTGTGCACCACCACCTCACTGGTACCCACCTGCCCCAGAACAGCAAAACCAGTTTGTGCCCTTGGAAAACAAACGTGACGGGGCTGGAGAGCCTGGAAATGAAATTTAACGAATAAAATGAACACAAAAAGCTGCCTCCTTCCCTTGTACTGATCACATTTTAAAGAAAAGAGGTCACATCAGTGGAGCTGAAGCTGGTTCAAAGTGTGTGTTTAGGTTTTCCTGCACATCAGCACTGTCAGCACCATGAGCAGACGCCTGGCTGGGCTTTAGCAGAGTCCCCCTCCTTGTCCTGCTGAGCAAAGTGACTCCTGCACCTTAGAAAGATCATTAAACATCCTCAGCAAACCAGGTAACACGGCAGCAAATCAAATAATTAAATAAGAAAATATCAACTTGCTATATAAGTATATGGTAATCATGGGGTATAATTAACGTTGTTGGGAAAATACTTCAGGAGCTACAGGAAAATGAATGCTCAGCACTGAAATTAGAATTTCACCACACAAAAGGCTCAGGGCTGTTACACCCCCCTTGAATATCCAGAGCCCACAAGAGCCAGTTGGTTTGGAATATGAAGGTTTTCATCTGCAAGCCAAGCTGACAGCAAACATATGCTCAAGTGCTGCTGTTGCAGACAGTGAAACCTGGTTATTTTGTAATAATAAATACCAAATAACTACATATATTAAATAAATATAATTCAATAATATTGTAGAATAATTATACCAAATTATATTTAACAATATTTTATTAAATAATACTAAATAAATAATAAATGTTGTTTTTTTAATTTCAGTTGTGCAGTTTGGGTCACAGGGAGTGCCCACATGGGATATCCATGTGATATTTTCTGAAGGAGACAAACACTGTACAAGATTATCATCATGAATTACCACCTGAGAGGTTCATATTCCCTAATTTACAACACCAAGGTGTTTTTTGAGCCCAGAGACTAAAAACAACTGAAAATGAAATGTTCTGCTTCCTCCAGACCTTGTTTACACCAATTCAACTCTCCTCCTACTTTACTCTGCATGTCACATTCCTGTTTTCATCCCATCTTTCCCCATCAGCTGTCAACTTTGCTTTAGCCCTTGGCCTGCAGTTGAATATACTCAATTATTGCTGCAGCTTGATATGGGAAACAGTGGTTGTTCCTGCCATTTTCTAATCCCATTCCAGCACAAAATTCCAGCTGTGACTGATGTTTGCTCTCACTCATTTCTGTTACAGTCAGTACAGGTTTATAACCAGTACAGCAAAAAAATTTGGAAAAATTTTACAAGGAAAGCACCAAATTCCTGCCTCCACTTCAGCTCGAGAATGAGCAGAATGTCTTTCCACACAGAAGGAAGCTCAGGAAGAGTTTTACCACCTTTATATACATTTTCACTGTATAGTTTCCCTCATAATCCAAATGCTTCAGTCAGGGCATTGAAGTGACCCCCAAAAACCACATGGAGACTCCTAAATCAGGCAGGTCTTGGATGTGACACTTGACCTCACCCAGCCAAGTTTTTAAAGCCATTTCAAAGCAATTCCACTGTCAAACGGCCCAGAATGTTTGAGTTTGTTTGGATTTTTGGTGGATACCCTACTTACTCCAAAACCCAGAGAACTGCCCCAAGTTGGAGGCAAATCTCCAGGTGTTACAGCAGTTTTGGGTTGGAAGGGATCTTGAAGACCATCCAGTTCCAGCTCCCTGCCAGTGTTGCAGTTCCAGATGGAAGAGAATTCATTAGAGAAAACATTCAGCTGCTTATCACGAGTGATGGTTTCTTATTTCAGCTCAGATCTGCTTCACACCTACCCAGTAATCCTCCAAAAGCTGACACCTGGAGGAGACATTAGGTTTTATGATGGGAATAACCATTTGCCACAATAATCTTAAGGGCTCAAAATGCTCAATTTTCCCTTTATGCAAAAAAAGAAGTGAAAAAAAAAAGTCTCTCTCCTCAGAAGGACGTGACCCCGCTGGAGAAAAGGGCTGCTGTGTTTTCCCACCAGAGTCTGGAACAGACAAAAGTGGAAGCTGATGACTAAAGGAACAACTAAAAATAGCCAAAGTAGTCTGGATCTGGAGTTGTGTGCCCTCACTGCAAGGAGCCAATAGCATATTCAGCTTCACTGACACTAATGAGTGCAAAGTAAGTTCATTTACACCTCAATTAACTTCAAGAAACGCTTGTTTTCCACAATTAATGCCACTTTTTCCTTCCTTTTGCTGTAATCCCTCTTTTTGTGCAGTAAATCACTGCCTCACTTGCTTTAAATATGGGTTGGAGAGAGCAGGTTGGTGTAAGGAAAGGGAAAAAAGCACTTCCAACACATGTAAACGAGACTGGGAGAGGGAAACACTGGCACTGGATGGGAGCAGATGGATGTCAGCAGGTTTCTGGGATACAGCTGCAATTCTGGGTGTTTCAGGAAAAATCAGGAAGACCCATTGAGGGAAAAGTCCAGCCCAGAGGAAAAGGGCAACTGTGGTACCTGTCTCCTCTGGGATATTTCCAAGGCCAAACATCACCCTGAATCAGAGATTAAAGCCAGTTTTCAACTGAAGTTGGAAGAGAAATCCCAGGCTGTACAAGAATTCCCAGGGAAATCATCAGCAGGTGGGATCAAAAGGTCACAGTTTGCCATTGCTTATCCATGAAAAAAAGGCCTCGTGGGTCCCTCTCAGCCTCGTTTCTTGAAGGAGCCAAGAAAGGGGTTGGCAGGGCTGGGCTTGGATCAGAAAATGGCAATATCATCGTTTCAAGCATTAAATTTAAAGCAACAAAGGTTAAGCATCACTCAGAGGGAAGGAAGAGGAAATGGATGGATGGTACCTGGGAAAACAGGATGAGAAATAAACCAAGGGGTGATGAGATTTCTTCCCCAAACCATGAGTGAGGACAGCATTGAGGAAGGTGAATCTGCCAGGATCCCATTGATGGAATCAAACCCAGCTGCCATCACCCCTCATTCCTGGATCTGCTGTTTGTCCCATCTGTTCCTAATACACAATCCCAGACTGGTTTGGGTTGGAAGGACCCTAAAGCCCATCCAGTTCCACCCCTGCCATGGGCAGGGACACCTCCCACTATCCCAGGTTGCTCCAAACTGCCCTTGGACACTTCCAGGGATGGAGCAGCCACAGCTTCTCTGGGCACCCTGTGCCAGGGCCTCCCCACCCTCACACTTTCCTTTCCCTTTTGCTGAGACATTGACAGCACCAATTAACAGAGAAGTGTGCAAACATATGCTAATTTGAGGCGGCATCACTCAGGAGCAGCAGTTTGGCAGGAGGCAGTGGCTGATGGAAAATCCAGCCATTGATTTTCCTGTCATCGCTTCCTCTGCCCACGAACAAACAACCCAAGGAATATTTGCTTTCCAATGACAGCTGGTGTCAGCAGCAGTATGCATTTGCTGTCACACTTTCTGCAAAATAAACTGGTATTTTACTATTTAACGTGTTTCAAAATCAACCCTGGGATTCCTGGTGGTGTTACTGTGTAAAATGTACACGTGGCTTAAATCCCTGGCAAAGCACTGAACATCCACAGCCAGTTTGCATCCAAATCCTTAAAAATTCTTATCAAGACATGGCATCAAAAAGAATTGCTACTCTTGAACATATTTACTAAGGAACAGAAGAAAAACTGTCTGTGAGTAACAGGACAATAGTCACAGCAAAAATAGAGAAACATCCTCTTGGGAAATACTGAGCACAAGTGAGTTTTGAGTATTGCTCGGGGTATTTACAGCTCACAAAAATACCATTTGGGATTTCTAAAGGATTTCTATAATTATTTATTTCTATTCCTTGCCCTCCAAGTTGGATTTTTGCACAAAGAAATGCTTTTTTTTGAGGATAGGGGTAAAAAAATGGCAGAGTGTTTTCCCAGCAGCCTTTGACAGCTCTGTCTGACACCATGTGTTGCAAACAGAGGACAATCCCACTTGGAATCTCCTTGGAGTGAAATACAAAGCTGTACATTTAACCACCATGTTTAGAGATGCTGAAATTCCATCCAAAAATATTTTCGGGTGGAAAGCATCCCTTTGGTCAAGTGTAGCCTGTTACCATGGGAATAGATTTTTGGATTGAGCTGTACCCTGGACTTCAGATCAAAGAGAATTATATTGCTATTTTGAAAGCAGGGAGTCTGTCAGCTTAGAAATCAAATAGAAACCCAGCATTTGTGCAGGACACGGAGTTCCAGATCTACAGGCTTGATTTCCACAAATAAAATTGTACCAAACCTGCTCCAGTCTGGCAGGAAAACATCCTGCCCTTGTTCCTTTGATGCCAAGCACCAGCAGCATCCACGGAAACCATGGGCTTGGAAAGCCCCTCCTGTTGTAAAACCAGTTGTTTCCTGAAAGGGTGGATTTTGGGGGTTGTTTTTAATTAGAAAAGCACATTGCACAGCACAGGAGGAGCACGAGCCAAGGTGCCATGAGATTCCTGGGAATGCCTCTGCTCCATGCCAAGGGATTACAGGGACACCGAGGTGTCCCAAGGTTCCAGACACAACACACACCGTGGTGGTTAATCCTGTCTTAACGCTTGGGGTTTGGCTGCTCTGAGGTTTTCACCAGGGAATTTTATACAAAATATAATAAATCCTTCCCTGGGAGGGTGGGGAGGCCCTGGCACAGATTCCCAGAGAAGCTGTGGCTGCTTCTGGATCCCTGGAAGTGCCCAAGGCCAGGTTGGAGCCACCTGGGATAGTGGGAGGTGTCCCTGCCCATGGCAGGGGGTGGAATAAAATAATCTTTAAGGTCCCTTCCAACCCAGACCACAAAGAAAGACCTCGAAATGACTTAAATGACACTTTTAGCCTCAGAGGATATGAAACTACACCAGTCAACCTGACTTCCTTTTAACGAGCCTTTCAGATGAAACAGGTTTAAAACAGGAACACTGAAATTCCAGCACTGTAATTTACAAACACACACATACTAATATTTTCACTTCTTTCATTTGTTTTGCATTTTCATCTTTAAATTTAGAGTAATTGCTTCCCACACTGTAACAAATTAATTTCTGTGAAAGAAGGAAACTTTCAAAGCAGCAAATATTTAAAATACCTTTCCTAGTTCTCTGTGGTTCCTGGTCCAGAGAAATTACCTTGGTTTTTCCCTCTGGACCACAATCAGCCAAAGCACAAATATATGTCTGTCCTTTTAAGCCCAAACCATAGTACCAGTTTTATAGAGACAAATCACACACAGATACATTTTAGGGTAAAAAAGTAAAGGCCCAGGATACTATGATGCTCAAAATCATATTTGCAACTCTTTTCTCCCAATTAATTCCTATTTTGCCACTCTGCAGTCCTCCCCTAATATTTTTAATTTTGATTTAATATTCTTGGAGAGCTTATTCAAGTCAATAATGCACAGATTATGATAATAATTCTGACTAATTTTCACTCTTTCAATCTGAAACTGAGTTACATTTTAGCAAGATCTGCCTATTTGACATATTTCCACTGCTCCAGTCCTGTCACTGCTGGATTCTCCAGGCACTCCCAGCATTGTCTGGGAATATTTATCCCTGCATGGCAAAATAAGAGACCCACAACATCTCCTGTACTTCCCCCCAGTGGTCCCAAAGATGACACACATCTAGAAATATAAGTGCACTTCATTAAACTGCACCTAAAAAGGAATTATTTTTTATTTTCCTCTTATTTACCTCCTTTCCAACTGATGCAGAAGTGCCCAGGAGCAAAGTCCACCACCCCACAGGATCCATCTTTCAGCTCAGTTGGATGTTGCTGCCTCTCAAACTTGTCTTTGAGGATCTACCAGCCAAAAAAAGGGTGAGCTTTTTATAGAATAAAATCAGTTTGTTTGGTCCCACCCCAGTGATGGAAACCCTGATGGCTGAATATTTTGCCTGTGGCTTTTCCATGTGATTAGTGCTCATCCCCTGGATTCAATGGAATAACCTGAGAGGCTCTGGCCACATTCAACATCAACATTTTCCTCCTGTGACTGGAAAATAAATGTTCAGGTTGATCAGGGACTGGTTGAAGCTGCAACAAAGTGAAATCACCGCTTTTTTTTTTCCAACAGAGCAGCTACAACATGTATTTGTATCCCAGGAAATATTGGAGAAAATCTCCTTGTGGACTGGCAAACAAAAATTCCATGTACAGCCCTCAGTCTTATCCAACTTGCAAACACTGGGGGAGAAGGGAAAGGGAAGTCACAGGGAATTTTTTTAGTGCTATTTTCCCTCTTCCCTACAAATACACCATCAGCAGATTCCCACATCTGGGAAAAACCCAACCTGGAAAACTGAGGCTCAACTCCTTCCACCCATCCAAGAGCCGCCTTGGACACACTGCTCCAGTTTCTTGAGTATCCCTCCTTCCTCACTTCCTCAATCCAAAAAAAAATCCAAAAATGGGTTCCTACAACCTGTTTGCAGGAGATGAAATTCCAAATCCCATCTTCACATGTGGAGCGAAACACCTGCCAAGAGGCAAGAACTGAAATTCCACATTTCAAAAAGACACACAAAACTGACAGAGCAAATCTCCTTGGAAAAGTAACCAGGTTTTTCCCTCCCAGCCAGAATAATGTGAACCATATTATATTTTCAGAGCTCAGCAGGCTCTGGGAAATTATTTACAGGCATTTGAAAGAACCAAAAGTTGAGCCCTGTGAGAGCAAAGTGAATTTAAAGCCTATTAGATGTAGAAAAACAAGGAATTCACATCCTGGGAAGCCACACCACCTGGTTTTGAGGAGGGTGGTGGGAAGAGGAGAGGGAAAAGTTCATCCATGTGATTTGTGGGACTAATAATAAGGGTTTTTTTCCTTAGTTGTGATCAGCAATTGCTAATAGTGGAAACACCAGCACAATGGCAGATAAAGGTGAGTTAATGATGTCTCAGGAAGACTCATGAAGAGCCTGAAGCCTCATTAGATGGAAGAGCTGAACTAATTTGCTGCCCAGACCAGGAAGCTTTAATTTTCTGAGATTCAAGTCAAACTCTTCCCATCCAGAAAAGAAAATGAGGATAATTGGCTCACACAGCTCCAAGCACAGTATGCCTGGCAGAGCTGCTTGCTCCAGGAAAAATCCCAAAATAATCCCAAAAATCCCCAAAATCTCAATAGCAAGAGGCACTGCTGGGGAGCCAAGAGCTTCTCCGTGTCTCCCACATTTTTCACAGCAAAAATAAAATATAAAAAAATTATATATATACACACATCTGCAGGGGGAGAAAGGGAACCAAACTGCATTTACTAACAGCTGTGCAGTGTGTCTGAAACAGATCCCTCCTTTTCCTACCACATCAGCCCTGGGGCACAGGGATCTGGGCTTGTGAGCTGCTTTTTCCAGCTGAAACCATGAATGTGCAACTTATCTGTCTCATAAAATCGATCTCAGCCTTATCAGAAGGAGCACTGCAGCAGTTCTCCAAAAAAAAAATTTACATCCTCAATTCTTCTCCCTCTTATTCAAGTAGGAGGCTCAGGGGGCACCTGGAATTCTCTGCAATCCCTGCCAGGAGGGGGGAGCTGGGATCAGGCTCTGCTCCCAGGGAACAAGGGATGGGATGAGAGGGAACGGCCTCAGGCTGGGCCAGGGGAGGTTTAAATTGGATATTGGGAACATTTCTTCATGGAAAAAGCTGTTAATCCCTGGCCCAGCTGCCCAGGGCAGTGGTGGATCCCCATCCCTGTGGATGTGGCACTTGGGGACGTGGCTCAGTGGTGGCCTTGGCAGTGCTGGGGATGGACTTGGTATTACAGGTCTTTTCCAGCCTTAACAAGTCTATGAGTCTTAAAGATTGTAAGTGTCCCACGTTCCTTTCCTGAAAGGTCACCAAAGAACCACAGGGGTGTTGCTGAAAAATAGGTTGGATAAAAAAATGGGATCAATAAATGATTAATAACTGATTTTGCACCTATTTCACTGTCTGAGCTTTTTGGCCATATCAGAAATCAAAATATAAATTAAAAATATATCTATTAAAAATAATATATATAATTACATATATACATATAATTACATATATAAATATATATAATACATTATATGATATATATACTACATCAAATATTAGAATATATATTAAAAAATGATCTATTTCTGGAGAGCAGAGAGCCAAGCCTAATTATCACCAAAGTTGTTGGTCACTAAGCTGAAGTGAACACTAACTCAATCCTACCTGCAGAAGTGCTTCAAAATAAGGACAAAACCCAACAAAATCAAACCACGTTGGCTTCCAAGGGACCTTTTATTTATAGGTGAAGTTAAGACTGAAAAGGAAAGTGCATTTATAGAAGTAATAAACATGCTATGGAATTAAACCCTACATGTGAACAGAAGCTTTCCAGCCCAGCAAAGCCACATGAATTCTTGACACAGACCTCAAAAATTATTTAATGGAGAAATCTTTAGTGTTCTCATCCACTGCCACCCTGGAAACTTTATTTTCCCTCTCTCCCACCCAGGCCCAGAGCTTTGATTCTTTCAGGGAACCAACTAAAGGCATTAACTAAAAATAAAAAGCAAACGAGATCAGCTTAAGTAGCTTCCTTAAAAAACACATCCTATCTCACAGCGTGCTAATTAATAGAACAGAACTGGTATTTTGATATCATGATTAAGAACAGCTCATTTTCAGCATCTTTCTCAACAGCAGATCAAGGCAATTAACTGGCAATTTGCTCACTAAATGACTTCCCAAGATGTGCTACTGAGATAAGGCAAAGCCTTCCCTAAAGTGCCTTTGAGCCAGGGAAAGATGGACCTGCAGGGAGTATTTTTTAAACAATGTACAACTCGAGTCTTTGGTAGTAAAGCAAAATTTCTGCTTCGTGAGTAATGACAAAAAAACCACTGAATTTAGATGGAACTGCAAAGGTTTTTCTTATTTCCAAGCTGTGCCCACTACAACTAACACTGGGATGGAGGACACATCCCAAAGATCTTTTCTGGAAAATATAAAACTGATGGTCTTGATTTCACTGTATTTTAGCCAGGGGACACAGGTGAGGAGCTGGGAGCAGATAAATCCCCTTTTCTGCCCTTTCCTCTGTTTTAACCACTGACTGGTTCTCACAGCAGTGTTTCACCTTGGACAACATAAGAGAAATGCCATTTTTCAGGAAAATGGCAAATTCTGGAAAAAAATAAACAAGGACATGAAGAAATCTGCAGGTTTCAAGATGCTCAGTCTGGTCAAGGTTAATATTTCCTGAGCAGATCTGCCCATCCCTCCCCACACTGCTGCCAGAAACCCAAATTTTTTCCAAATATTGCCCCAAAAAGCCCCCAGAAGCAATTCCAAGGATTCCCTCATCAGCCTTCCTAAATCAACAGCACTCCCCCAGCAGAATATCATTTAAAACTCATCTGCATATTCCCAACCTTTTCCTAACTCTAAATATATTTTCTATTCATCCTGGATGCCTGCAGAGGTTTCTACTCTTAATCTGCAAAGGGAAACCTTTCCCTGCTTCAACAAAAGGATGTGAATAAAATCATTACAGCCCCATGACTTTTATCTGAGACTTTTAATTAGTGGATGCTCAGCCATAAATGCAAAATATAGCACTAAAAACAGAGGTATTATATGACATAACTGTACTGACTTGACCAAAACTGATTATTTTTCAACAGAAATGTCAAACCAGAGTAGAACTGTGTGTTAGCCTTCATATACATATATATATATATTCACACATACTTGATCACAGCTATACATTAGTATCATTCCTACCACACAAACCTACAGAGAAATAAAACTTCCTTTACTGGTGTCACATGTCCTGGTTTAATGGGCTCAGAACAGCAGGATTTGGGATAAAAACACTCCCACAATGGGATGGTTCAAAGGGATAAACTGTGTCCCAAGGATGGGTGGTGGTGAGTGACCAGTATTGAAACCTGGTCTCTTTTATCACTGAAATACAGGTTTATTGCTTAGTTTCTTTAAAATCATAAGCTACAGACTATAAAGATATTTTTACTTCACTAAGTGAAAAAAATCAGATTTACATGACAGAAAAACAACCTTTTCTACATTTAAGCTGAGCTCTCCCTCTGCCCCACCATCTGTTATAAGCATTGATAATTTAAACATCACATTAATGTAGAATTTTACCTTCCTCTGAATCAACAGAATTGTTTTTCATTTCCCATATTGCCCCACTAAGAGCATGGCTAAAAGCAGAAGCAGAGCACCTACTTCAGGAGAATTAATTCAAGATAGAACTCAGTGAACACCTGTAAGCACAGGATGTTTTAAGGCAGTGAATTCCCACAGAACAGCACAAACCTCTGCTGCAAAAAGTCCCACTGATCTGTCACTACACACTGTGGACAGAGGTGTCAAACAATCAATAAAAATAATGAAAAATTAAGCAGACTGATGATAAAAAATGCCAGGATCTCCAGTGTTTTGGAATAACTCTGTGCCCAAGTGCAGTGGGAGCTGCACACAGATGTGAATTCCCTTCCCTAAGCCATTCCAAGGACTCCTCTTTGGGATTTTTTTTCCTGAATTCACAACTAGCAGCAGCAAGTCACTTAATTTCATGTACAGCTTCCTGGAGGGGATTTCAGGTGCACAAAAATGCTGAATGAGACACAAAATCTGAGGCTGGGATGGCCCTTGGGATCATCCTGCCCAACTCCTCCCTGAAGGCAGCGCTGAGCTCCAGGCTGGGAGGGATCCAAGGAGAGGATGCTGCACATCCCTGGGCTCCTGCACATCACCCTCACAGGGAATTTTCTTCTCCCCATAAAACCAGGTGCAATTTCCCCTCATACAACCAGTTCTTGTGCCTCCTGGCCTTGTGCTCTGCACCTCAGGGTAGAGCTTGGCTTCGCCTTCTCCATGATCTTCCTCCCCTCCCTGCAAATCCTGCTCCAAACTCCTAAATCACATCCTCATGTCCTTGAGCCTGGCTTTGCCCAGCACCAGGAGGCTTTTTTGGATGTCCCTGTGCATCCCTGCCCTGGAGCACAGCAACTGCTCCTCCCAAACCAGCTGCCAACTGCACTTCATCCCAGCATCCAGATGGCAGGGATGTGCCACAGTATCCAGTGGAAAATGATGTGTAAAGACCTTCACCATCATGAAAATCCTGACTCCAGGGTTTGCTCCTTGCTAAAACTCCTTGAATTAATTTTGATCCCCCGTGTCACCAGTGAGAAGGTGATGGTATCACACAAAAATCATCTCCTGGAAGGTCAAGAACCTGCAGAACACACCAAGTTTGAATACCTACCTCTCTCGAGCTTCCACAGATGTGAACTTATTTGGTAATGGTTCTCACACAAATAAATAATTTTTTAAAGGCCCAGGCCAAAGTAAACAGGAAGAAAACACTGTGTCCAGAGGTCAGGCTTTGCATGCCTTCCATGTTTGATGCACTAAGGATGTTTGTTAGGATGTTGTAGATGCACACAGAATACAAAAACAAGGCTACATTAACTCAATCCAATTCTTGGACTGAATCTTAAAAAAACAAACCCAACAGAAATTGCTTTCTGAGGAATCTAAAATGCTTTCAGACCTGCAGTCCTTTCCAGCAGACTGTAATTGTTAATGTTTTGACCATTTGCCTCAAGCACTCAAGGGAGATGAATTCACCAATGCCACTACACCTCCTTGCAGCAGGAATACAGACAGCTCAGCCTCTTACTGACACTTATCCCAAATATTCTGGTTACTCACCCTGCATTAGTGGTTGCAGTAAAAGGGGACCATGACCTCCCCCCCCAAAAAAAAAAATTTTAAAAATCAAAACAACAGAACATAATTCCTTGAATCCAGTTTACATGTGCTCTCCTCAGAGGTTTCTTTTAAGCACCATTTCCACCCGAAGTTAATTAGTTTTATCTACTGGAAAAGCTGCAAGTCCAGAAAGAAACATGCCAAGCGATTTCAAAACTGGTCATAGGAAAGCTGAGGTTGGCAAAGAGCTCTGGGTACCACTTGGCCCCATTTCATGTGCAAAGCTGGGCCTTAGATTTGGTTTTCCAGGAACTGCCAAGAGAAGTCATCAGTATTTCAAGTTTATTTTAGAGCAGTAATTATGAAAATTATTTTTGCTCTGTGCTCATTAAGGAACTTCCTTTCAGGCACAAACAACATGACAACAACACTGAGCACTCTCTGCATTTCCAGCTTTAGAAAAACTCACAGATGAGCTCCTGGGAGCAGCAGAGGTGAAGCTGCACAAGATTCAAACCCCTCAGGAGTCCTGGCTTACCCAGGGAATCTCCTTTCCATGGACCTTCTCCTCACCTTCCAAATACATCACCAGCTACAGAGCTGTGACCACTGGTTTGGGGGAAGCCCATGAGCCTCTTCATCCAAACTAGAATTTCCAGGCACTTCTCTGCACCCTTTTGTCCTGAAGCAGCACATCAGGACAGCAGGACACCATCAGGACAGCACGACCCATAGAAATGAAAGGCAACACGATGACACTTCATCCAACACCATCGCCCTCCCACGGGCAGTGACACGCAGAGCAAATGCCATTTTCCTGGGGATCCCAATTCCCACCGATGCCACAGGGTGGTAGCACTGCTAAAGGGATGCAGTTGTCCCACAGTTTGGCCACAGCCAGCTGTGCTACGGGATGTTCCTCTAGGAAGCTCCTTTCATCCCATCTCCCCACGGCCAAAACAAGGCGACACCATCCTCATTCCAGAGAGAAAACCAGTTTGTCCTGGAGTCCTGCAGAACTCCTTTCACTCATTTTTCCAACATCTGTGCCTGGAGGAAACAATGGAACACAGCTGCTGCAACACAGATGGCTGGAAATTCATGTCCAACACCCAACTGTTGTGGGTTTTCACCACAAATGCATCAACTGGCTCTTAATCAAGCTGGAGGTGGATGGCTGTCACCAAGTCCATCTTTTCCACAGCCTACAATTCCACAAGAACTCACCCTGTCCAGGTTGTTCCCTGGTCCCAGATGAACACAACCCCAAGCCAGTCATTTATTATTCTTATTTACAGAGCAACAGAACACGGTGGTTCCATAAGATGGTTATAATTATCTTTCTGCTTCAATCAAACTCTTCCTCAAGTTAAGAGTCCACTAAAAACAAGGGAAAAAAAAAGAAATGAAAGGCCTGTCCAGCTTTGCTTTCTAAGTGCCAGTAGTACTTTGAATATACAGTTTTCCTGTGGCCTCAGGTGTTTCCACAAAACAGAAATCCACGGATTCTCAGGCCAAACTTGGCAAGCAACTTCTCACTGGAAACAGGCCATTCCAGGTCTGCAGGAAGACTCCACCACTAGGAATCTGTTTCAGGAGAGGGCACAGCAGGCAGAAGGAGGAATACCTGCCACCAGGATTAGCCTCACAATGGGTCTAATATTGTCCCAAATCCTGGCCTTCATTTGTCCAGTCACCTTTATTGACCAGTTACAGAAGAAAATAATACTGAGAGTTTATGATTTTGACTGTAGAGAAAGAGAGGGGGAACAGGATTGGGAAATAAACCTCAAATTGAATCATTCAAGTGTTGCCCCATCCCTGGAAGTGTTCAGGGCCAGGCTGGACAGGGCTTGGAGCAACCTGGGATAGTGGGAGGTGTCCCTGCCCATGGCAGGGGGGCAACGGGATGAGCTTTAAGGTCCCTTCCAACCCAAACCAGTCTGGGATTCTCTGATTAGGGAGGGAAATTCTTCAAGTCAGAGTTGTCTGTTCACTGGGATCACTCAGTTCTTTTTACTCAGTTTCCACCCACCCTGGACAGCTCTGGAACACATCTGCCAACAGACTATGGAATTGTAGCTGCTCTGGACAATCAAATCACATTTTTTCCAAATGTCCATTAAATATTCACGCAAATATTTCAACCTTTCCAAAGTTAATTCCCCCAAAACCTCCAAAAAAATCCCATCCTCAGGCAAACTGCTGAGCACAGCCCTGTCCCCCTCCCAGATCCTGAGAGAGTTCAGTGAACTCCTCCCAAATAACTCCTCCGTAGGAGCAAACACTGCTGCATTCACTTAGAAAACAAAACTGCTATTATGAGCAAATATGCTGCTCACAATTCTGGTGTAACATCCTCAAACAACTGTGCAATGTCAAAAATGGCATTTTGCTTCCCCAAACTTGAACAGAAACGTTTCTGACACTCTGTGAGGAAGCAGAAGTTTCAGGTTTTCTTCCTTGACAGTGGAAGATGCATTTTGTCAGGACACAGCTTTATTATGAAATAAACTGTATTGTTTTCGAGGACGTAGTTCCAGTTTTTTTCTCTTAATTACCAGAATTAAAGTCCTGGTGCTGCTCCTGAATTTGCACAACTGCCTGTGTGGTGTGAAAGCACCTGGAGAACTTCTGCCTCCAGCAGCCTCTGGGGCCTTACAGAATGTAATTAATTCAGACCTGCCTGAACTCACAGAACCATGGAATGGTTTAGCTTGGAAAAGCCCTCTAAGATCCGAGTCCAACCATCCCCAGCACTTCCAAGGCCACCACTGCCCCATGTCCCCAAGTGCCACATCCACAGGGATTTTAAACCCCTCCAGGGATGGGGATCCCCCACTGCCCTGGGCAGCTGTGCCAGGGCTGCACAGCATTTTCCATGAAGGACTTTTCCCTGATATCCAATGTAATCCACCCTTGGCACGACTTGAGGCCACTTCCTCTTGTCCTGTCCCTTGTTCCTCAGGAGAAGAGACCAACCCCACCTCACAGGAGCATGAAAAAACCCCTCAGCATCTCTGCTGCTACAATTGATGCTTCTCCCACAACCAGAACCAATATAGGAACTTTTCCAACCTTTGGAAAAATTCAGCATTTGAGCTCCTTGCTCCACCAGCCTCCCCTTCCCTGCTACTCCTCTGTCACCAGAGACATGGAATTTATCCCTGAAACCACATTATCCATACTATTCCTTGGACTTCTTTAGGTTTCTGTGTTAATTCCCCAGCAAACAACCAAAAAGAAAGAAACCACCACAAAAGTCATTTAAAATATGAGTTTTTAGCAGCTGATGACCCCATTTCTTTACTTCTTTAGGAGTTATTGAGTGTAATTAATTACAGAGTACACAAGTAAAATGTAGCATAGAAAAGTCATCTTTAGGAAAAGATTTTCATAAGTTCTGAATATTTACTGTGTATTAAGATCAGTTATTTAGAGAAAACACAATCTAACTACACTTACAAGCTGTGTAATAGTTTCCATTTTAATCTATCATTTTCTTTTGGAATCTTCTGCAATAGGTACATTTCCTTTAAAAAAAAAAAAGGTATCTACATGACCTTTTTTTCCCCCTCCAGCTGACTGAGGTTGCACAAATAAACCCCTGGTTATTTAAATGTAAATGTAGAATCCAGATAAGCTCTTTATGGAAGGTCAGTGTTTACACTCTAGACTCATTGAGATCAAACTTGTACAACTACAGTCAGTGCCTTAAAATTCACTCTGGAATGGGGAACTGAGGCTCTAAAAACACCAAGAGTAAAAAGGAGGGTAAAACTTTTCCATGTTTAACTTCCACATGAAGTCTCAGCATCACATGAATATGGATTTTGCATTTCCTATACAGCACCACCGATTTGGGAGGTGCCTTGGGACCTTTGAAAAAGGCACAGAATAAATGAAAAGCATTTTAATTAAAAGCAAATTAAAGGGTCTTCTAATCCAGGCAGCAGCAAATCCCCAGAGAGTTTTTAGAATAGGGAGCCTTGAAGTTACAGTGCTTATAACCCTCCCTAATTCCAGCTTCCTTCCCTCACTTCCCCCCAAAGGAGGCTCTGGAACTGCACGAGATCAGGTTTATTATGAAAATTCTGCTCTAGTTTCTAAAAAAAGATTTTGCTCTACTTTGAGTGGCCAGAAGCATTCACACCCACACAGAGCAAATAACAATAAAGAAAGGAGGGAAAAAAAGTGGGTTTTTCTCACTGCAGGGGGAAGAGGAAAGAGAAGATTCCATTTTCTGGCTTTAAGAAATCATTTCGATGCTGATTAAGAAAGTTGGAGCTCCCCTCCTTGATGGGAGGCTTTTGGAATAGAGCTCAAAAAATAAATTAAGGAGCTACACCATGAAATGTTATCACAGAAATGGCTTCACATTAGAAAGGTCACAGAGTAGGAGAATATGTAGGAGTAAAATAGACATTATTACTGAAATAAATAAGTAGTATTCAATACTTATTAATACTAATCACTATTAATGTTAATAGTAATCATTACTAATATTAATTCTATAACTATCTATTTATATTATCTACACAATCAAAATACTTATATTTAATAATATCTAAAATACATAAAATGATATAAATATAAAAATAATATGAAATATAATAAGATGAGAAAGTGATAATATTATAAATAATAATTGAAATTAATAGTTTCTTATAATAAAATAATTATTTAAACAGTAATAAACCAGTGTTTTCACTACTGTTCTTACAGCTGGAAGACGTGACTGTTGAGGTCTCACTGGTGCCCCTCTGCCTGTACCCACTTGACCATTGCCTCCCCAATAAATAAAAGAATGAATTTACAAATACTGCTGAAAATAAACAGGAAGCTAAACCCATAAACAGTGTTTATTTCTGCCTAAAAGCAGAAATTCATTTCATTTTCATACATATTTATCTCATTAAACCCTCGAATTCCTCCACTAAGAGAAGAACAAATTTTTAAAAAAATCCCAACCTCGAGGGAAAAAATCCAAACAACTGAACAACAGGAACAAAAAAAACGAAGAAGAAAATGGGCAAAACGCCTGGAGAAACATTGCTTTGATTTTGACACATGGGAATAAATGGGAAAAAAACCTCAGCTAAGCCTTCTTTTAATCAAAACATCTCCCATCTCGTGTGCAAATTTCAGCAGCTGAGGAAGCATCAATTGCAGCTCCCCAAAGTGGTGTCAGCATGTTTGATGTAAATAGTGCTTAACAAGGGATGTGTTTGCAGCCAACATTTTCAGGTTCTGCTTTAGCAGCTCTGGATCCACCCTGGGTGTTGCAAGAGAAATTGGAATTCTGGAGAGGGTACCAGGAGATGTGCACCCCAGAGCCACATTTTTAGCTTGCAATAACCAGGATGTATTTGTTGTCAAAGAGCTCCGAGTAGTTATTTAAGGAATTTGCAGGAGAACAAGTTGATGACTCAGCTCTGCATCGATCTGGAATTCAAACATCTTGAAAACAACTTTGTCTTGCAACACCCAGAATTAAAGTTGGGGTTTGGTGACATTCTGAAAGGATCAGAGACTTCCTGGGAAGTGTCACACGGAGCACAAACACAACAAGCTCAGTGGGACTAAAGCCCTCTCAACAGGGATAAATTGATGTTAAAATTAGGGTTTGGGCAATGCCAATGCCCTCTGCCCATCATGGTGCTGCTGTGGCACCTCCTGCCACTGTCCAGGGAAGGGGCAGCTCCATCCCAGCCCTCCCTGCTCTCACAGGCACAGGTTTCCTCCCATGGAGTCAGGAATAAATGGGTTAATTCTTCCTGGTCTACTTCCTTACTTCTGGCTCCATGTGGTGTCTAGAAAGACAGGAACACCAGCTGCAATACAGCCACCTAAAACTCTCCTAAAATATCACATAGCCACCCCACAGCCACCTAAAACACCCCACAGCCACCCCATTATCACCTGAAATACCCCACAGCCATCTAAAATATCCCATAGCTACCCCATAACACCTCACAACCACCCAAAAGCCATTTAAAACACCCCATAGCCACCTAAAACATTGCAGAGCCACACAACAGCCACCTAAAACATCCTACAGCCATCTCATAACCATCTGGAATACCCCAAAGCCATCCAAAACACCCAACAGACACCTAAAACATCCCCAAAGCCACCCCATAACCACCTAAAACACCCCAGAGCCACTTTAAATATCCCATAACTATCTCAAACACCCAACAGCCACCTCACAACCATTTAAAACACCCTATAACCATCCAACAGGCTTCTAAAACACTCCATAACCACCTAAAACACCCCTTAGCCACCCCACAGACATCTGTAATACCCCAGAGCCAACACATGGCTCTCCAAACACCCCAAATCCACCTAAAACACCCCAAAGCCACAGGGGAATCTTGTTTTCCACATGACACTGGAAGGAAGCATTGGAAAAACACAAGTGCAGCACGTGCACAAACACAAACAGTATGAAAACAATACTCAAGATCCAAAGTTTTTGGGGTTTTTTTTTTCCCAATCTTCTTCTCCTCTCCATCCATAGCTGAGAGTCCCCTCAGCTGCTCTGCCCTGGCCTCACTCCTTGCTGTGAACCAGAAACTACCTGAGTTAAAATATATTTATTTTAACATCAAGAAAGGAAGAGCCCTCCAGAAGGAAACATTTCCCTGATCTGATTCATAATCTGCAAAAAACATTTGACATCTCCCGTGATGGCACCTCAGGGACACCAAAAAAGCAGCTGAGAACAGGCAGAAACCTATGAATTTTTCGCTGATTTTCTTGTATAACCACAACAGCCTTCACTCAAATCAAACCACCACCACCGCCAGTTCATTTATTCCAGCCTTCTCTGGTTAGTTTGGAACTTTTCCTGTCCAAAAATCTCCTTCCCATAAAGATTTTCTGGGGGTAAAAGGGAAGATAAAGACCAGAAAGACCAACTGGGATGAGGGAGGCAGCTCCTCTGTGGAGCCAGGGAATGGAATGGCAAGTCCTGCAGTCATCCCACCTAGAGCTCCACAAAATACTGAGCCCCTTGCACAGATTCCAGAATTATTTTGCCCAGTGTGATGGAAACAGAAGCATGAACCCCCTCCCCATCCTGCTGCAGGGTTGGATCCGAGGGACTGGGCACTGATCCTGCCTGGAGCAGGATCTACAGCTGGATCAGTGATAAGTGACCAAGTTATTGCCTTCAATTCCCCCTTCCACAGCCCATATAATGCAGCTCCACCTCACAAACACGAGAGATGGTGGTAAATATTATTTCAAGAATATATTTTTCCATCCACTGGAAAACGTGTTCCCAAAGCGATAACATGAGGCAGTGAATGGCAATTTCTAGTTTCATTCTCCTCAGACTGTTATCAGCACAAAGGAAAGGTAACTTCCAGATAAGCACATACAATCCCTCGTTTCTGAGGCACTGAGTTTCAGCACAAGGGGTTTCTCACAGTCTCATATCTCAGCAGCAGGAAACTTTTGAGGATTGCCTTCATTTTCATCCCCAAACAGCCTTTCCTCAACCCCAACCATTCCAGGATCAATCAGCAAGATCCAAGTCATTGTTTGGCACCTAATGTTGCTGTACTGAGATGGGACTTCCCCTGACATGATGGTCAATTGTCATTTGAGGTGTTTTGATGCCAAGTCCACCTGTAGCCTTTCCTTCCTTTAAGAAGAAACAAATTGTGACTCAACTATTTCTCTGCCCCAGTGCAGGAGAAACTTCCAACTTGACATATTGAGCCAACTGGAGAGGACTCTTCCTTGGAGAGCTGGAATTGCACAGGAAGGAGGGCACAATCCTCCAGAGCCTCACAGTGATGTTGGAAGGAGCAGAAATTGGTTCCAAGTTTGTTTTCTGTAACACTGAGGGGATAAATAAAAGTTATTTCCCTCAGGGAGCATTTAGTGTTTGCATTTATACAACATTTCCTTCATTTGAGTATTTTGGATGTGTGCTGCAGGGATTTGACCTTTTTGCTTGGACACTGCTATGCCAAGCCCTTCCTGTAAAAACTCAGAACCCTCTTTGTCTAATGCAGGAGACAAAAACTCAGAGTTGTATCAGTTTTTTGCTTATTTCAGCTATTCTTCTACGCAAATATCCCAAAAGAAATAGTGAACTCCATTCCTCCTTAAGTCATTATCACTGGTGGCTCCAGGAGCACATCAGATGTTCATGTTCAAAGGCTGCACAAACAACCACAAATCCAGATGCAAAACAAAAAATACCAGTGGGAGGGTGAAAAGAAAACAGATAAAACTCCTTGCAAAAATACAAGATGGGCTCTCATTATTTTGCAAATCATGATGAGGAAAGAGGTACAACTCCAAGCTGAAGCACATAATGGGCACTGCTGTACCTTCTGAGATCTCCAGGAGTTAATCAGAGCTCAGGATGACAACTAATAAGTGACCTCTGTCACCTCCTGACTGTCATAACTTCCAAGTCATTACCCACCTTTTGACACAGTCAAGTCCACAAAAACAGGGTTTTGAACTCAAGAGACAGACTTGACACTCCATGAGCTCTTCAGCTGCCCCAGTCACTTCCACTTCTTCAACACTGCTGAGGTTTGCCCAGCTTTTGGCACAGACTGTATTTTTCCATGAAGAAAACACACTCTGTGACTTGGTTGCCTTCAAAAGGCTCAAATGACAGAGCCTTTCAGAGGAACTTCTCCCAAAAAACCTGGTGGTTGGATGTGCCTACACAGATGGATTGAGCTATAAAATCCAGCAGCTTAGAAAGGCCTTTGCTGCTGGGGGGCAGCCACAGCTTCTCTGGGCAACCTGTGCCAGGGCCTCCCCACCCTCCCAGCCAGCAATTCCTGCCCAATGTCCCATCTCTCCCTGCCCTCTGGCAGTGGGAAGCCATTCCCTGTGTCCTGTCCCTCCAGCCCTTGTCCCAAGTCCCTCTCCAGCTCTCCTGGAGCCCCTTGAGGCTCTGGAAGGGGCTCCAAGGTCTCCCTGGATCCTTCTCTTCTCCAGGTGAACATTCCCAGCTCTCCCAGCCTGGCTCCAGAGCAGAGGGGCTCCAGCCCTTGGAGCATTTCCGTGGCCTTCTCTGGATTTGCTCCAACAGCTCCACATCCTTCTATATCACCAGAATATTCACAACACCAGGAATTATTTCACAACACCAGTAAACCCTTTATTCCAAGTCCAGCAGAGGTGTTGCTGAAATAGAGTCTGCACAGACTTAGTTGGCTCCTGGCTACTCCTCGTGGGCTACTGAGGGCAACTCAGCAAGAACAGGCAAGAAATCTGTTCCATTTGTGATGCAGAAACGTTGTGAAAGGAAAATGAAAACCAGCAGAATTTCTCTTTTAAGTGCTACCAGTAAAAATGTTATTGAAGACATCAATGCTGAGAAGGTCCCCCCCGAAGGGATGAGCTGAAATGAGGCATCACATCACCCAGACACAGCCCACCCACACACAGTAACCACTGCTCAGCATTCCCAGCAAGGAAGTTGTTCCTTCTCTTGGAAAACACCCCAAATCTGCTAAATTAAACCCAGGCAGCATCAAACTGCATGTGCTGATCAAGTGCTTTCCCTCAGGCTGGAGAGAGAGAGAGATCCCTGCCTGCTCCAGGGCATCCACTTAACAGGAAAATACATTTAAAAATCAAATTCTGACAGGATAATATTATTCAAGAGTGGGAGGAGAAATAGTTTGGATACGGATGTCTGGACCACAAGGCCTGAACATAATTTTAGCCATCTCTAGGATCCAGGATTAGAGAGGTTCCTTGTTCATTCAGATCCAAGTGGAAGATCAGAAATAGACTTTAAGGACTTGATCCTACCTGGCCAAAACCTCACAGACAGAAACTCAAGACAATCTCAATCAACACCAGCAGAGCCATTTCCAAAATAAGGAAGGCTAGCTGTCCACTTGGAATTTTCTTATCCTGCTCAGGATATCAGGTCAGACATATTAAAGGCTATTTCAAAACAAAATGCAGTCATAGAGTCCCAGAGGCCCAATAACAATATCCTTTCCCCATTGTCCCGACTTTGTTTGCTGGGAAACAAAGCACACAAATGATTTCAGCATTCCAGAAATTTATAAACAGGTGATGCCTTGTTTGCCCATTCTTCCTACAGAAAGACACGTCAGCATAAATGTATTTAATCTGTAAAATTAATAGGTGTCAAACAATCCAGTAGCAACGTGGGATGTGGGGATTCAATACAGAAAAATCTCCTATTTTGGGCTCAGTAACACAAGGGCATTGCTGCCATAAACATGAGTCTTGCTCAATTATTTAAATTTAGTCATAATTAGGATAAATTTTTTAAAAATGCAAACTGAAACACACTAACACTGCTGTCCCAACAATCCCAAAATAAATTTTACTTCAGCAATTCCCAACTGCCACTACTTACTGTCCTCAGAACAACTAGAATTTGATTATTTACCATGATTTAGGTCTGAAGCTATTTTAAGGACCCTCTATTTCCCAAATTCCTGTTACCAAACATCCCGTGTCGCAATTAAACAAGAGTTACAGTTTGTAAAGACTCTGATCAAAGAGCAGGGACGTGATGCAATTGTTTATGTGTTTCCAGGGAGACCTAAAAAGCTCCAAGACACCTGGTGGTTTTAAAAAGTTCCCTTGGGAGTTCTTAAACACAGAGTCAGAAATTACACAAATGCCTCTGTGGTTTCTGAGTGTTGTTTCTTCTGGCCTTGAAAATTAACAGAATCTCTTTAATACCTTGGAAAATTTATTAGCTACTGCTCAACTAAATCCCTGAGTGGCAAATCCTGACATGCCACCGATTCCCAGGAAATGTAGTAGTACTACTACTGATGTTTATGTGCTGTATCACTGTAATTATTGATTTGAGGTGCTAAAAGTAGCCTAAAAAACTCCTCTTCTACAGTATTTTGTTGCCTTGATTGTATCTGCTGCCACAGATACAATTCATCAATACATACAGAATCGATACAGTAGTTTTAATCTAAAATGATAATTGAAAGGCCAATCTTTAAGAAAAGCATTATGCCCCTCTAAGCTCGTGAAATTAAGAGAAAAATAAACCTCACAAACACAAAACACAACCAAAAGCCCCAGGTATGAGAAGCTGCTGTCACCTGCCTTTGGCTGAGGGAAGAGGGACTTCCCTACGCTCCCGCTTTTCCGTTGATGGGATGAACCAAATCCATGCTGAACACAGTCACTTCCCCCCTCGAGCTTTGTTGCTTCTGTCCCTGAGGAAAATTCCAGTTTGTGGGCAGGGATAAAGGTTCTGTCAGGCCTTGAAGAGCCCATGAATAGCCCCAGTGTGAGGAGCTCCAGTGGCGTTGGCCAACACAAAGGGTGCTTGTGGTGCCTCAAGGCAGGGCCTCCCAGACCCCAACACATGGGCTTGTGTCACCTCCAGGGCAAAACACTCCATGCAAACACACTATTTCCTTTGATAATTCAGCTGGTTTGTTTCATTCTTGCCCGTTGAAGCAACTTTCACAAGTAACATCGTGCTGAAAGGCAGTGGGGAAATGAGGTTACCTCAGTGAGAGCTACAGCACTGCCACACTAAAAACGAGGGCAAATCTTGCTGTGAAAATCATTTTGCTGACAGAGTCTTTCATGACACACGTGCAAGGTGTTCTTTGGATTATTCAAAGCAGAAACAGCAAAGCCCCTCATCCTCACCAGCTCCAACTCCTGCTCTGTACCTGCTTTTCCTGAGAAGGTGATAAGCTCACATAGGACCCTGCAAACCCATTTCACCTTTCAAACCCTGCCCTTTGTGTGGGATTTAACACCCATCCTGGGCATCACCTCACTTGAATTCCTGGTTCTTTTCATCCTGCCTTTGCCCAACACAAGCCACTTCCACCCCTGGGAATTAAACAGCAGCTTGAAGTTTCACTTCTAATCAAATCTTAAAATTGCTTTATTCCCATTGAAGCCATCCATGTGCTCTGCCTACCAGGAGTTTATCAGGTCATCATTATTATCTGTATACTGGAGTTAGCACATTAAAAATATTTTAGTCTGTTTTGTCTTATTCTGTTGGCTTTCACTGACTTTCTTTTGGTGGGAAAAATCAACTCTACGTATGTATAGATACAAATAGATGTATAAAATGTGCATTACTCAACCATTTTATCTCCCCATCTCCTTTCCCTCACCAGAGGGAGTGACGAGGCAGGACAAGTGACAAAAAGAACTCTCAGAATAGGGCAGAAACCCCCTGGTTGTCCAGGTTATCCCTACAGAGGATTTTAACTACTAAAGACAGAGCTTAAGTAAACCAGCCTCCCATTTCAGTGTAAAGTGCTGGAGAGCTCAGAGATCCAAGTTTACAGACTAGAAAATACATATAATATTAAATTATCTAGGTTTCTAGAAGCTTTTATCATGTGGCATTCACAAATAACATGCTTTTGAAAACACAGGAATACATTAATTTCGGCATTAAACACTTGAGGTTGATGTGAACAGCACAGTGCCTCCTACACAGATACAACAGCTCAAAAATGTACCCAACCATCAAGTTTCCATTGTGAATATACATTTCTTATATAATTTTAATGTAATTTTATTATTTCTTTAGACAGGTTGAGAAACTTCCCTTTACTCCTCAGATCTTAAATCAAATACTGACTGATTTGCTCTTAGATATATTACATGTATCTAATTAATATACAAGTGGATTTTTCAGGAATAAAATAGCTATGCTTTTTAAAATGTATGTTCATATATTTTTAAAGCAATTACCCCCCAAAGTATTATTAAATTGGATTTTAATTAAAAATATTAAATTGACATAAATTCAAATCACAGGACCACATTATAGAAAAGTGCTTTTCAGTCTTTTGGAATTCTCTTTTAAATATCTCCAACAGAAAAATACAATACAACCATTTCCCACAACTATATTTTTATAAAAGGAACCTTTTCAAACCAACCCTACTACAAATTTTACTACCAGTTATCTATTAACCCACCGACCCTGATTCATCAGCCTCTACTTCTTGGCCATCACAAAACACACCTACAGAGAGCAGGAAATGAGATGGTATTTTCTGGAGTAGAACCCACTGACAGCTTCTATTTTACAAGCAGCTTCATGAAAATCAAACCTGGTGGGTCAATCAGTGATAAGAAGATTAATTACTTGGATACAACAAGGGGTGAGAGCAGGAGGATGGAGCAAGGACAGGGACAAACCAACACGTTGAGAAATAAATGTGTTAAAGGAATCAACAGAAATCCACCAACTTTTCAACATGTTTTTGCTTAATAACGTGGTCAGTTAAGGTGGTAAAATGTGTCCAACAGCACAAGACAACACCATGTTTTATGCTCAGCTCTAGGAGACCAGGAGAGGCAGTAGGTTTCTACTTTAACACAAATCACTGAATTTAAGACTTTTAAATATATAAAAATCCTGGAAAATTTAATTTATTTCTTTTTAAAGCATATACCACACCTGTGAAAACCAATACACAGCAGTGAGTGCATTTCTAGCTGAAAATTTGAGCAAACACTGCTTTCCCCCTTGTCCCAGCCCCTGACAGCTGGGCACAGCTCTGGTTCCTTCCTTTCCCACGCTCCAGAGCTGCTTCCAATTCCAGCTCCCACTGATGGCAGCGTCCCATGGGGGGGAAAATCTCAGGGAGGGTCTGTCCATCTTTAAATCCAATTTCAGTAACAGGACACAGAGCAAAACTGTCCTTAAAGAACATGTTCAGCACCAACAACTGAAAACAAGGGCTTTTGGAAATGTAAAATGTTGTTCACAGAGAGAGTTTTGAGGGTTCTGTGATTTTTCAAGGAAATTATTCAAGTTTTTTCCTCGGTAAAGTGGTAAATGAGGCCATATTTCAAGGGTGAATTGTTTGATACAGTACAGCAATTCCCAGGCTTTTTTAGTAGAAATTACAGCTGGAGTTACACAGAACTTCCAAATAACTTGTGCAGTTCACTAGTCAAAGACACTGAAAAAAAGAAAAAGTGACTGCTGAGATCATTGTGTGTCCCAGGTCAAGCCATGCTGTGCTCAGGTGAAATCAAAGAGGACTTAAAAATGGGATAAAATCAGAGAAACGTTGAATCCTTTAGGTTGGAAAAGCCCTCCAAGGCCATGGAGTCCAACCATTCCAGCACTGCCAAGGCCATCCCTGCCCCATGTCCCCAAGTGCCACATCCACAGGGATTTTAAATCCCTCCAGGGATGGGGATCCACCCCTGCCCTGGGCAGCTGTGCCAGGGCTGGACAACCCTTTCCATGAAAAAATTGTTCCTAATTTCCAATTTAAACCTCCCCTGGCCCAGCCTGAGGCTGTTCCCTCTCCTCCTGGCCCTTGTTCCCTGGGAGCAGAGCCTGATCCCAGCTCCCCCCTCCTGGCAGGGATTGCAGAGAATTCCAGGTGCCCCCTGATCCCTCTTTTCTCCAGGCTGAGCCCCCCCAGCTCCCTCAGCCCCTTCCCAGCTCCTTCCCTTCCCTGGACACTCTCCAGCCCCTCCTTGTTTTCAGGGGCCCAAAACCGACCACAGAATCCCAGGTTTCTCCTTTAAAATGCCACATTCCGACACTAAAATTACCTCAATATCACATCTTTCTAAGCCTTAGAGTTTAAAGTCATGCAAATAGGTCATTATTTAAATAAAGTTCCCCATTTCCACCTTTCCCTTTCCTCTCTGCCTTCCCAGAAATATTTAAATCCCCACAACTTCCTCTCCCCCCAGTTCTGCCAGGAACTGGAGCAGTGCTGGAGGTGGGAGGTTTGCCTGGGAAAAACAGATTAGAATTAAGTATTTTATCTGTGGCCTTGAAACGTGCCCCGAGCTGAGCTTTTAATTTGGGCTTCTCGAGATTGATCAGCACATGTGTAATTTAAAAGCAATTTGAAGCAGCAAGCCAGGTAGTTTGAGTTAAAATTAATGAGCTTTTGACATCTGCAAACAAAATGATAACGTGAACCCATTCCAACTCATCCCTAGAATTAGCAGGAAAAGCATCTATCATTTTAACTTGGTTGCACAAAGGCTTTTCTGCTGCAATACAAAAGCTGTTTCTCCACAAACCTGCCCTCAGGAGCAATTTGCAAACTTTGCCCAATTGTATCAGATTAGTAGCAAGAAATTAATGTTAAGTAATTAAATGTTTTAAGTGCCATTGTGCAGCACGATTGGAAATATTGATGAAACTCAAATCTAAATTAAAAAGTGTCTAATAATTAGTGTCTGAGACATCTAAACCCATAGAATACGGGATATTTATATTATTTATGGTTTGTTTAAATCAACAGCCCATAATAATACTTATGAAAATCCTAAATACTCATTTAGGATTTAGGATTTTTAGGAGAAAAGCACAGCAATCCACAGCATATTCCAACTAAGGCTTGGAATGCAAAAGAAAATAATCATCCAAGGACAAAACAGAAAAGACAACAAGATTAAAGGGCAAAAGACAATAAAATGGGATTTATTAAAAGAGACAGTAAGCAAGGGGAAGGAAGGGTTAGTAGTGAAAACTGCTCTGAGCTGAAGAATTACAGCTCTTGGTACAAAAATATTTATAGACCTTTTATCAAAGACACTGAAACTAGGATGGTCTTTAACCATAAATTCACATTTTTGGCTCAAGTTGTGATTACATTGGGATCAAAAATTCCAAGGGAGCTAACAAATTCTGGAGTAAATTCCAAGATAAAACAAAGACCTGGAGCTCATGGGGTGCCACAGGCAGGACACCAGCAGACCAAGGGACCCCAGGACCTTTGGATTTCAGGATCACAGCCAGGGAAACACCAACTCCACACAACCACCCAACCTGTCCAGTCCTCATTCCAACCCACATCACACCATGGTCATGGGAAAGGGGTGTTCAAAAACATCATGTTCCCACAGCTCACCCCAGTCTGGCTCTGCTGGATGATAATTAAAATTAATGAATTATCCTCTAGTACCTCCAAACAGGAGGTTTCTCCTCCACTTTACCTAATTATTTTGTCCTGAGCCTTTTTAAGTGATGAGTAACACACTTTTCACCTTCCTCCCTCATAAATCTCCTGCTACTGGCTTTCTCCTTAAAATTCATAGTGCTATTGACCCAAAGCCTTTCCAAGGCTTCATTATTCCTGGTGATTCCTGTTGCTGCATCCTTGTTTTTTTTGTTATCTTCAGAGAACAGCTGTTATTGGAACAGCTCCTTCCAGCTGCTGGGATATCCTCACACTCCTGGGTGAAAGAGCTGCCTCTTCTCAACACCAAGAACCCAAAAACTGCCACTTCCATCCCTTATACAGATTTTTAGATTATATTTTATGTCAGATTCACACTTTTGTTTTCTGGTTTCATCTGCTCAGGTCTCTCATTCTTGATGAAAATTCTTATTTTACATTAGGAAAAAAAATCTCTGCTAAGCCAAGTTTTCAGGACTGAGCACTTTTTCCTTTTTACAGGAGCAGAAAAGTGACAGAAAACCCCAGTGACAATCAGCTGTCACTGCAAGCAACAAACCACCCCAGCAAATTTCTTTCCAGTTTTATTTCTTCCCTCAGCCAGGAAACACCTTTGAACACAGACAGATCTCTGTGACCAGCTTTTGACTTTGCCACTTCAGCACTGAGTCACTGCCAGGAGCCAAAGGCAAAAGGGCATTTTTAGGGCACTGCTACAGATGTAGTGGGTGAGGCATCCTCTGCAAACACACGGGATTTGGGCAGGAAAAGGGATATCACTGATGGAATTATTGTACCTGCAGTAAGTCAATTGAATTAAACACCCCAACACTGTGCACGTGCCTTAGAAATATATTCCATAATGTGAATCACTCCAAAATAAATCCTCTTCAAACACTTCAACAAAATGCTGCTGCTGAGCTCCTCCTAATCTCTGCCTTATCAGTATTTCATTTCAGCTCTGGCTTACATGAGTTTTAAATATATTTGTACAACAAACTGGAAAAGATATCTCCATTTCAGTAAGAAGTTGGGAATGAAGACAAGCACTTTTATTTTTTACCTTAAATATTAACCCTTATAGGATTTGGGATTATACAATAGTTATCAGACAGGACAAAACCAACTCCAGGATGAAACCTCGTGTAGAAGGGCACAGACAATGAGAAAAAAAGGTGAGGTGACAGTAAAAAGGATGCCCAGAGCAGCCACTTCTCATTCAGCCTGAACTCTGCTGCACCACGTCACAAATCAGCTAAAGCAATATCCCAATCATTCCTTAAAACAGCTCCCAGCCCATAAACCACATCCAGGGAAGCTGTGAATGATGCTCCACCTAATTCAGACTCTTCAATAATGCATGGAGCCAATTTACACAACTTTCAGTGCTGGGGCACCAGATCATATTTGAGGTTACAGAGGGATTCTGTTTCATTAATATTGCATCAAGAGATCAATAATGAAATGCCTATCCAGGAACAGAGTCCTGCTCACTGCAGACATCCCAAGGGTTTGGCTTTCCCAGCCCACAAGGATGCACCTGGAAAGCTGCAGCATCCCAGTGTGGATGTGGGGCAAGTAACTGAGCTGGAGTCTGCATGGATGAGTCACCAAACCAAGTGCTGTTCTAACACACTATTTATACAAGATACAATCAGCCACCCCCTAACACAGATAGAATAACACCTCCTAGAAAAAAAAAAATCTTGTTTTCAACCACTTCCCCTCAGAAATGTTCAGGGTACAGACACAGTAATTCACTTTTGCTTTTTATGTCAAAGCAGGTTTTCTCCACTAAAACATCATCATTCATTGCTGACAGCCTTCAAGGGCTCTGATCCCACCTTCAGACACAGGATTTCCACCTGCTCTTAAGCCCTGCCATAAATCCATGCTGAGGAGTATTTTGGAGCTAGAGGCTGAAATACAGCATCACTTTTACAAAATAACACCACCGTTCCCAGGAGTGACCCCAGAACCCTCAGGTTCTCCATGTAATGGAACCATTTCTCCTGCAGAACCTCCCCCTCCCTCAGAGAGGAGGGTGGACTGTGCTCCCCTCAGCCTGGCAGTCAGCATTCCTTGGGATCTTCCCGGTTTTCCTTCCATTCCACACTTGCTTTGTCTCTTTCCCATTCTTTCCTACAACACAACTGACCTGCTCCAAAACCTGACATCATTTATATGACATCACCGAGCAGGAAGTACATAAACATTTTATTGATAACAAAGATCTGCAACAGGGACTTTTGACAAGGACAGGACAAAGGGGAATGGCTTTAAGATGCAGGAGAGTAGATTTAGATTATTTATTAGGGATAAATTCTTCCCTGGGAGGGTGGGGAGACCCTGGCACAGGTTGCCCAGAGAAGCTGTGGCTGCTCCATCCCTGGAAGTGTCCAAGGCCAGGTTGGATGGGGCTTGGAGCAACCTGGGATAGTGAAAAACCCACTCTGCACACAAGGACCACAGCTCCACCTCCTGCTTCAGCTTCCCAGGAACCTGTGTGGGAGAGGAACAGACCCTGATCCCGCAGAATCCCTGAACAACCATATTCCAGCTTCCCATATTTCAGCCACATTTCTGACAACACCCAGGCTGTTTAATCCAGGAACTGGGAATGCAATGGAGGATGAGGGATGAAAAGTAAAATCAAGGAAATCCAGGGATCCAGGACAGCTCTTCTGCAAAGGCCAGCCCTTAACTCGGATATGGAAAACCTCAAGTTTGACAACAGAAAAATTAACATAGACATATGAGGTGGGAACGAGGAGAGAAAATAAGATACAAAAGCAAACTAGGACCCAAATGTGCTAAAATTATCCACTTTGCACCTGCAGTTCACAGGCTGAGGAAAAACTACTGTAGTCAAAACAGCATCAGCTCACTGCTTTGAGGCACATAAAGATGTCTGGGTTTATTAAAGGTGTCAGGGGCACAGGAAGCTTTTCAACCAGGAATTCAGATTTTATCTTTTACTTGGGAGAACATATTCACTGCGTTTCAGGAATACAGAGCATGCCAGTCACAGCAGAGCAAGGATGGCTGGTGTACCACAGCTCCTGTGCTCCTTTATTTAGGAGCAGACACACAGCAAATTAAAGGAACCAAACACTACACCCACACCGTTTTGTTTCCTTCGTTATTTTCTTTCTCTTCTTCTCCCACATTTCTAAAACAATTCTGTCAGGTGAGAAAACAAACAGTTTTACCTTCACTCTCTTCACTCCCCTGATGCAGAGCTCCCACACATCACCTTTGTCTCCACACCAGCAGGACCCACTCATGTCCCACACCTCACCCTGCTGGTCTCCTCTTGTCCCACCTCCACCCAACCCCTTTTTCTCACAAAGCAGAGGGACGTTTCCCTACAAGCCCATCCCACCATGTCATTAACAGTAATTAGAGCTCGTTACCCCATCAAGGACTCCTCTCCTCAAAGCCTAACTCCCACCTGGGCAAGAACAAGACCGAGCTGGTGCCCCTAAATCACCTGCCTCTTCCCACACCAAACTTAAATGGTTTCCTTTATCCCCCAGCAAAACTAACCGGGAACTTAACATGACTCCTGGATGAGAAAAGTGCATTAATCCACGCAAATCTCTTTTAAATTATACCCGGGTTCCAGCTGAACATCATTAATTTTCACCAGAAGTTAATTTCTTTTAATTTACAAGCCCAAAGCACAACATGCACACAAGATAAGACTGTCAGGCACATAACAAATATTTTTTCAATATTTATTTCTACTTTTCAAGGCTCATAACATCTCAGGAAAAAAAAAAAACTTGATAAGAGATGTCATTTATTTTCAACTCAGCATCTCTACCCTATCCAACTCGGACACAGCTCCACAGCTGAATACACGGCAAATCACTCCATGGAAATAAACCACATGGAGAGAAACATCACTGAAAAATTAAAAGAAAAATAGGAGACGGCCTTTCCCAATTAAAACCACTGTTCCACCTCACAGCAAACATCCATTAACCCCTTCCACGAGCCACGATTAAAGCGAAAAATAACATCCAGTGACGGGAGACAGCTAAAAGTCCGGTCAAAGCAAACTAATAAATGGCACAAATGGAAATAGAAGGGGTTTAAACAAAACCGGTCTCGGCAAAGAGCGACTAGAAGAGTTTTGTCCACGGCCACATCCCCCCTCAGCCCCCGCCCCGCTCACCTCAGGAAGGGCTGCATGGAAAACAAACGGCTCTAAAGGCGAAGTTCACGCGGCAGCGCCATCCCGGGAGCCGGGAAGAGCCCGGAGCGCGCAGCCCTCGCTCCGAGCACGGGCTGGACACCGCGGGATGCGGTGTCGGGAGATGCGCTGCCAAAGGATGCGCTCCCGCGGGATGCGGTGCCGAAGGATGCGCTCCCAAGGGATGCGGTGTCGGGAGATGCGCTGCCCAAGGGTGGGATCCCGCGGGATGCGGTGCCGAGGGATGCGCTGCCAAAGGATGCGCTCCCGCGGGATGCGGTGTCGGGAGATGCGCTCCCAAGGGATGCGGTGTCGGGAGATGCGCTGCCAAAGGATGCGCTCCCGCGGGATGCGGTGCCGAGGGATGCGCTGCCAAAGGATGCGCTCCCGAGGGATGCGCTCCCGCGGCGCCGGCCGTGCCCGTGACCCGGGTGATGCTGCGGGTCCCGCATCGCCCCGAACCCGCCCGGTGCGACCGACCCGGCCAGGAGCCACCGGCCG
>WEIV01026140.1:371948-410740 GCA_013390005.1 Calyptomena viridis
AGGCTGCGGCGCGCGCGGCGCCGTCTGGCGGACACCGCCCGCATTGCGGAGGGAAGGGGGGACGCGGGGCTCGGGATCCGCTCCGTGTCACCGGCACCGCGGCGACATTCGCTCCGTGTCACCGGCACCGCGGCGACGTTCGCCCCGCGCCACCCTGGATCTCCGGGAGTGCTGGGAGAGCCTCGCTCCTTCCCGCGCTCCGCCGGTGCTCCCCGTGGGAAGCGGGGGTGATGCTGGACCGCCCCGTGTCCGGCATTCCCGGGACGTCTTGGGATGCAGGATCCCTCTGTGGGGATCGAAGAGCCTCCGGGATCCTTCCCCTCGCTGCTCACCCCGCCATGAACGTGTCGCTGCCCTGGGGTGGAAGGGACGCACCTGAGGATTTCGGGACACACCTGAGGATTTCGGGACACACCGTCCCCTCCGATGGGGCTACACCGGGATCGTGAACCAGGACACGGAGCCCCAGAATAGAAATGTCAGGTGGAAAAGTAGGACAGGGAGGAGGGGATTACGGGGAGAGAGGCGAGAATCAGGGCGGTTGAAGGCACAGCCTGCTGCCTCTTGTCTCCAGTCCCTACAATCCACCTTTCCTAGAGCAAGAGGAGTTTCCCAGGAGAAGAAATCCCTCCTCCAGGAAGGATCCAAGTGATCTTGAAAGCCTTTTCCAACCCTGATGATTCTCTGCATTACTTCCAGAAGCCCAATGCCCATCCATACCGTGTTTGAGCCTTCCAAAGGATATCCCAGAGCAAGAAGAGTCTCCCAGGAGAAGAAATCCCTCCTCCAGGAAGGATCCAAGTGACCTGAAAAGTCTTGTCCAACCTCAATGATTCTGTGCATTACTTTCAAAACCCCTCTATTCGTGCACAACACATTTAAGTTTTCCAAAGGACATCCCAGAGCAAGAAGAGTCTCCCAGCAGAAGAAATTCCTCCTCCAGGAGGAATCCAAGTGATTTGAACTCTTTTCCAACCTTAATGTTTCTATGGATTCCTTCTAAAACCCCCCTATCTGTGCACACCACACTTATTTTGAGTTTTCCAAAGGATATCCCAGAGCAAGAAGAGTCTCTCTCAGCAAAAGAAATCCCTCTTCCAGGAGGAATCGATGTGATCCTAAAAGCTCTTTCCCAACCCTGATGATTCTATGCATTACTTCCAAAATCTCCCATCCACATTAATTTTAAGTTTTCCAAAGAATATCCCAGAGTAAGGAGAATTTCCTGGAAGAAATCCCTTCTCTATGAGGAATTCAACTGATCTTGAAGTCATTTCCAACCTTAATGATTCTGTGCATTCCTTCCCAAACCCCATATCCACGCACACCACATTTATTTTAACTGTTCCAAAGGATATCCCAGAGAATGAAGAGTCTCCCAGGAGAAGAAATCCCTCCTCCAGGGAGGATCCAAATGATCCTAAAAGCTCTTTCCCAACCTTAATGACTCTGTGCATGACTTCCAGAGCCCCATATTCACGCACACCACATTTATTTTAAGTGTTCCAAAGGATGTCAGGGTTGCACAGAAAGACCCATTGGAACAAAAATATCAGAACATCTGTGAATATTTGTGTCTTCTGCAGAAAACTTAATCAGAGCCTAATTATGTCCCTTTGGCATCATGTTGACTAGGAAACAGCAATTTAGGAGGAGTTTAAAATCCTCTCAGCAGCCATGGCAGTGCAAGTGGGCACAGCACCAGGGAGGCTTTGGGTTTTAATGAACATTTTTGTAGCTCAAATGACTGCAAGTCAGCAATTTTCTCCCTACTAACCATTTGCAAGGAATTGTATATTAATTTAAATGACTGCATATATGCAAGCAATAAAGTAAATGGAATTATTATACATGTTGGACAAAATTAGCACGTTTTCTATTAGCACAGAAATTAAAAGTACTATTAAGATGTGGTTCCAAAATTAATTAGTCATCAGAAAGAAATGTGAAGCCAAGTTGTAAAATAAAGCACCAAAGAACACGAACATTATAATTATTAATATATTATTTGAGGAGAGGAAATTTTCTGTAGAGAAAGGGACTATTTAAATAAATTGTACAATTGTGAAATACAGTTGTAAAAGGAACTTCATCAAATCTTTCTTGCTCCAGCACCCTACACTCAAGTCCTAAATTGATAATTATATTGATGATTTAGCCTTGCTAGTCCACACTCAGCCTCCTTCCAGTCACATCCAGGATATTCCAAGCTCAGGTTTATGCCACTTGTGTTTTTCAGGATACACTGATGGGCTGGAGCCAACAGCCTGAGGCTGATTTTATCTGCAGTTGTTGGCTGCAGAAAAACAACACAGTAGGATGTTCTCTGCTATAGTGCTTCATCCAGAAAATCAGATTAAAAGTCTGGGAGCTGGGAATCTGAAGAATGAAGTGTCTTTAAACCTGTTTTCAGTGGTTTGGAGAGAATTTGTGCCGGTAAGGGGAAAGGATGAAAAACGAAGCTGTTGTGGGATTTAAAGCAATTTAGTAGCAATTTACCTCCCTTGACAGAAGGGAGACAGAAGCTTCATCAGCAAATAAGTGTAAGAAATGGAAAGAGTGAAATTCTGTAGAAAAACCCAAGATAATTCACAAATTTAGCCCAACCCAACAGCAGCTTTCTTTATCCACCTCACAGTCCACTGGTCATCTGTCTTTTCCTCTCTTTCCATCACAAATCAAACCCATCCCCAGAAATGTCAGCTCTTTGGCAGCCATTTCACCCTTGTTTCCAATTTACCAGAGATGCTCCAGGGCCTCCAACAGCTTCTGGCTGAACCCAGCACCTGCATCCCTTCTTTTGCAGCATGGAAGTAACATTATTCCAGCAGAAAAGGTGGAAAATTCCCCCTGAGCGATTCCAGTCCCTTTGCCACTCTCTGTTACAAAGAGGTGCCTTCTGTGCTTCAAGCTCAGGGAATAAATGAGAGGAAAGAGGCAATATTTGGACCCCTAAAGTTTATTCCAAGCTTGGGAGCAGCAGGGTGGGTCTGTCTCTTCACTGATATACTGGAACACAACTTGTAAAGACACTGAAAAAAGTCAGGAATTATAGGCAGGACAGCAAAGAACTGACACAGACATGTGTCATTACTGTGCAAATATATCTTGGTCTAAAAATACAAGAAAAACTCTTTAAAGTGTGGATAATTGGGCAAAAGCATGAGGCTGTGTAACATCCCAGCAGTAGCCAATTTAATGACTTCAAAGGGGTATTTGTCTAAGGATTTTACATTTGGAAGCTAAAATTATGAGTAGAGAGGAATGGATTTAAGTATTCAAAACTACATATCTTTATTATTGCTACAGAAATTGCAATAAATGAAAGCCTGGCTTGCTTTCTCTTCTCTCCATCTCCACCTCAAGGGTTTCTTTTAAACACTACAAATCTTGAAGCAGCTTCAAAGCCACATTTTATTAAGAAGAAAATATTGCAAAGGCCATAATTTCTGCTTCTTTCAGTGCCAGGAGGCTTTTTTCCCCTCTGTTCAATGAGCTGTACTTGACCACTCAACTTGCACTTATTCAGTCATAAAGGAAAGCAACATTTTAACACTTAACACATTATTATTATATAATTGTTATATTCTTAATATAATAATATAACCAATATATTAATATAGTAATATTAATAATATAATTAATATTATATAGTGTATAATTATTATATTATTACATAATATATTATTATAACACATTATTTTATAGTTATGCAAGTCACATTTTGGGGTATGAAAATGATACCTGAGACATCTGAGAGGCTTTAGTGGAGCTCAGCTGTTTTGGTAACTGCAGTCACTGACTTTTGGGGCTAAATGGAAACGGAAAATATCTCTATAATTTCAAAATTAATTTTAAAACTCCTCATATTTTAGCAGAATGGCCTGTAAGCATTCCCAGAAAGCATTTCACAGCTTGGAAAAGGAGACAAACAGGGCAAACAACAAGTCAGATGTTCAGGGAGCTGCTGCTCTTCTTCACCTGCCAGACTGGATGTCCCCTGAGAAGTTTTAGAAGATAAACTTTCCAATGGAAAAATTAATTTCTTACCAAAATTTAACACTGATTTCTTAATCCCAAAATCTTTGAGAAGATGCTGCCCCTGCATAAGGCAAGTGTTGTTCCTATTTAAGGGGTCAAGGCCAGTGGAGGAGATGCTGAAAGTGGTTTATCCTCCTCTACCAAGGCCAGGTGTGTTTGGCCTTGACCTTCTCAGGTGTCTGAGTACAAATCTCAGTTTTCAATCTGTTCTGGAGCAGCACAAGATCAGAAGGTCAGAGTGGTTTGGGCTGGAAGGGATTTTAAATCCCATCTCATCCCAACCTCTGCCATGGGCAGGGACACCTCCCACTATCCCAGGTGGATGCAACCCAACCTTGGGCACTTCCAGGGATCCAGGGGCAGCCACAGCTTCTCTGGGAATTCTATTCTAGTCCCTCCCCACCCTCTCAGCCAAGAATTCCTTCCCAAAATCCCATCTCTCCCTGCCCTCTGGCAGTGGGAAGCCATTCCCTGTGTCCTGTCCCTCCAGCCCTTGTCCCAAGGACCCAGAGCAGATCCAGCTGCCTCTGCAGCAGCAACAATCATTTTAAAACAACATTTTTCTCGTTGTGTTTGTGCTGATCCTGTTGTGGTGGCTTTGGGATCTTCCACCTTTCTTTTTCTGTCAAGCTGGAAAGCAGCAGTGCCTGTTCCTGCTGACTAAAGGTGTGAAAGGATCCTGCTCCCAGCCCAAAATTCCAGCTGTCCCTCCCACACCAACCAGCACCAGAGCTCAGAGATCAATAACTCTCGGGATGGAGTTCTCAGCTGAGAAGTTCCTGTCATTTTCTGGGAAGAAATCCAAACAACACTTAAAACGTGTTTGCTTTGTCTTTCAAAAGAGCTGTGGAAAAAGGCAGAGCAAGAGAAGAATGAAATCAGAAGATGGAATTGTACAAACCCACCACACAGCACTGGGCAGGGATCCACAAAAATCCTTGGGATCACACCCCTCCCAGTTTTCCCAACAGTTGTTGCAATAATTTTACACATCAGTTGAGCTGCAGATTTTTCAACTCCAGCTATAATAAAACTCACAATGTTTTATCCCATCTCCCTCTACGCAGTCCAAAAGGCATAAACAAATCCCTATTTCCATCAGTTCCCAGAATTTTGGCTGCAAACTACGAGAGAAACAAATCAATCTCATTCTTAGTATTCAATAGTTTAGTTTAACTATAATTTATCCACTGTAGGAGAGGTAAAAGTTGTTCATGTGTGGCCTGATCCTGCAATATATCCATGGAATCCATGGCCTGGTCCTGTAATATATCCATGGATTCCATGGCCTGATCCTGCAATATATCCATGGATTCCATGGCCTGATCCTGCAACATATCCATGGATTCCATGGCCTGATCCTGCAATATATCCATGGAATCCATGGCCTGGTCCTGCATTATATCCATGGAATCCATGGCCTGATTCTGCAATATATCCATGGAATCCATGGCCTGATCCTGCTTTATCTCCATGCAATCCATGGCCTGATCCTGCTTTATCTCCATGCAATCCATGGCCTGATCCTGCATTATCTCCATGGAATCCATGGCCTGATCCTACATTATATCCATGGATTCCACGGCCTGGTCCTGCAATATATCCATGGAATCCATGGCCTGATCCTACATTATATCCATGGATTCCATGGCTTCATCCTGCAATATATCCATGGAATCCATGACCTCATCCTGCAATATATCCACGGAATCCATGGCCTGGTCCTGCAATATATCCATGGAATCCATGGCCTGATTCTGCATTATCTCCATGGAATCCATGGCCTGATCCTGCTTTATATCCATGGAATCCATGGCCTGATCCTGCTTTATATCCATGGACTCCATGGCCTGATCCTGCACATCACCTGCCTCACATGGAGCTTCTTCAACTGTTTTTGGGGTCAAGAGCAGCTGAAGGATGAAGCAGCTGAGCTCCCCTGCAATTAGACAGGGAAAACAGAAAATAAAAAGGTTTAAGGGTTTTGTGGGATGCACAAGGATGCACCACAAGGGTCATGCCCAAGGAAAATCACAAATATCAGGAAAACCTCCTGCCAACCACACTGCTAAGTCATCCTGCCACCTGCCAGTTGGTTTTGAATTAAATATTTAGACTGAACATGGAGATTTTAAACCACCAGCAAACTTTGTGGGCGCAGCAGAACAGGAAATCATTTGCAGTGGTTTCACCTTGAATTTCCCTGGGGGCTGCTGAGAACATTCCCCTGTGAGCCAACCCTCAGATCCTGCCTGCCACAGCCAGCATCCCTTGGGAGCAGCATCCTAAAATCCAGGAATGGGTTGGAAGGGAACTTAAAATCCATCCAGTTCCATCCCTTACCATGGGCAGGGACACCTTCCACTATCCCAGCTTCCACCCTGCCCTTGGACACTTCCAGGGATGGGGCAGCCACAGCTTTTCTGGGAACCCTGTGCCAGGAAGAATTCCTTCCCCTCTGTAATCCCTCTGCATTCGTGGGCAAAGCATTAAACCACCATGTGATTTTTTTTTTCCCCATATAAAGACGTGTTTGTAACATTAAAAAATAGATGTTTATGAAATGTTTTGCATGGAAGACTTTTGTTTTATATTTCTATTTCAAAGCAAACTGCTTTGTACATAAACACAAGAGAAATACTCACACCCCTTACCTTTAAAAATACAGGGCGATGTGTAATTTTATACAGCAAAGGATTCCAAAGCTCTTTGTTTCCCAGCTGATTCAGAGCAAAATAATCTGATTTTTCTCTCTGACTCCTGTGCAGGGCTGAGTCAGTGTCAGCAGGGGCAGAGTCGATGAGGTGCTGAACAGGAAATATTTTCTCTGAGTCACAGGAAACCAATCTCTCCTTCCTCTGGAATGATGAGGTTGTCATGTCAAAACACAATTTTCATTCCGAGTTATGTGATGTTTTTTCAGGTAGCTGTGAGGGGAAGAAAAAAAAAGACACAAGGAATTGTAGCTTTGGCAGAGAATTGATAAACTTCAAGGTGACAGGGAAGAAAAAGGCAAATTATGGTCTCATTTACAGAGCAATTCCCTGAGCCACAGGAGAGTTCCAATGCTTTGAGCCATAACAATTTGAGCTGACTCACCAAAAACGAAATATAATTGAGTCAGATTGCTCAGAAAGCAACTACAGCCTCTTCACTACACTCTTAGACTCTGTTATTTGTTTTTTTCACAGGTGTGGGTGCTCAGTTTGTTGAAATTGAAATAGAAAACCACCAAGCAGGAGCTGAAAAGTAATTCCCTTGAAGTTATTACTAAGATATAGATTAGCTCTTAAATATATATATTTTTTAAACATATTTCATAGGGGACAAGTGGCACAGCTGATGGCACAGGGCAGGTTTTACCTCAGTTTATTAAAAAATATCCTTGGACTACAAATTTTTGGACTACACTCTTTGTATTTAAAGAGTGAATAGAACTGTTGGATTAATGGACCTTTAGAGGTGGATCAGCCTAAGAAAGCTTTTCCATATTGTTATGATTAAAGTTTAACTGGAATATTAGTCAGGAATGAAGACAAGTCTCTTTTTGATTATTTCTTTAGACAGGCTGAGAAACTTCCCTTTGCTCTTCAGATCTTAAATTAAATACTGACTGATTTGCTCTTAGATATATTACATGTATCTAATTAACATACAGGTGGATTTTTTAGGAATAATATTTATATGCTCTTTAAAATGTATATTTATATATTTTAAAGCAATTACCCCCAAAGTATTATTAAATTGGATTTTAATTGAAAATATTAAATTGACAAAAAAACAAATCACATCACCATATTATAGAAAAGAGCAGATATAAAATACACTTATTTCAAATCTAATTAGTGCTTTAAAGTTGTGGACTAAGAAATCATAAAACTAGAAGATTCACAGCACAATAACACTGCATTGCAGAACAGGTATTTTCTCCTTACAAAAAATTCTTTGCCATTTCAAATTCATTAAAAATTCAAATATCTCTCCATGTCAAGTGTAAAGCAATGAGGCTTCAGGATGAGAACCCAACAGATTTATTTAGCACTGTTAAAGCAGATTGCTCCCTAAAAGTTAATTAAAAAACTCTGGATGATCCAGGAATATGGATTCTGTATATTGTGGAATAATGACATTATAATTAGTAGACATAAAAGCTCTGCTACTTTACCCTGACGATACATAATTAATTAAAGTTTTGGGTTTCATCCTCAAAAAATAGAGACCTTGGTGCTGAGTTTACCTCAAATTCTAGAAACTTGGCATCAGCCTTTTAATTAAGCAATGTAAGTTCTGTTCGATATCATGTTCTTACTGTCTTTTGTCTTTGTTTAGGTCAATTTGGGCTGAAAAAATGAATATATTCTCTTGCTTTATAGTCCAGAACACATTTTCTTCAGGATTGCTCCCTTTACATATCACTGAAATGAATCTCTGTGCAAGATATTTTTCTCCCTGACAAAAAAAAAAAAAAANTTTTTCCCCCGAAAAAAAAAAAAAAAAAAAGTAAAAAAAAAAAAAGGAGTTACAGCAAGAAAATATATGGAATTTAATTAAGGATTATAGTTCTTCTGTAGAAACTAATCTGTTGACAGTAGATGGGGTGTCATTCCCCCACCAAAACCCAGGAGCAACCCAGTGTTTTCAGAAATTTAGTGGGTTTAGAAGAGGTCTCACACAAGGGGTAGTTGATCAGCTCTCAAGCCAACTGGGAATTTGAGCAGAGAAGGAACATTTTATGACTCTCTACCATAACATATTAGATATAGATTAGCAAAACAATCTTTCCAGGCTGGTTATGAGGATTTTAAGAGAAAAAGCTCAAAACTCTGCCACGAGGAGTGAGGGGAGCTGGGAACAGCCACAAGGAGCCCAGAGCCATGATCTGGAAAGCGACGGTTTGTCTGGGATCATAAATCACCTCCCAACGATCCCTCCCAGCCCCTGCCAGCCCGGGTTTGTTGTAGCCATGGCAACCCCTTTTCCCCAGACCAAAGTTCAATTATTTTACATTTTTATTACCTCTGCTGTTCACTTAAAGTTCACCAGGGTGACTCCGTGAGCAGAGAGCAGAGCCCAGACGGCGAGAGGAGGAGACAACGCCGCGGAAAACTGGACTAAAGAGAAGAAATTATCCCGAAGTGGTGGGAAAAATCCCTGAAAAGATGCCATCCAGAAAGAAAACGACCATGTTTGCCTCTGCCTTTTGTACCTGTGTGTCCTCCTTCGTGGTGATTTGTGCCGTGCTGGCCACCCAGCAGTGGGTGAGCAGCGAGGTTCGCTTTGCCCGCACCAACACCAGCGTCACCATCAGCCTCCAGTATGGACTTTTCGGGGGCACCTGTGAACAGTTTGTGGAAGCAGGACTTCAGGTTTCCAGCCAGACTTTCCAAGGTGAGTGGTGTTACGCCTGGAAGTGGATCTGAGAGTCACACAATGGTTTGGGTTGGAGGAGGCCTTAAAGATCAACTGGTTCCATCCCCTGCCATGGGCAGGGACACCTTTCGCTGTCCCAGGTGGCTCCAATGTGACCTTGGACACTTCCAGGGATGGGGCAGCCACAGCTTCTCTGGGAAACCTGTGCCAGGGCCTCATCACCCTCAAAGGAAACCATTTCTTCCCAATATTCAATGTAAACCAAAGATCTTTTACTCGTGGTGGATGTAGGGCCTGCAGCTCTTCCTTGTATTCATTTATAATTATATATATTATAAATAAATATAATAATTACATNAAATAAATATAATAAATACATCATAAATATAATAAGTAAATAATAAATATAACTGTAATATAATACCAAAAATAGGTATAAAGCAGTCTGGGGATTTAAGTGGTGTAAAATAAGATGTCTCAAAAAAGCACAGAAATGTTGCAGCATTCAAACACTAACAATTTATTTTAATCACCTGTATAATTACCTTGTTCCCTTTGGAGCAAGGGAAAAATACAACATGGGAACTTTATGTAGAATCGACTCTCATTTTCAGAAGCTTTCAGTGAGGAACAGAAGAGCAACACACACCACTCTATTAAGTGATTTACAAACTTAATTCATCTTCCAGGATTTCTTTTAATTTCATTACGTTACATTTATCGTTCAATTTAAAACATTTTCCACCTACTACCAAATCAGCAGCATTTTTATAAAAAAAGATTTCAAGGCTGCTGAAGGAAAAAGAACAAAACATGTATAACAACTCCCAGAGGTAGATCAGCCTGAAAGCTGTTGCAAAGATCAAGGGTTTGCACTCATTTTCTCTTGCTGTCTCACCAAGTTCAAAGCAATAACGATGCTGATGACACGTGTGAAAGGGAAAAAAAGCCAGTCAAAAGAAATGTAACAAAAATTTGGAAGAGTAGGTCAAGCAATTTTCAAACATGGGATATAGATTAAAATTAGGTATAAGGAATAATTTTTTTTACAATTATAGTGGCAGAACACTNTTTTGCTGTCCCAGGTGGCTCCAATGTGACCTTGGACACTTCCAGGGATGGGGCAGCCACAGCTTCTCTGCCCAACCTGTGCCAGGGCCTCATCACCCTCAAAGGAAACCATTTTTTCCCAATATTCAATGTAAACCAAAGATCTTTTACTCGTGGTGGGTGTAGGACCTGCAGCTCTTCCTTGTATTCATTTATAATTATATATATTATAAATAAATATAATAATTACATCATAAATATAATAAGTAAATAATAAATATAACTGTAATATAATACCAAAAATAGGTATAAAGCAGTCTGGGGATTTAAGTGGTGTAAAATAAGATGTCTCAAAAAAGCACAGAAATGTTGCAGCATTCAAACACTAACAATTTATTTTAATCACCTGTATAATTACCTTGTTCCCTTTGGAGCAAGGGAAAAATACAACATGGGAACTTTATGTAGAATCGACTCTCATTTTCAGAAGCTTTCAGTGAGGAACAGAAGAGCAACACACACCACTCTATTAAGTGATTTACAAACTTAATTCATCTTCCAGGATTTCTTTTAATTTCATTACGTTACATTTATCGTTCAATTTAAAACATTTTCCACCTACTACCAAATCAGCAGCATTTTTATAAAAAAAGATTTCAAGGCTGCTGAAGGAAAAAGAACAAAACATGTATAACAACTCCCAGAGGTAGATCAGCCTGAAAGCTGTTGCAAAGATCAAGGGTTTGCACTCATTTTCTCTTGCTGTCTCACCAAGTTCAAAGCAATAACGATGCTGATGACACGTGTGAAAGGGAAAAAAAGCCAGTCAAAAGAAATGTAACAAAAATTTGGAAGAGTAGGTCAAGCAATTTTCAAACATGGGATATAGATTAAAATCAGGTATAAGGAATAATTTTTTTTACAATTATAGTGGCAGAACACTGGTACAGGGTGCCCAGAGATGTGGCTGCCCCATCCCTGGAAGTGTCCAAGGCCAGGTTGGATGTGCTTGGAGCAATTTGGGAGAGTGGAAAGTGTCCCTGTGGGGCTGGAAGGGCTTTGAGGTCCCTTCCCACCCAAACCAGTCTGGGATTCTAAGATGCTTTAAGGAATATTTTTATTTTTGGGTTGGCTGTTGTGAGATGTCCCAGCGCAGAGAAGCCACTCAGATCCCAACAGCTGATTCCCATCTCCAGCTCTTTCCCAGCCTAATTTATTACAGAAACTACCTGTACAAACAGGCACCCAAATTCCCACGGTGGCAAAGCTGAATTACACAAGTCAGTCCACATGAGAATATTCGTGTTGTCATGAAAACCTGACCACAGCAGCATTCCAAGGAAAACATGGAGCGTGGATTGAATCGTTACTTAACAGACACCAAATCACAAGTCGTTTAAACCTGGTTTATTCACAGTTGTACCGGAATAATCACAGTGATTTTGACAAGAGTAAATATGCATTTATCAAAATGTGGGTACAGCACCTCTTGGCAGTTGGCTCAAGGCCCAGACCTTGTGCCATGTGGGCAGGTTATTGTTGATTTGAATTGGGCTCCAAGTGAAACTTGGAAACTCTGAGTCCTCCCACATGGAGCTGATTGCAGGGTGGGGACACGGCTTGGCTGGAATTGAGGGCATGTGTCTTGCCTTGGTGTGCACAGCAGCTCACACAACCCAGGCCCAGGGTCTGGGTGTCACCATCAGATCCATTTTAATGAGAATTAATGAAAATAACCCACAAAACACTTGTAGCAGTGGAGGATTTCAGTTCTCTGCATGGTCTTTGTGCATCTCAGGGGTGTTGGGTTTTACCAACCAGAATCAGGGCTTTGTGCTTATCATTTATCAAATGTTGAGATCACATTTACAAAAAGTTACCTCAGTTATTTAGGGATGAACAAAATGAGTTTCAGGACCTGAGTTGCTTCCCAAAGCTGCTGAGGGAAAGTGATGTTTTAAGAATAAAGATGGATTTGCCCACATCCCTCCCTAGTTCAGTCTGGCACATATCCAGTATGAGATGAGCTGATTTCAAAGTCATTCTTAGGCTCTGTACTGGGCATAATTGCCATGTTTTATATTAAATATTATAATACTATAAATATTATAAATATTATATCTATTTTACATAGTATATATATTTATACATATTTGTATAAATACTATAAATATTATAAATATTTATAATACTGAAGAAATTCTTCCCTGGGAGGGTGGGGAGGCCCTGGCACAGGGTGCCCAGAGAAGCTGTGGCTGCCCCTGAATCCCTGGAAGTGTCCAAGGCCAGGTTGGATCCACTTGGGATAGTGGGAGGTGTCCCTGCCCATGGCAGGGGTGGCACTGGATGGGCTTTAAGGTCCCTTCCAACCCAAACCATTCTATTCCATGATTCTATTCCATATACACTTGAATTAGGAAAAGCACTCCAAGGAATTGCATACATAATGTTTTTAAATCCCAATAGACAGGCCCTCCTAAGACAGTAGGTGATGCTTTGCTGATACCCTTAAAGAAATGGATTTCCTGCTTTATGGAGAAATAAAATGCTGAATTTTCTCTTCTCCAACATTTCAGACACCAGGAAGAGGAGTTATAACATCCTTTTAAATCACAACTGTGCCCTGGCTGGGGGGGCCCTGCTGTGCCTTTCTCAAATGGCATTGTCATATTTGGGTGTAAGAAAAGCAGGATGGAAATCAGGGAAAAGTAAATTAAAGGTGATATCTTAGGGATAAAGATTATTGTTAGCAAAACCCGGGTTGGCTTTTATTAATGGCTGTACAAAAGCAGATCAACAACTTTATGAAAAATTTAACTTATTCTTGTAGAAACCTGTCAAGGTTTGACTCTGGATTACAAGCAACTGTTTATTANTCCAAGCGTAAAAATTAAAACCAAACAAAGGAATATGGTTTGTGTAACGTACTGTGCATGACCTGCCCGGGGTGTCTCTTTAACAGACTGCCAGGAACAACCTTAATAGAGCAATAAATCAAAAGAGCCACTTCCCAGGCTCTGGGGATGAATGGTCTGGCAGAATGTAAAAGTTATTTAATAGCCAAAGTCCTCAGAGCCTTCACGAGCTGCTTTAATGATTTGTCTTAGCAAGGAACCACCTATGAATATAATAGTGTGTAAGAGCTTGTTTACAGCTTTGCTTGAGTCCACGTGGAAGTTGAGCAAGGCCCAGGAAGAGGGACACCCAGAGAGTCCTGGAATGTCAGGATTTATCCAACTCTTGGCAGCCAGCAAGGCCAACAACACACGGGGAAGCCTTTGAAATCTGCTATGGCAGAGGGGCATCAATTCACTTTCTAACTTTTAAATTACATGACAAATGCTTGAAAATTGCTGGGACTCCATTAATGTTGTCATCAGTTTCCACAAGTGCTCTGGGATCTCCTGAAAAGTGGGGAATTCAGCCTCAGTTGGACTCTATGTGGGGTTTTGTTTGGCTTTTTTTTTTCAATGAACAATTCATTATGTGTCATAAGTGATCAGAGAGCTCATAAAAGCTGCCAGATCAGCACAGCTTGGAGGGCTGACTCAGATCAGTAAAAGTCTGGGAAACTCTACCCAAATATATAAGAATTAAGGATGGAAAAAAATTAAAATGTACAGGAAATTAAAGAGAGAACTGGCCAGGGCAAACACCTCTGCTTTCACTGCAAAATTAGGTTATTTTACACAGATGCTTCAGGTTACTCTTGATCCCACTCAAACACATCCACAGCTACTGTGGATTCCTTCAGTTTGCACAGATTTGCTTTATCTAGGAGGGGGAAAAAACCTGCTGCCATGAGAACAGTATTTTCTGTAAACCCTTCAGCCTTGTGCTGTTCCAACAGCTGAAGTCTGACAAAATTCCATCCCCTGAACTGCAGCTCAGTGTCAGAGATAAGCAGCATCAATTAGGGGGTGCAGGAGGTGTAGCCAGTCCATCCTGGAGATGTTCTGAGGGATAAAATGAAGCGAGGCTGCCAGAAGGGAATTACACAAGCCTGTCTGATTTGGCTCCAGCCTGATTTCTTGCTCAAGAAATACATCACAGGGGATGCCCAGGCTGGGAGGCTGCTCCAGCCTGAGTGCTCCCTACCATTTCATTGAGTGATACCCCCTGATTGCCCTTCTTTCCTTTCCTAGGAAAGAAAAATCGCTTAAATTTAAACCTGATTTCCATAACACAGGTGCCTCAAACAGAAATTCACTTCTACCCAAAGTACTACATAAAATGAGGGAAGTTCTCCTTTTCATTTCTTCCCAATAGCTTTTCTTTTTATGATGCTTATTTCTCTTTACGAGGCTTTTACTATTTTCTTTTTCCTGCTCTGATTTCTCCCATTTTGGCACTCCCTGAATACTTTGCAGTGGTGGCTTTGTGTTAAAAGCAGCACAGAAAGGGAATTTTCCTACAGATGTCTATCACAACCCTCATTTGAATAGAGCTGGAAAACACTGTCACTGTATTTGTTACATCAGGCAGCCACAGACACATTATAGTTGCCTTTTCAAACTTGAAATTGAAAGGAGGAAAATAATATATCTCAACACAGCTGAGATATAGATAGATATATATATATACACACACACACACACACTGCAATTCTTAACCTCCGGTGTTGCATTCACATTTGTGACTTGTTATAAACAACATATATAATAACTGGAAGGATTTAGTCAAAACCAATGAAATTATGACAGTCCTGGGGGTTGAACATATGGCCAGACACTCCTACAGCCCCAGAAACAACAGGCAATGACCTGTGTGTATCAACTGTGATAACCTGGAGCAAAAGGAGAGGGGCCAGGATGTGATTGCTTGAATCATGGCTTGGAAACAGATCTTAATTACATCAAAATGGTGAAAAATACCCCAGGATTTTACTTCTCCCACCTTCCCTCCTTCCCAGGAGCAGTGCCTGTGAGCAGGGCTCTTCCCTGGAAAGCCCAAGCCCAGCAAAATCCAAGGAGTTGTGTTTGAGTAGATGCTCACCCTGAGTAGCTGAGGAATTCCTCAGCTCAGGGGGGGAGCAGCAGGGAGGGGTTTTCACCCCAGCGACTCCCAAAACTTACACACACGAGGAATGTTGAGGTTGGGTGGATTTGGGGCTGGAAGAGCAACGGGAAGTGGAAGAGGAACATCATCCCACTGCAGCAAAGGGTGGAGGGAGCAGCAGATGTGCTGGTGAGCTGTGGAGTCAGGAGTCTCAGGGCACCCAACAACATCCTCCAAAGTAGGACTTGTTCCTTTCCTTTGAAAGAAGTGCCTCCAGCAATTTTTTCTGCAGGACATGGAGACAGATCCAGTCAGGATATGGCATCAGCTCAGCCATCCCCATCTGTCCATGTATGACCATGCTGAGCTACATTGGCCCTGCAATTCCACCTTTAACCTCCTAGAATCTGTTCCTCTTGGCAGATTTAGTCCATGTGAGGGAAACTCGTGCTACATTAAGAGAAAACAAACTACAGTTGGAGCAGTTTTAAATAATTGTGGAAGTTACCAGACACGGGCAGAAGAATATCCAGATTTCTGATGCAGTTTAGGCATCAAATTCCTGCCTGGCCACACCAAGAGGAAGTTTTTACAGAAGTTTTAAGGAAGAGAAGTCCAGTAGACCATGAGGGGAAGGCTGGTTATCCTGGAATCACAGAATTCCTAAGGTTGGAAAAGATCTCCAAGGTTTGAATCCAACCTTTAACTCAGCACCACTAAACCACATCCCCAAGTGCCACCTTTTGGACATTTCCAAGGATGGAAGTGTGTCCCAATGCCCGACCACCCCTCTCAAGAATAACTTTCCCCAAATATCCAATGTAAATCCCTGTGTTTCAGTTGCAGATTCCCTGAGCAGCACCAAGACAAAAAGCACCAACGATGCCATTATTGTGCTTCTGGTTCTCAGTTTATTGACTTCCCTGCTGAGTTCTGGGTTTACCTGCACCAATGCTGTCAGCAATCCCTACCAGACATTTCTGGGACCCATTGGAGTCTACACCTGGAATTCCACATGTGGTGAGTGACCCATTCCGTGCTGACCACCTTCTGCCCCACTCATGGATGAATACCTGGATTCCAGGATTAAGAAACCTGTATCTGCAAAAGGAAACACTTGGAAAAGTGTTCTGTTCAGTCAGTTGGGTTTTCAACTGTGTTTTCTGGGAGACCTAAAAACTATCTTTTAAATTAAAAATAGTAAAATTATTAATATTAATGGTAATATATAGTAACAATATAATATTGATAATTATTAATAATAAAATTATTTCCCATAGTAATAAAATAATATTTATTTAATAATATATACAGGGAGGCAGTTAGGAGGGCTGAGCCATGGCAAAATTTATTTCTCTGGAAAAACCACTTTCACAGATCAAAATGAGGTTTTTTTAAGCAGAAAAAGAAGAGACACTGAGTCATTAGAGATGTGAACCCTGGCAAAGAGCTCCCTGAAGGTGCCACTCCAGGTTCACCTTCCTGCCCTCCTGTCATTCCATGGAGTGAGTTCAGCTCTCACCCTCAATTTGTCTCAAGAGGATTATGTGTTCCTCTAATAATAGGCTTGCACTTGAATAATTTCCTTTGAAGACATCTGATTACAGGGTACTTCAAGAGTATTTTATCCTTCCAAAGCTCTCCAGATCTGAGGATGGGAGGGAGATGTGTCCCTGCCATCATTATTAAAATCAGACCTTGGTGGAAAGGGAATAGTGTAGATAAACTTAATTTTAATTACAGCAAGTACAGGTGGGGGTGTGAACCCCTTTTTTAACACATCATTTGATGTGTGAGGTTATCTTGGAGGGTCCTAATTCTCCTACCAGATGGATTGAGAGTCCAGGGTCCTGTTTTAGCATAAACTTGTGCAGGATGATGCACCTGGAACAAAAGAATGGAGTATTTCCACTGATTTTCAGAGGTTATACCTCTGTAAGACTGTGAAGACAAAGATGTAAAAGCATTATTTGGTTAAATGTCAAAGTAACAACTCCTTTTACACTTGGAAGGCTGTAAGAAATAGATATAGATCTAAGAAAACATTGAATTTTGGCTCATCACAGAGTCATCAAATAATATGAGCTGGAGGTTTCAGTGGGAAAAAAGTTAAATTAATTTGTTTCATCTAAAAATAATCAGTAGAATCCAGTAAAAGATATAGTTGCCAAAGTTAAACACCTGGCAGATATTGTGGGGCAAAAATTCTTTACATTTTAAAATTAAATGCCCACATAGTTTACTAATTGAAGATATTAGATAAATGGAAAATAGTAGATAATAGAAAAATTAGATAAATGGAAAATAGTAGATAAAATATTAGACAATAGAAAAATGAAATGAAAAATATTAGATTAAATATCAGATAATAGAAAAAATAGACAAATGGAAAATGTTAGATTAAATATTAGATAATAAAAATAGATAAATGGAAAAGAGTAGATAAAATATTAGATAATAAAAAATGAGAGAAATGAAAAATATTCAATAAAATATTATATAACAGAAAAATGAGAGAAATGAAAAATATTAAATATTCGATAATAGAAAAAATAGATAAATGGAAAATATGAGATTAAATATTAGATAATAGAAAAAAGATAAATGGAAAATATTAGATTAAATATTAGATAATAAATAGATAAATGGAAAATATTAAATATTCGATAATAGAAAAAATAGATAAATGGAAAATATTAGATTAAATATTAGGTAATAGACAAAAATAGATAAATGGAATATATTAGATAAATTGTTCCAGACTAAGACGAAGATTAAAGTAGACTATATGTTACTACATAAATAGCACTACATTTTGTCACTTCTAATATTTTTATTTCTATTTTCTAGCAATCTTCATACTTATAGCCATGATCCTCTTCCCTGTGAACACAGAAGCAAACAGCCTGTCTGAAGAACTGGCCCATGGATGTTCCACCTCTCTGCAAACACATCTCCAAACTGTGCACAATTATGGATATTCATACTGGCTCATGCTGCTCATCCTGCTCCTCAATATTGCTTCTATCATCATCATCTATTTCTATGACCATGCAAGATATTCCAAGAAGAAAGAACAGGAAAGACCCATTGAAAATGCACCAAAAGACGTTATTTTGTTCTAAGGACACCACAGAAAAGAGGGTGTAAAGGAAAATGACTTTTTAATGTGGACAAACAGTTTCCATTCCAACTGGACTGTGTGTGTAGTTCAACTAACAAATTCTTTTGAAGAGAAAATGGTCTGTTTTGGGTTTATCTGCCTCCTGCTTCACCCTCTGGGTGTCAACAGGAAGATCAAAGCCATTCTTTTGGCTGTGTATGTGATTTGGGATCTCAGGGGGCAGAAACACTGCAACCACCAGGATCCCTTGGGATGAGCAGGAATGGTCACCAAGGGGTTGGTGCTTCATTTTGTCCTCTGTCTGCTCAGGGATCTTCTCCTGCAGGTGCCACAGCCCTGCCCAGGTGGCCACAGGCTCCTGTCCATGGGCAGGAATGTGAGAACTCATGGATAAAGTCCATGGAAAACAGCGGTGGATTCTCCATCCCTGGAGGGATTTCAAAGCCATGTGGCACGTGGGGACGTGGGTGAGGAATGGTTGGAGGGCTTTTCCAACCTCAGGGATTCTGTGACAGCACAGGAGTCCAGTATCTCTGAGTTCTTAATTTGTAGAAACATCAGGAAAATCCTGTTGAGGATATTTATAGACCTTTGGCTCCTGCCAGGAGCAAAGGGCAGAGCCACACCTTGGGCAGGTGTGCCCTGCTGTCACAAACCCCAACAGCAGAGTTTGGTAATCAGGATTTATGGCCAGCACCATCCCTTTGCACTGTTTAATTAATATTTAATGTGCACAAAAAGACACACAACTGCAAAGAAGTGGGGGAGCTCCCTTCCTGTCCCTCCAAGGGAAAGGGAAGAGATGGATGTGACCTTGGGACAGATGCCAGGAGAAAACCATGCTCAGAGCACGTGTCCCTGGAGAAATTCACTGTGAAAACTGGTCAGCACCTTGTGCTGCTTTGCCCCTCACCTTTGCAGCCAGGAGAGCTGGGTTTTGTTCCTTTTAAAAGGAAAAAAAATCCTCATTTTTCCTTCACAGCATGATTTTCAGTCATGCTTGATATCTGTCCTGTCATACAAGAGGTGCTTGTGGAGATAAAAAAGCATTTTGAAGAGGGGATGAGAAGGTACAAAAGGTGATTTTCTCACTGTTTATGTCAAAAAATGAAGTTTTGAGATGAAAGCCCCCACCACTTCCTGCAGCTGTGCTCTTTCAAAGGAATCAAAGCAGGGGCATTTCCCATCTACTTGGCTAAAAGTGGGATGAGGAGGAAAAATTAAAAATAAAAGAGGGTTTCTAAGACTTGAAGAGTGGCACAGGTTGAGAAAATCAGGGCTGTTTTGTGCTCTCCAGTGCTCTGCCTTTGGGGGATGCAAACACTACATTAAACCTGTGGGTGCTGTACTGGCCAAAAGCCAAGGATTTGCCAGTTTTGCTTTGGCTGTAAAAATTTTCACACAGTTTCAGCATTTCTGTGTCACTGCTGGGTTCAGCCAANGTGTGTAGTTCAACTAACAAATTCTTTTGAAGAGAAAATGGTCTGTTTTGGGTTTATCTGCCTCCTGCTTCACCCTCTGGGTGTCACCAGGAAGATCAAAGCCATTCTTTTGGCTGTGTATGTGATTTGGGATCTCAGGGGGCAGAAACACTGCAACCACCAGGATCCCTTGGGATGAGCAGGAATGGTCACCAAGGGGTTGGTGCTTCATTTTGTCCTCTGTCTGCTCAGGGATCTTCTCCTGCAGGTGCCACAGCCCTGCCCAGGTGGCCACAGGCTCCTGTCCATGGGCAGGAATGTGAGAACTCATGGATAAAGTCCATGGAAAACAGCGGTGGATTCTCCATCCCTGGAGGGATTTCAAAGCCATGTGGCACGTGGGGACGTGGGTGAGGAATGGTTGGAGGGCTTTTCCAACCTCAGGGATTCTGTGACAGCACAGGAGTCCAGTATCTCTGAGTTCTTAATTTGTAGAAACATCAGGAAAATCCTGTTGAGGATATTTATAGACCTTTGGCTCCTGCCAGGAGCAAAGGGCAGAGCCACACCTTGGGCAGGTGTGCCCTGCTGTCACAAACCCCAACAGCAGAGTTTGGTAATCAGGATTTATGGCCAGCACCATCCCTTTGCACTGTTTAATTAATATTTAATGTGCACAAAAAGACACACAACTGCAAAGAAGTGGGGGAGCTCCCTTCCTGTCCCTCCAAGGGAAAGGGAAGAGATGGATGTGACCTTGGGACAGATTCCAGGAGAAAACCATGCTCAGAGCACGTGTCCCAGGAGAAATTCACTGTGAAAACTGGTCAGCACCTTGTGCTGCTTTGCCCCTCACCTTTGCAGCCAGGAGAGCTGGGTTTTGTTCCTTTTAAAAGGAAAAAAAATCCTCATTTTTCCTTCACAGCATGATTTTCAGTCATGCTTGATATCTGTCCTGTCATACAAGAGGTGCTTGTGGAGATAAAAAAGCATTTTGAAGAGGGGATGAGAAGGTACAAAAGGTGATTTTCTCACTGTTTATGTCAAAAAATGAAGTTTTGAGATGAAAGCCCCCACCACTTCCTGCAGCTGTGCTCTTTCAAAGGAATCAAAGCAGGGGCATTTCCCATCTACTTGGCTAAAAGTGGGATGAGGAAGAAAAATTAAAAATAAAAGAGGGTTTCTAAGACTTGAAGAGTGGCACAGGTTGAGAAAATCAGGGCTGTTTTGTGCTCTCCAGTGCTCTGCCTTTGGGGGATGCAAACACTACATTAAACCTGTGGGTGCTGTACTGGCCAAAAGCCAAGGATTTGCCAGTTTTGCTTTGGCTGTAAAAATTTTCACACAGTTTCAGCATTTCTGTGTCACTGCTGGGTTCAGCCAACATCCATCACACAAACCACATATCAGCTCATGGAGAAATAAAGTTGTAATAGAATAACACCCAAGGAGCAACAATTGCTTTGGAAAGCAGTGGTTTATCATTGCCTGGGAATTTTTGTGGCACTCAAGCACTAATTTCCATGCAAGAGCTGGAAAACAAAAGAAATCCTGCCTTTGAGTGCCTGTTTAAAGCTAAAAATCAGTGTGGAGGTGTCAGGTTTGCCTGCAGACATGGGAGGTGGTGGGGACACGTGGCACTGAAAAGTCACTGGGCAGCAAAAACTCACCTGCTTTGATGTGAACTGCAGATCAAAGCCATCACAACACTAACAAAATCTAATTTAAATAGGAGCCCAAGCTGTAGCTGAGTAACAAGGGTACCCTGAGATCGCCAGTCTGAATGTTTTAATTCAAATTAAGGACAGACTTCCCTTCTCAATCTCCAAGTGATGCTCTCAGCCCTGTGCTACCCCTTCCTGCTCCGTGCCAGGGTGGCAGATGTTGCTGATGGAGATGGAACAGGCAGGGATGGGGCTGAGAAAGGTTCCCATGGAGCCTCAAGGAACATCCACACATCCCTGCATGGATGAACTCCCCCAACCCCAGCTGGGGGAAGCACCAGGCACGTGTGAGGAGTGACCACAGGGAATTGTCACCAACTTTTCACCCTGCATTTCACTAAAATGCCACGACAAAGCACTGTGTGCACTGGGGTTGTTATAATTTATAGGTCACTCCGAGAAGCTGTGGCTGCTCCATCCCTGGAAGTGTCCAAGGCCAGGTTGGAGCAACCTGGGATAGTGGGAGGTGTCCCTGCCCATGGCAGGGGGTGGGATGGGATGAGCTTTAAACCAAATCCACACAGAAAGCCCCTGGAATTGCAGAGTTTTATTGGGGTTAAATATGAACTGAAACACGAGACATTCCCTCCAGACAATTAAGGAGCAGTGGTTGGCTTGCTGGAAGACTTGCACATCCATCTCATCTTTGGATTCCTGGTGCCTCTGGATTTTACATCTCCATCCAGCTTGGACAGGGCTTGGAGCAACCTGGTCTAGTGGAAAGTGTCCCTGCCCAAATCAGGGGTCAGAACGAAATGATCCCAAACCGTTCTGTGCTTCCATGAAGTATTTTCCTGGTCGTCCTCATTTCAGGCTCTCCTCTCTTTTCACCCACCATCCCAACCTGCCACAGGGCTGTAGGGGGAATATTTATTTTTAATTCTCTATAATAAAAATCATTATTGTGTCGGCGATCCTGTGCTTGATTTAGAACATTGATTGTTAATTCTGGCACTTCTCCTACCAGCAGAGATTTTTAAATAGCAGGAGCTGGATGACTCTTTAACAGAACAGCTCCTGGGGGACAGGGATTGGTTTTATTGACTGAGTCTCTTCGCCTGTGGGTAACAGCAAAGCTGCACTGGCTCTTTTTTCTATAATTGTGGAGTTAAGCAGCTTCTGCTGTGCTGTCAAGTAGCTGTGCCTACATCAAAAATTATTGCATTTGCCTGCTGGGTGGTTTGCAATGTGTCTTATTAAGTGTTTTCAGCTGCTGCTAAACATTAAGGTGACTGATAATTTACCAAGTATTGAGGATTTTGTGTGGTTTCAAAGGGAAAAAGGCCTTTATTCAGCATTTCTAGTGCTGCTGGATTTTAGTGTCACTTTTATCCAGTGTGAAACTTTTAGAGTGAACCATAAAGCTAAGAGAGATCTTGCATAAAGAGAGTCACAGACTGGTTTGGGTTGGAAGGGACCTTAAAGAACATCCAGTTCCTCCCCCTGTCATGACAGGGACACCTCCCACTGTCCCAGGTTGCTCCAACCTGGCCTTGGACACTTCCAGGGATGGGGCAGCCACAGCTTCTCTGGGAAACCTGTGCCAGGGCCTCACCTGGGAGGAATTTCTTCCTCATATCCAACTTAAATCTCTCCTGTTCAGTTTAAAACCATCTCTCCTTGTCCTACCCCCCTATAGAGAGCAAGGTGACAATGTATTATCAAGTTAATGTCATATATGATTATTTTAGAACTTTTAGTCTGATCATGATCACTTTAGCAGAAACATCCAAGTGATTTATTCAGGCAGAGCCAAATAAGTCACTTATTTAATCAGAGCAACTACTCTGGACAGGTCAGCAGGGATTGGGAGTGAGGGGCTGCCTTGGATTTCTCCTCTGGGGAGAAAAGGAGGAAGAGTGGGGAGCAGGGGGGAGTCACTGGCTGCCTTGGAGGATAATCCCCCTCTTACTCCTCTCCACTCAAGCTCAGATTTTAGCATTTCTGACCCACCTTCAGAGCTGGGGCACAAGCCAAGGAACACTTTGGTCACACCCTGCGTCGGCCCCATTGAGCTGGAATGTGATGTGGGAGCAGGGATTCCCCTTCCAGCAGGATCCTCCCCGGACCTGCTCAGACACAGCTCCTGCTGAAAAGCACCACAGTTCAGCTACTGCCAAGTGATGGACGTGGAAAATCACCCCGGATTTCCATAAGGAGGGAGCTGGATTTTCCTTTCAGGAGTGCCCCAGGCTGGCAGGGCAAACTTTTCCCTTCTCACCTGAGGGAAAACTGCCAGAATTTGTCCTCACTAAGAGGAGAAGTGCCCTGAACAGCTCCATTCATTGCAGGGCTGCCTGCTTGGCAAAAGCCAGGCCAACTCCTTTTTAATATCCTAAAACCTAATGCCAGCTTGGATTAAGTTGCATCCTCTCTTTTTGTTTCCCTCTGATGGAAGGATGCACAATCCCTTCTGGTTTTCTGATTCAACCTGGATTTTGGCTTCCTTTTGTTCATCCCACATATTTGCCTGCCAGGGCCTGTCCTGGGTGGCTCCTGTTCTCTCCCAGGAGATGGGAAATTCCAGAGCTCTCCTACTTTGTGATTTAAATTGGAGCAGGTGCTTCCAAATCCAGGCAGTTTCCTACAACTGCCCTTTTTCTTATCTCATTATCCCAGGTTGCTCCAAGCCCCATCCTTGGACACTTCCAGGGATTGGAAATTTGAGCAATCCCGAATCATCCAGGGGTCTCAAGGCCATGAATTCCAGGCATTAATGGGCAACTGCAGTTGTGTGTGTGGGGTTCCAACCACATCAAAACCCCCTCTTGGAGGAAAATGAACTGAAAAATAGGGAAATAAACTCCCACAAAATGACATTTGCTGCAGTAATTCCAGACATTCAGAGTTATCCCTTCCTGCTCAGCCTGTTCAGGTGAACATTTGGATTCTGCTCCTGTGGCTAAAAGAGAATTTTTGTGGGAAATAAAGGGGAAATAAAGGTGGCCCAATAAATTTTCCTCAGGCTGTTCACCTCGGGAGCCATGAGGGGGCAGCAGGATCCTTCCTAGGATTCACTGCCAGCCTTGGCTCTGCTTTTCTGATTTATTTTCTTGGAAAGGAGACAGTGAAAGAGGGAGGGACAGTGCTAACTCTACAAAGTAATAACAATAAATAAGAATAATAAAAAATAATAACTATAAAAATAATAACTATAAACAAGAGGAAGAAAAGAAGAAATAATTAATAAGAAATAACAAGAAGAAATAACATATTTCCTCTCCTCCTCTCGATACACAGCAAAAAAACCCCAATAAAACCAAACAAAGAAAAACCATTAGCCAAATTGCACATTAATTTTAAGGCTCTAATCAACATCCCAACTCTGCTGGGGCACAGCAGAGTGTTGGGTTCCTTGTGCATACACTGGAAAAGGTAATTTTTGGCTAATTCCCAGTATTAGAAGAGGAAAATTCCCAAAACAACCCAAAAACCCCACCAGATTTTCAAAGCCACTTAATCAGAGCTACCAAAGCTGTTGGTTAAAAATAGTTGGAAACACAGATTCAAGGAGAAAAATGGGATTTTATACAAACCCAGTCTGACAAATAAAGATAAAAATCCCGTGTTTTGCAAAGGTAACCAAGGCAACATTCACTTATATTTCTTGATCAACAGGGTATGAGCAAAAACATCTCAAGTAAGAACAGAATCACTCCAAATTATTTCATAAACATGATTATTTGTCCTCTGGATATAAGAAAGAATTTATCCTTGACTGTGGGAGGAGTGATTTCTCCCATTCTTCATCTAAGATTTAAAGAAAAAATCCTAGGAAAATACAGGGTGATTGTAGAGATTAATGGCACTCTAAAAGTAATTTTCATCTATTTTCACCTAAGAAAGCCTCAGAAAAAGCATCAGATACATTTGAGTGTGAATTAGGATATTCAGATTTAAGCCTTTGGGGTGAAGAGCAATTCTTAGAATTAGCAGAGAAGGAGAAAACTGTGTGTAATTAAAAATTAACTCCATTCAACAATAAACATCAATGTGGGAAGATAGAGATACACAATGGAGTAAAAAAAAAAACCTCAGTTTTCCACGTTTACCAAGTTTTTTTTCATGTTTCCAAAATTTCTGACCAATGCTGGGATTCATCTGATAGATTTTCCTTATGATTACCCATTATTATATATATCCTTTTGATGTCATGTGCAAAATATATTTAAAGGAACAATAAAATAACATTACATTCTAGGACTATTTTCTTATATTTATATTTTTTTAATATTTCTTTTCTATATTTCTCCTATTTTTCTATATTTCTCTTTTTTTTCTATATTTAATATTTTATCTTCTATTTTAAGGACTATTTTCTTACATTTAACATTCTCAGCTTCTGTTGAGTGACCTTTCCCCATGTTGGAGATCCTGCATTGATCACCACAAAAATTCCAGTTATTTTGACCATTTCCATGCATATTTTCACATGTTTAGGATCAGATCCAGCAAGGGGCCCATGGGTAGATGATGTCTAAGCCTGACCCCAAAATCCTTAGAAAACAGAGCTGTAGTTTTATTTTAATTAATGATGTCAGGGCCAAATATAAGATGTAAAATACCAAATAAACACATCTGGATAATAAATTCTGTGCAGGAAATACCTCAACAACCTGTGTTGGAGCAAATGGAGAAGAAAATTCCTTCTTTCTGTCAACACGCTCTCAGTGCAAGAAAAAAACAACTTAAAATTTGTTACTATGGCAACAAATGAACTTTTGAGAGATTTCATATCCAGCTCATCAATAAAAAAAGGAAAAGTTACTTTGGCAACTGAATAAATTGCCAAAACACAGGGATGCACATCTATAATGTCCAGGGGGGAACCTCCTACCCCCACACATCATCCCTAACTTTGCAGTAACTCAATTAATTACTTCCCAGAATTTTAATCTGATTTTTCAAGCCTCTCCCTAAGTTTGTATGTGATTTTTGACTCTTTCCAGCAGCAACATGTACAACACAGTGACTGAAAACTTGTTTTCCTGCTGTATCTCTGTGCTGGGAATAAGAATTCTGCCACCTTTATGCAAATTAAGGGAAAACAGGGAAGAACAGGAACTTTGATTGACTTGAGGGGGGTTGGGATTGAGTTGTGAACAAATAAACATGACAATAATGGGGATTTTTTTGTGTTTATCCTATGAGGAGAATGAGATGGGGATCAAAATATCCCCACTAATCTCAGTTTCCTTTCCCCACTTCCACTTAAAGAGAAGATAACAGGGATTAGAGGGAGCCAAGAGCAATTTTTTGGTTCAGCCAGGAAGTTCTCCAGGCACTTCTGCATCTTTTGGGGGAAGTAAACAAGGTTGGACCAAATCCAATGGTTTCTGCATTGAACCAAACTAAAAATCCTGAGAATCAGAAACCTTTGCATTCACATCACATCAGATCGTTGCTGCAACACTGACAATAAAACTGCTGAATAAAAAGTGCTTAAATAAAAAAATTGTGAGTCAGTGACCACAGAACCATGGAATTACTAAGGTTGGAAAAGACCTTTAAGATGATCAAGTCCAACCTTTGACCAAATCCCACCACAAAGTGCCACATTCACTCATTTTTTTTGAATATTCCCAGGAATTGTGACTCCAACACTGCCTTGGGAAGCCTTTTTCCATGTTTAACCACCTCAGCAATGAATTAATATTGGCTCATATCCAATCTGAACCTCTCCTGGTGCAACTTGAAGCCATTTCTCCTTGTCCTAAGGGGAGAATTGTACCATCCTTAGAAAATGTAAACCAAGTTATAAACACAGCAAATTAACCATGGCAAAGATCTTCACTGATATTTATATATAAAATCACTTATTATGAAAGCTAGACCACTGTTGCATTATAAATACATTAAAACTACCCCAAAATTCCTATTTATTTAGAAGACCAGAGGCACTCAAGGGATGACACTTGCCTGAGCCAGTGGGGCTGAGCCTTCACACAATATTTTAAGTGGATGTTTTACCATCTGGGTGTAAAAAACAAGCCTTGAAGAACAACCCCGTGTATTTATCAGATTTAACAGTGTGTCTGCAGAAAGGAAACAGCAGCAAAAGAGGATAAATGCAAAGGGTCCTGGTGTATAACACAAGTGATGTGTGGGCTTTGGTGCTGCTGTTAAATCCCCAAGAAAACTAAATGGGAAGGACCCACAAAACAAACCTGTGGTGTCTGTAGAGTTGGAGCAGCTTGGAAAACACACTTCTCAAGGAGTTTAGCTTATAAAGAAGGTTTCTGAGCCCATAAATTGCTGTTTTCCAGGCTTGGCACATTAGCTGCAATATAGTTATAGAGGGGAGAAAACTGACAGCCCATAATAATCCATCTTCATTTGTCCTTCCTGAGTGGGAAGGTGAGAAGGGCCCCATCTCACAGCACTGATACCATCTTGGCAGCTCCTCATCCCTCTTCTCCCTTTATCCTTCATCCCTCAGTCCTGCCCTTGGAAGTCAAGAGCTGCCCAAGCACCCCCAGTTCCTGGAATTTCAAATAAAACTGGTTTATTTTTCAGCAGTTCACCGGAAATTCAACTCTGCACTGGGGAGAAAACACCACAAAGAGTTTGATTTAAACGTGATTCAAACCCACATTTAATGGACACATCAGTGAAGTTTTAAATGCTGTTTGCAGCCACTTGGGTTACAACTCTCACAGAGCTCCCTGCACATCCAAACTCTTGGGCAATAGATTAGATTTTAACAGCTTTTAACAGGTTTTAACTGGGTTTAGGAGGAGATAATGAAAGAAATATGGCCACAGATGGGAAAAGCATCCTGCCAGAAAGGCTGCATGCAAATTATTTTTCAGCAGCCAGAGGGTGAGTGCTTTTAAGCTGGAAATAATTTCCATTATTGAAACTAAAGGAAAAGGTCGTTGAGAAGAACCTGCAGCTTCTGGTGGATTCTGGGGTGGTTATTCAGCTGGATTTTAATGAAATGCAAGTTGAAAAAGCAGCACAGGTGAGGCTGACAGGACACCACAAGATACAAGAGAGTATCAAAGTCCTTAATCAAAGGGGTGCAGCAGGTAAATAAAGTCAGGTACAGAAAGGACAGGGCAGAAGCTTCTGTATTTCCTCAAAATGCTTTTTAAAAGAGTCAAGGACCAGAGCACTGACCTTTTCTGTAAATACTCTTCATCCTTCTTTTTTCTAAGGAATATGTCATCACTTACTGCAGGAAACATTCCCTGGCGTGGACTTGCAAGGATAAAGCCCAGAGTTTGATTTCATCATTTATATTGATTTATTACACGTGTCCAAACTAATTTAAAATGCAAATTCTTTCTTTAGGAAGCTCAGAAGTGCCAACCACACACTGGCAAAGATGGAGAAACCCTCTTCTTCATATAGACAATATTCTCTGGTGATTCTGAAAGCAAAAAAAGGACAGACAAACACACTTTGTGTACGTGGGGTAGTGCCCAAGATGAAATTCAGGGTTGAATATGCTCATCTGAAAGTCATAAAGCACCTTGAAGAAGGATTTAGTCTGGGAGATTTTCCTCTGCTGTAAACCCCAGCAGCTGTAGGTGCTTGTTAGCATTCATTAAGACTAAGAGCACTCTCATTTTCATCTGTGGAACAGCTTGAAGCACAAGGATGGTTTTATTTCCCCAGGTTGAAAGAAAGGAAGATCCCTCTGATGAGATAACATTGTGCAGCTGATTTAATTATGGCAGAAAAAAATAAACCCCCCTTTTTCCAACATTTCTGAGGGTGTTTTTATGAATAAATAAATGTGGGTTATATCCATGAATGTAAAGATGTTTAACTGGTGCTTTTTTCCAGGGGCAGGGTCTCCTCCTCCCCCAGTGGCAGGTGCTGATCAGAGATGGGGAATTTGCCTCCAGGGATGCTTCTTCCTCCAAATTCTTTTTAGAGGAAGATATTGAAGCCAGGACATTCCTTCACAGAAATGTCAGGCAGGTCTTGCCCAAATAAAAGGACTCAATTTGTCAGTGTCAGGATGGGACAGGGATCCTTTTGCCTTCAAGCAGTAAAACTTCCCAGCATCTAATGGTGCCTAAAACTGAGATGTGACCAGAGGGAAAGAGTCTCTCAGTTAATTAAAACAAGATCCACTTTCAAAAAAAGAATGATTTTAGGCCAAGATGTGGCAAATATATTCTGAATAATGTTAGAGACAGTATTAAATATCTTCAACGGGTGAATGAACTCATAAATGGAGCACAAATCTAACAAAATAGTGCATAAATCCAACAGGATAGTTTGGTTTTAATTCTGGTCTTCCCAAAATTCCAAGCTTAAGGCTTGTAGGCAAACTTGGGATTGTTCAGCCTGGAGAAGAGAAGGATCCAGGGAGACCTTAGAGGCTCTTCCAGTGCCCAAAGGGGCTCCAGGAGCTGGAGAGGGACTTGGGACAAGGGCTGGAGGGACAGGACACAGGGAATGGCTTCCCACTGCCAGAGGGCAGGGAGAGATGGGAGATTGGGAAGGAATTCCTGGCTGGGAGGGTGGGGAGGCCCTGGCACAGGTTGGGCAGAGAAGCTGTGGCTGCCCCTGGATCCCTGGAAGTGTCCAAGGCCAGGTTGGAGACACCTGGGATAGTGGGAGGTGTCCCTGCCCATGGCAGGGGTGGCACTGGGTGGGTTTTAGGTCCCAATTCAAACCATCCTGTGTTAAATGACCAAGAATTTACCATTGTAGTCCTGGACTAACTCAGCCCTGTCCTCAGGGTTGTTTCCCAGCCCACAAAAACACACTGGGGCCACGGGAGGTTCTGTATTCCCAGAGAAGTTCCTGCCTGGATTTTGGGCAGTGATCAGATCACCAGGTCCTCACAACTCAACTCCTATTTTACACTCCAGTGAACTGAAGAACACTTGGGTTTCTCCTGTGAATCCCAGGAACTGAACAGTTGGCTTTTACAAGCAAGTTGTTGCATTTTATACCATTTTTATGATTCCTGTGTATGGGCATGAAAAATAAGGAGAGCTCCTGCTGATTTTCTCATCCTGGATGTCTTATTAAGAGATATCAAATCTTCTCCAACTTCACTATAAAATTGACTCAGAAGGCTTTTTCTTGAGTTCATGGATAAATGTTACAAACAAAAACCACACACAATTTATCAGTCATCAATCAGCTGAAATGAGGCACAAACCCCAAATGGCTCATATCAAACAACAAAAGGATATTAAAGGCACTGGTAGTGTTAGAGAAACCTCATTATACATCCAAGGCACCTTGGCCATAACTCCCAAAGGAATTGAATGTCCCTAAAATTCATCCACATAATTTAAGGGGATAAAATTGTTCCCACATTGACCCCAAGAGCCACGGTCTCCTTTGGAGCAGCTCTTGAGAGAGCTGATATTTCAGGGCAGTAAAATGGGGCAGCATCACCCAGGTCAGGGCCCTTGGATGTTGCAAAGCCCAAAACCTCTGGGACTAAATTTTGTAAGAGGTCTCCAATGTGTTTAAAAGTATATAATAAAGAATTTACCCACAGGCTTTGGGTAAATGTGAGAGGTTTAAACACTAAACTCTGGTGCCTGCAGGAGCCTCAGTGAACACAACAGTGTGAAATGAAGAATAAAGAAACAGCAAAGGTCACTGAGAGCCAGGGAAGGGGTGAAAGAGCACAGGAAATTATGGAAGGGATAGAAGGATGGAGGAATTCTGCAAGGATCTCCAGGATCACCACAGGCAGCACAGCTCAGCTCTGCTTCCAAAGGGTGGATTAAGCACTTTGTGCAGTGCCAGAGGCTGCCACAAGGATTTCAATTTCGTTAACCCACAGGCTGTATTTTTCTTTAAGTCTCTCTTGCTACACCACCCAAAACTCTCCAGCCTGTCTTAACTCAAAGCAAAGAATCCCACAAGGAAATCATGGTCTGACAGGGAACCAAAGCTTCCCTGCAGGTCATAAAAAGCTGTTTTGTGCAGGCAGTTCCAGCCTGATGTTGCCTGAATTAAGAGGAGCCTGGATGCTGCACACACCTCTGCAGGGAATCCAGGGATCCCTCATCCAGGGAATGAGAAAAATGCACCTGATATTCCCTCTAACCGTTTCCTAATCCCAAAGACCATATGTAGAAAAATACCTTGCTTTTTCCATCCACCCTTCCAGGCTTCAGCCTGGCCAAATGACAGGTAAAAAAATTAAAATAAATGGAGTTTCATTGCAGCAGCAGTTTGGCTGGAAACCTCCCCTTTGTTTTTCTGACGTTGGCACATCTGTTTTGATGTTACAGCAGTGACAAAGAAATAACTCTGAGAGCTAAAAGAGATATAATGGCACTACAAAAAGGCCAAGGTACAGAGGAAAACAAGAAAGTAAAGGTTCTTAAAACAGTGCTCACTGGAGCATGAAGTCAGAATGATTTCTGAGCTAAAACATCAGGATTTATAGAGCCCCCATTCCAAGGTTCATTTCCCTCCTCCTGTCCATCCCCAAAATGTGTTTCACCCTCTGGTGCCAGGTATGAAATTAGACTGTCTGCAGAGAAACTACAATTCCAGCCCATGTGGGAAGCATTTGGACAAATGTACTTTCTGAAAGCAAAAGAAAACATTTTAAGCCCCACAAGTATTTTGCCTCAGGAAATTTCCTCTTAATCTTGGCACTGACACCCCTCTCAGACACTTCTCAGCACTTCAAGCCATACAAGAGCCAGCAGCAACTATTCCCAAGGTATTTAGTTTCTCCTCACAGATTTTTCAACAATTATGTGACTTGAGATCTGAAGGTTTCTCTTCTCCTGAAGTGACAGGTAATTGAATGGGTGTGCAAAGGGAGCTGAACAAAGGGGTTTCCTCCAAAGCTCCTCCTTCCTCCACAAAGAAAACAAGTGTTTCTTACCTGAAAATGGGCTAAAATTCTCAGCTAATATTTAATAACAAAGTATAATTGTAATATGTAATGTTACAATTATAATATTTAATAACATACTATATATTTGATATATTATTCAATAGTTATAATATTAATATTTAATTAATAATATTTAATAACAAAGTATAATTGCAGATTTGGATTAGACTCAACTAAGACATACAACAAAGATAATTTGGGGCATCTTGTGGCAAAGTGTGTTAACAAAACTGAGCAACATGTAGAAAAATAGTGGATTTTGGGGACTACTCCAGCTGCAGCCCCTGGCACAAGGTGAGACCCAGAGGCAAGGGGGTATTTCTGGAGGACCCTCCAAGACCTGGAGGAACATGTTGTTCACTCTCTCTGCCAGATCAACACTTTCAATGTTGCAAATGCCTCATCTGTACATTCCTGAGACAGGAATTCTTGTCTCTCCACATCATCCACCAACAGAAATAGATGGAAATAGAGAAATAGGGATGGAAATAGAGTTCCCAAGCTTCTTTCCCAAAGCATTGCACTTGTAGGAGGAAACCCCTGTTGTGAACAAGGAGCTGGGCAATCCCATGGGAATTCCATCATTCTCTGGGATCTGTGCTCCTCAGATGTGTCATTTCCTCTCTCCTGCACTCAGAGAATCACTCAGGTTGGAAAAGCCCTCCAAGATTGGATTGTCCCATCATTCCCAGCACTGCCAAGGCCACCACTGACCATGTCCCCAAGTGCCACATCCATAGAGCTTTTAAATCCCTCCGGGGATGGGGATCCACCACTGCCCTGGGCAGCTGTGCCAGGGCTGGACAACCCTTCCCATGATAAAATTTTCCCTAATTTCAAGTCTAAACCCCCCTGATGCAACTCGGGGCCATTTCCTCTTGCCCCATCAGTTGGACACTCTCTCACTGGAGCCAGTTCCAGGTGCTGGAGGAGGAAGGTGGCTTTGGCATCCCAAGGCTGTGAAATCCCTGCCAGTTTCCCTACCCACGTTTCCAGGGTTTCTGGATGGGCAGTGGAGAGTCTGGATCCAGTTGGCACCGGGCTTGATGTGAGGAGCGTTTTTAAAGCTGACAGGACATGACATATCACAGCACTTCTGAGAAATCAGCATTTCACGACAGAACAGGAACATACTGTGAATTTCAATTAATGAGCCATTTAAACCCTTTTCAAATCTCATTCACTCTGGCTTTAACTTATTCAGCATTTTCTGTCAGGATTAGCTACTTCCACTATTTTTGCAGGTGAGACATGAGAAGGACCCTGCTGTCACAGCCCACAGACATGTGCAGACTCCTACTTGCTCTCAGCTTCCCACCCAGGAAATAAATAGGATAAATTCTGGGGAAACACAAATCTGAATTCAATAAGGAGAGAATTACCCTGGGGTGGCAAAGAAATATTTCCATGGAAATAAAAATATCCCATTATATCACCATCTGTAAGAGGGAACTCTTTTAAACTTGACTTTCCAGCCCTCTAAAACAGTTTTCCTTCTTTACCAATATAGAAATTATCTTCCCTTATTCTGAAACTCGCTTCAGCCACTGAACTAAAAGATGAAATTAGTGATTTTTGAGCATTGATAGAATGAACTCAATATCAATGTATTACATGCAGTGGGAAGACAATTGGAGAAACACTGTCATTCTTTTTCTAATCAGTGACAAAATTCCCAAGTTTCTTAGTTTCTAAGGAAACTGGAAAACCAGAAGGTAGAGGAATTCTCTGGGTAGAGGTAAATTCAATAGCTCTTTATGACAGTCATTTGTCACCACTTTCCAGCTCTTTCACCTTGGCTGCATCCACATTAACAATAGTTTTAAGCATCAAGTGACTCCTGTTTCAGACAAAAAAGAAATGAGTTGAGGGACTGTGATGAGTGATCACACATGAGAGCACTTGTGGGAGCAAGAGAAGGTACCACCCAGGTTTCAATTATTTCCCATGTCTCTCATTTTCAGAGAATCCCAGAATGGTTTGAGTTGGAAGAACCCTTAAACCCCATCCAGTGCCACCCCTGCCATGGGCAGGGACACCTCCCACTATCCCAGGTGGCTCCAACCTGGCCTTGGACACTTCCAGGGATGGGGCAGCCACAGCTTCTCTGTCCAACCTGTGCCAGGGCCTCCCCACCTTCACAGGGAAAGATTTATTGCCAGTATCTAAATCTACTCTCCATTTTCCACTTTCCTTAAAGCCACTTCAGAGAATTTTCAGGCCATTTTCCATCTGATCCCTGAAGAGCAGCTACAGCCACATGCAGTGAAAAGTCAATCTCAATCCAAGATCTCCCCAGCTGATCCCTGCACTGAAATGTTCCAGGAGCTACTCAAGGATTCCAGTGATCCCTGCTATTCCCATACCCCCAAATTACAAGGTACACAGTGATCATGTTTTGCTTGTAAACACTTTTCCATTGCTCTAGGGATGGGTGAGCCATTGGAACAGGAGCTGGGAGAAGGCCTTCCTCCACCTCCAGGTTTGCTCCATGGCCATCTGGATGCCTCTGGGGTGTCTCTATCCAAGATTTCCTCTTCCCAACTCTTGTTTCCAGGAGTAGCAGCTGATGGGCAAACTGCTCCCTTCTACTACAAACGACCCCACATCCAGGCAAGACTCACGCAAGTGCTGGAAAGCAACTGGGACCAACCTCTGGAATCTCTCCCATCACCTGAAACTTCCTCAGGATCTAAACCATCCCAGTCCTTTCCATGGCTACTCACACCGTAGCCTCCCTCCCCTGCCTGGGGATTTCAATGTTCCAGAGCTAATCCAGCAATTCTTTGCTACTTTGTCCTTTTGTCTTAGCAATTCATGTGGGATCAGATGAGCCAAAGAGATTCAGCAGCTTCAAATCCAAAGCAAAGCTGAGCTCTGGGGAAAGCAGGTTTTCATTTGAGGCCTGTGCTTCACATTTAAGCTTCACTGAGGTCACTCCTCTTGGCCAAATATTGCTGCCTGACACCATCAGATATTCACCCAGGATGTGATGGAGGATATAAAAGAACCCACAGGCTTGGCACAAGCTGGGAGAAATCATGGAAAATGCCACCAGCATCACCCAGCCCAGTGAGCTGAGCCCAGGGACCCACACATAGGTTTAAACACACCTGGGCTGGAGGAAAGCAAACCAAATTCTCCCTCCCAAGTGCTTCCCCTCAGCCAGTGACCTGTTTTCCATCCAAAGGAGCAGAAAAGGGAAAGTAACATTTCAGCACTGTCAACTCCTTGAGCATTTGTGATGTTTCTGCATTTTGATGCCTGGGCCAGAGGTGAAAAGGCAGAGAAATATTATTACATGGGATTATATTGACAGTAAACAGTCTGAAGGTGTTTCAGCTGTTATGTTGGCAGGGAAGACAGGAATCTTGATGGGTTTTACAACCATGGAAAATGCCCAAAGAAGAATTTTATGTCTAAATGTTTACAGAGAGTGATACCTTTGGAGCATGGGGTAAAATGTGTGATTGCCTGGGGATGGCAGGAGCACAACAGGCAGCAGATACAGTTCCTTGCAGCATCTTCCTGCTCTAAACAGCCAGTTGTAATAGAGGAGAGAGGGAAAAACTGGCCCAAAATAGCAAAACAAAAAAATCTCCTGTGGAATAAACAAGGGAAATAAGTGGTATTTTTAGACTGTGAACACGATCGGTTTGAGTACTAAGAATTATGTTGGAAGAGGAGGAGACAGGAATCAATCCCTTTCCACCTCCCAGGGCAAACCAGCACTTGTGAAAAAAGGTAAATTCAAATAACACTGCTTTACCCTCCCCTTGCTCAGTGCTGAGGCAGGACAGTGTGTGTCGTGTTCCTGTATCTCTCCACAAAGGCACCACAAAGCCAATTCCAGTCAGTCGGGCTTAGAATTGATTTACAGAATGAAAAGGATAATGGACAAGAGATGCAGATCGACACCAGTGGTACTGACACAGCAAGGATGGCACAAACCAGTCCTGAAGGTGCACCAGGGACTTTAAATGGCTTTAAACTGAAAGGGAGTAGGTCTGGATTGGAGATTGGGAATCAATTCTTCCCTTGAGAGTGGGGAGGCCCTGGCACAGGGTGCCCAGAGAAGCTGTGGCTGCCCCTGGATCCCTGGAAGTCTCCAAGGTTGGGTTGGAGCAACCTGGGATAGTGGGAGGTGTCCCTGCTTGTGGCATCACCAGATATGGATGATCTTTAAGGTCCTTCCAACCCAAACCATTCAATGATTCCATGAAAAATAGCCCTAAAATAACATCACACCCCCCAAATTTGCCTTGCCAGAGTCTTTCTGAAAGGATGCACACTACCTGCAGGCCCTTTGTTAGCCTTTTTGTTTAAGCTACAAGGAATAATTGTCAGTATTTTGTTATGTTGTCACAAGTAAATTCCAACGTGGCATCTGATTTTGACAAGAGGACAAAACAAAGAGCTGTTTACATGGCACTATCAATAACAGCCACCAAACGGTGCTGCAGGACATTTTTAATCAAATGCTGCCCTACATCAGGCAAGACACTAAATCATCTCCCAGGCTTTCAATCATTCCAGAGAACCATGAAGCAAAACAAGCTGTCAGGATTTTCCCCTGAAATTTTCCAGCTATCTGATATTTTTAAGGGAACCTGGACCTTGCTAGAGGCTCTGCAATGGGTGGCACAGTCTTTTAATAAGACTTTCTTTTATTCTGTACAACCTGGGACAGTGTAGACCTTGACATATTGTTTTCTTGGTGACTAAGTTGGCATTGGTTCAGTTTAGTTTCAATGGCTGAGGTGGTGATGGAGACCCACAAATTTAAAATCTGACAAATTTTACAAATTATAAGGCTTTGAGTGACAAAAGAATCTTAAAATTTTAAAATCTGAAATATGAGATGCTATCGACTGTCTCACTGAACACACTTGAAAAGCTTGTTCAGGATGAGATGAACCCCTGGGAAAGCTTCTTTAAGGTTATTTTTCTTTGTGATAACCTGCTCTGACATGACTGGAGTGGTACCACCAGGACTGAAGGCAAATCTCCAAAGCTGGAGTTTTTTGGAAAGCAAATCTTTTCTGTGCAGGGGGGGAAGGGCAACAGCTTCTGCTTCAAACCCCCTAAAAAATAACCCTCCAACAATTGAAAGCATAAAACTCAACATCATTCAGTGGTTTGTCTTAGTCTTGTCCTATTGTGGTGGACCAAAGAAAGAAGCTTGGTGGAAAAACCACATCCAGATCTGGAATTAGAGTATTTTCAGCCCCCTGCACCCCAGTTTTCAACAGAGCTTCTCAAACCAGAAGAATAATCTTTTCACACCCTCAAGCTGTCAGGGGATGGATTTGCTTCCCTGCATTCCATGGAATTTCGAGGAGTGCAGCATTTTATAGCCAGACTTCCACAGCCCAAGTGCTGCCATATCATCAATTATTTGACTATTCCATACACACACTGCTCACATCCCTCCTCCCAGAAGTGCTTTCCCAGAGAAAAAACACAAGCCTGATTTATTCCCAGGGCAATGGAAAACCACCCAACAGAAGGACTCGTGGGAAAGCTGCAGTAAAATTGGAATTCATTACAAATCTAGGGAAGAAATTGAGCTGCCCCTGCACAGTGGGGCAAACTCAGAGCCAGAAATCAAGTCACATTCTCAAGGTGTGGGTCCAGCAGCTCCCCACAGTGCCCTGTCAGAATTCCCTGAGCAAGTGGAAAAGAACATTTATCAGCTTCCTTCCAGAGACAGGCACAGAACATCTGGAAAAGGGTTTTATGGCAATAAATTAAAATTGCAAGTCCGTTTTTATGGTCCTGAGCTACCACAGCATTGTAGGCATTCCATAAGCTACATCAGAACCATAGAGCATCCAACAAAAAGCACAGGGAATCGGAGGAATATGAAATATTTAACACTTGATCAGTGTGTCTTGCCAAATATGTGTTCAAGTCTTACAAAGATGTCTTTGCACTTGACTACAAGAAGGTTTTTGTCTTGCAAGAGAGGCCAGGTACTCATGTATATTGTATATATACATATAAAAGAATATAATATAAAGTAATATATATGATATACAAGGATGTATATGAGATATAATACAATATATATAAGACTATACATATAATATACACATACATATTATAATGCATATATAATATACAATATACACATGTATTATAATATATATTATACACTTATATATAACACACATATATTATACATTATACATATAATGTATAATATACATATATAAAAT
>WEIV01026141.1:16644-38322 GCA_013390005.1 Calyptomena viridis
TGATTACACCAGCAGAAAAATCCAATCACTGCTTTTAAACCTAACTAAATTTAATTTTTTAATAAATGAGTAATTAACTTAATTCATTTTTATTGGGCTGAATTACACAAGTGGCCCTTACATATCCTAATGAGCAAGCTCACATACCTTTTCATATATGACTCTGTCACTGTGCCATCTAGTCACGGTCTCCAACATACAGCATAAAAACCTGCCATATCTACTGGCTTCATTTTCAGTGCAACTTGCAACTGTATATATGATGTCAGAGAAAACCTGTGAAAAGAACAGGAAAATGTTACTATGACTTTACTAAACTACAAAAAGGAACAAAACCCAACAAGAATTACAAATTTAAACCACCATTAAGCTGGTTTCTAAATACAAAAGATTGCTTATAAAATATTCTGTTTGTTTTCCAGCCTTTGTTACCCAACTGCTGGTCCTTCACACCCACCCCAGAATCCAAGCACTGAGCACAGCTGCTGCTGACACACAGTTTTCCATAGTTCCAGTTGACATTGACATAACTGTTTTGTTTTCCTCTAAGAGGAATCATGGAAATGTAGACTACTTAAAAGGTTGCAAAACCTGAAACAAACTCCTATGACTGCTAATAACTTTGCTCTGAAACTCCAGGCTCATTAGGGTAAAAAAAAAAAAAAATTACATTTCTTACAAATAAATCCCTGAAGCTTTAAAAAAAATTGGCTTGTAGGATCTGAAGTACAAAAGTGATCTTCTGATTGTCACAGGTTCTAAAATTAAACTTCAGTAAAGACTTTGTTTACCTCTTTTGGGAGGCAGGGGAGACACTAGTTTTGCATGATTGTGTGATAACTGTGTACATACATACACACAGTTGTAGCTACTTACTCGGTCGTAGCAAAGAAGTGTGGAGAAGTTGGGTGTTTTCTGCTGATGCACCAGTTCAACGAAGTGAGCACAGTAAACTGCATCAATTGCCGAAAAAATGCATCGGGGAAATATACACAACTGCAAAAATTTGGTGATAGTCTCATTTTTGGTAGATTCTTCAAAAACAAAGAAGTTGAGAGGGAAAAAAAGAAAGGAAAAATGAAGTAAGTTGATGGGTTAACATTCAACTACTCTTTTCCCAAGGAGTTCAATATCACACAACCATACTCTGGTGTTTGTATATTTGGTTGCTTGTATTCCAGACATATCTTTGACACTGATCAGAAAAAGTCACAGTAAACATAACTGTTTGAGGACAGGGGGAAGATAGCAAAGTGGATGCAGCAAATGTTTATTCCTTATTGGGAAGATTCTTCTATTACACAACAGGGGGGCAAAAGGGTTCTGGAAAACCTCTGGTAAACTTCTCCACCTGCTCAAATTGTGCACATTGACAAAAAGAGCACAACCTGCTATTTCCCTAGAGCACTTGCTTTCACCTTTCTAGATAGGGCTGACTTTCAGCTTGGTTTCCTTAGAAACAGAGGAACATACTGTCTGTATACAATCCATTAACAATCATGTTTCCAATGAATCAAACAATTAGAGGAATTTAAATAGAGGAACAGTCTTTAGCAAACCACCACCCCAATACACACACATTCTGTGAAAGTTTCATTCTACATCACTGAGTAAAAGACTGCACTGTATGCTCGAGTTACCTGTTACCCTGGCTGGTAAACTCAACAGCCAAACACATTCCCAAACTGCTCCCATAGCAACAAGGAGCATAAAAGGAAGCTGGGAAGGATGTACAGCACAAAAGGAAGGTCGGAAGAAAAATGTATGGATGAAAGCACAGAATTGAAGACTGCAAGTGGATGCCTTCAGAGGAAGAATAGTTATGATCCTCATGAAGGCAACTGGTGGTTTTCCACAGGTCACAAGTAATTAATAACCAGGATTTACTTGCTTCAATTCTGTGATGCTCAGGAATAAAGCTTGTTCAAGAAAGGACTGTCAGCTTTTACTTAAAAACTTCATTTAGTTTTAGCATCTACCCCTCAAAGGTTATAACAAACCTTTAACACTTTAAAAAAATATACCAAAAGAATCACAGTTCATAGGACAATCAAGTGTGTGTTACTTCAAAAGTGTAAAAATAATGCAAGTGGGCAGACAGCCAGAATAGCCAGTCTCTGATTGTTAAAGCTACCAGTCTACTTATTCTGTCAAAAATTAACGTATTAATGATACAAACACTCTATCAAAAAGACACAAGAAGCCAATCTTTAAAAAAATTAAATAGTAGTAATTTTTAAAAGTAATAATAAAACCCCCACTACTACCGTGGATGGGCTGCTGAAATAGTAAATTTGTGTCTGGATACAATGCTGGGAAACTTCTGGCAGCTGAAGTCTGAGCACTTGAGAGCCAACAATAAGCTATTCTCAGCATCCCACAAAGAATATGTATTTATATACAGATCACATCTACACAAACAACTTTCTACATGCTTTTTGGTGCTTCCTTAAGCAGACAAATTTACCAAGTCAGCTCTAGACCCAGCTTTAGTTAGGTAGCATTTTTTCAACCAGTAATTTCACGTAGCTCATTCGCTGTCCACACCAGTATTTTAAGTATTTACAGGGAATAACCTCTCTTGATTTAACTGTCAATGTTTCTTCAGTTGGGTGGATCTTACACGAGGCGGACAATAAAACTCTTTTCCACTGGATTACGCTAGGCTCCTTGGGACAGGCGAGCTACTACTTCCAGTTACAAACTCAAAGTTCATCCACAGAAGAAAACTGGCCAGAGAAAAACATTTCAGATTAACCAGACCAGGAGAGTTCACAAATCAACATGAAACATTACAGAGGCTTTGTAGGAGAAAAAACTTGGTTCTGCTTCCTGCATATCTGCCATATGAAACACGTGCACGTTGTTTCACTGCATGGTGCTGTCAGGCTGGCACAATACTTATCCTGTCACTGCAACAGGTTTATGCTACTAATTACAGGATTCAAAACAAGTTAAATCAAACCAATCATTGAGACTTTACATGCCTCTTCCTTGTAAAGTAGCCATTATCCTAACTTAGCAGCATTCTAACTGCAGTTAGCAAGTACAAGCCAGCTTGCGATTACCACTTTCTATGGAATTGGTCAATCTCTTATTTCCTAAATTAGGGTGATATTTAAAAGGTCTTGACATTGCAAGAAAAACAAAACATCTCTCTGAAAACCAACTACTCAGCATTTGCAAAGACATATTACATTCTAACTAAAAATTTACCTTGCTAACAGACCTCAACATATGAAGAGATCAATTTTTTTTAATCGATAGTAAGAGTATTACTGCAAGCAAGTTCTGGGGACAGTGATGACTACAAGAACATCCACAGCATTTCCCCTGAACACACTTACTTGCCAGAAGCCAGTTATCTTTCTCTAGTTTCAGTCTCTGTAGAACCCTCTGCACATGCTCCAACTGCTTCTTCTCCTCTTCAAGGAGCTTGTCCTGCAGAGCTGTGCAACGTTCTTTTTCTTTTTTCTTTTTATTTGGAGGCTATAAAATGTCAACGTAACTCATTTACTATTATATAAACATTTGCTACAGACAGAGCAATAAATTCCTGGTAACACTAAAAAATATTTTAAAAACTTTCCACTTCACTCAATAGTGTTCTGCTCTAGTTATGAACACTGGCTGATTAAAGTTAAGACAAAAGTGAACAGATAAACCACAGATACAGGTGTCAAGAACTACTTTCCAGTAATTTGCACTTAGTGGAGTCACTGGTACTTTTCACAGGGGAGTTATAAAGAAATACATATTATGTTTATGTGACAAATCAGAATAGATGACCTGTGAGGTGACAAAATCTCACAGATCTGAACAACCTTAATAAAACACTTCATGAAGAGAAGTCTTTCAAGCTTAGAAAGTTTATACTGGACCACAAAATTGTATCAACATACCATTTCCTGATTGTCATCTATGGCTTTCATCTGGACTTTGAGTTTATTGACTTCTCTGTCATAGCTGCTGTGTGGGACAGCAAGGTCATACATTGTTAAAGACCAGAATGTAGCATAAAACTGAGGGCTGATGTCATCCCAAACTTTGGGGAGGTGCAGAGAAATCACAGCTTCATGAACAGGAGCCATCACCAGCTCACATGATGTAATGTACTTGTGAACCTTGTGCTGCTGTTTATTTCCCTTCTCAGCTTTTTTTAGTTCATCATACTTTGACTGTGGATCAGAAAATAAGAAAAATAAAAAACTGTAATCTATATAAAAAAACAAAATTTAAACTTAATATAATTTAACTTTTCTCAAAAAGCTTTCTATATAACATTTCCACATGTGAAATGTGATTTATGTACATAAAACACTGAAGAACATTGTACAGAACTTGTAGTATTCATCCATATTTAGATTTATCTGTCTTCACTGCTACTGCTACCTGCTGTTATAATAATACATTACACTACACCAAGTAAAAATTGCTCTCCATATTTAACATTTTAGATGCAGGGACTAATTTATTTCTGACACTTCCCAAGATGCCACACAATTTGGCAGCTGCAACACTTTCCTCCACAGTAAAAATCCATCTAAAACACCTGCAGAATAACTTACATCTTTGGGAGAATAGGGAGGCAGAGAACTCCTACTGATGACCCAAGAGATGACTTCATTAGCTACAACTTCTGTAAGTTGTGTGAAAGTTGGCACACAGGCTCTATTTTCTAAGATTAAGGACAACCTGCTGCAGCCCACAGCTTCTATTTCTAACTCTACTCATAAAACTTTCCAAGTTTTATTTAGCAAATGAACTTTAGCAGGAAACTAACATATGTACTGGTAACATCTCACAGAGCAGCACCAACAGCAGACAAATGGAAGAGTTGTACTCACTGAAATATGATGTGCATACATGGGTCTTGAGAGGAAAAATGCAGCATCGTGAGGTGTGTGAAACTCATTACAGAGAACATCAATAGAAGGCACTCGCTTAATGTAATCCTCTGTGCTTAGATTGGATGCTAAAAACCCACCAAATTGTACCAGGGTGTCATGGCACTACAAGTGAAAGATACAAAAAATTAGCAAACAGTATTATTTTGTTCAAAAATTAAGTTAGGGAGAGCTTGAAAGCTTGCTTTTTTTTCTCCCCCCCATTTTCCTTGCTAAAAACATTCTTGCTCTACTATGTGGCATTAATTTTAAAGCCAGCAGAACTGTAAGGGCATTTTGTTCTACAGAATGGAATGCATCTAGTTCCTACTGCCTAAGGCAGCAAAAGAATTCTTTTAAAAAAAAGAAAGCTCCACTACCAAAGCAAGATCAGAGAAACGTGATGGACAATTTAAGAAAAGGATTTAAGTTTTCATGACAAAGGATGCTTTGATCTTTTACTCAGAAGTCACTTGTCAGTACATATTTAATACATTCATATATTTTAGTAATACAACCACTGCAAATAATTTTAAAATTCTTTTATGTTCATATTTACTGTACTGAATTCTTATATATAAATCTATAGATATTTTATGTGCTGAATTCTTATCTATTGTGCTGATATACAAGAAGTTAACAAAAAGGAGGGGTTCTCTTAAATACAGGTGTTTTTACTTGCCTGATCATACAGTTTTCCCACCAGCTTCAGGTGTTTTTCCCCTCCCTCTTGAAAGATCACACCATTTCTCTGTTGAGCCATAAGCAGGCACAGTGGGAGGGCAAGATCATGGTCCAATAATGCATCTTTTAATCTCTGAGATGATTTTTTTGTATTCCTGATTTGGCCAAAGTATCCACCCTGCACAGTACAGAAAAGGTTACCCAAGTTTGAAAACAGTGCATCACAAATGGAATCCATGTGTGCTGAGTGCAGGAATGCTGATGAATTAACATCTGTTTCCTGTCCATCAATAAAACTCCCTGGATCCTGTACTGCAATGTACGTATAGAAGAATCAGAAACTAACTAGTCTTGCATGCTTTTAATTAGTTTTTGTTACTCTCCTCACCAGGGAGCTGCTACCAGAGCAGGGCTGTGCCAGCAGCACTGCACCACATCCAAGCTCACTGGCTGCTCCAGGTCACAGGTCTGTCATGTAACACTGTCTCATGATGGAGATGCTGTGAGGGACAATTAAGACTCACTTTACTGTCCTGGCTGCCTGTCTCAAGGCCTGGAAGCTAAACACCTCTCTCAGTTGTGCTCCACAGTCCACAAATCAGTCTTTAGAACCATCATTAATAAGCAACAGCTATTATGATATTTAACACAAACCTCAGCTTTCAGTTGTTCTCCACCAGTCATGGCTTCCAACTGTTCCATTGTCATTTCTTCAGTAATTTCTATCCCTGCCATTTTCTGTACGACCTCTTTTAAAATAAGCAAATCAAAGCTGCACAGAAAAGTGGAGCAAAAAACAAGATCATTTGTTTAAGAAATGGAAGCTATGACATTCAATACACATTACCACTCAACACTACAATGCATGTTAAAACAAACATCTTCATTCTTTTTTGAAGTAGACACTAGCGTGTTGAGCACCAGCATTTCCTTCTTGCAAATAAAAAGTTAGTACTTAAAAGTAATGAGGGCATTTAGCAGCTGGATTTCAGAACTCCTTCAGAACAATTTTGGTTTTGGAGATGACAATGAAAGTAGTGCTATTAACTTTTAAGTATCCGCAAATTAATCAAGGTTTATTGCTCCCTTTTGTTGTTTTCCATGTTTCATACTGTATCTATACACTTAGTTCATGAACATGGAGTATTTTATATTTCGTTAAAGTTTCTAGAGTAAGACACAGCCTTAGAAACATACTGCAAAAATTAGTCTGGAGAGGTTATTTGGAAATACAGAAAACATTTTTTTTACTTAAAACACAGAATACACAGAATACTGCAACAATCATTCTGTCCAGAAACCAAGCTTTATTTCCTGCACTGAATTCCATAAGGACAAGGATTTTTTCCTCTCAACACAAGTTGTACCACAATCACACAAATCAAAAATGTTTCCCAGTAACTTCTGAAATTTGTGTGACCTGCTTACAAAAATTACTGACCCATGCCCTCCAAAACAGAGCTTTATATTTAAATTTATATGGCTCATACTTTTTTTTTCTGTTCCTAACCATAAGCATGTTTTCTGTCTAGGAACTATGCAATACCAGCATATACTCCAAATATCTGAATATTGCAGTCCTATGGAATTGTTCATACTGGTAAATCCATTTTATTTTTATGATCCCAATTACTAAACTGATATTTTTCTCCTCAAAACACGTAAAGTCTTAATTCTGAGGAAGACAAACATCACTTACCCTTCCTCTGTAGCTCAATGCCATTGTACCATCATCAGAACAAAACATATTAGGGACAGAGGAGGACATGAGACTGAGTGTCTACATTGCAGGGGAGGGGAAAAAACCCTAGATTTCTCAACATAGATACCCCGAAATAACATGCCATGTTATCACCATTGGTAAGTTGCCTTTCAATAACCATTTAGGGATTCCTACTGGAAAAAAGCTGATAATCACCTATGTGATAAAATTAAAATTAAATTAAATGAGACAATAGTACTAAGCGATGACAATGGAAAGACAAAAAGAAAAAGGAAATTTGAATTGCAAACCTTGTTTAGAAGTATTTTTTGAATTATGATTTACATTGTCATATGAAGCAGCAATTCAACTACCATTAAATATATTGGCTAGAGTATTTAAATAAGATGTTAAGAACCATCCCTGCAGAGAAGACACTCTGAAAAAGGACAAACTAAAACTAAGTCACACTCCTTTATATCATGGGTACTTATTTTTTAAATAACATACAATAACTTTAATGATAAAATTACAGACTGCAGGTTTTTGCCCTGTCTGGGTAGCTGTTAAAAAAACTATTAAAATGAAAAATCTGTACTTCAAAAATGTCACAGCTATACAATTAGAGAAAAAATAGTGTAATAAAGACAATATTATTGTTTCTGCTATTTAAATTTCTTAACCTTCCCAGTACTATAATTTACCCCTACTACCACATCGAGGGCCCATGTATCAGCAAACACCCAAGTAATACATTATAAAAATTCAGTTTATAAAGATCAATTGTGCAAGACTTGCCTTTTCCCAGCTTTCAGTTGGTTGGCTACATACTGCAGTAGACCAGCAAGTTCAATTGGGTATTTTCGGAAGACTGCACCACAAAAGCTAGCCAGACCTAAACCAGAGAGACACAGCTGTGATGCACCTCATGGGATACTAATCATTAAAGAAACATTAACAAAGTGCATTTGGAATGCTAACAATAAATGCATTTTTGCAATATAAAGGAAAAACTATTTTCCTATTGATTAAACCTGCCAGCTCCCCATTTTGTTTAAAAAATTAGCCAGCAGGTGCAAGCAAAACACTGATCATAATGATCAATGGTATAGTAGATCATAAGAAGGGTGAAGTATTTTAAACATTAATGCAATAAATAAACCAAGAATACTAACTCTGCAACCAGCTCGAGATGGTAGTGTCATCATGCTTCATTCTCTCCTTTTCAGGGTTTGCCAATGCTTCAATGATGCAATCTTTAGTGGAGCTAAAGAGAATATTCTTTTTCAACTTATAAAAACAACAGATACACAGACCTGTTTTTCTGGCTCCACGATTTCTAATATATAAACATGATAACGCAAATATAGCAAAGCATGATATAGGAGATCTACTAACACAATTATGGCATAAAATATTAAACCATGAAAGAAATAGTAACTTAAAAGCAGTATTTACCTCACTATTTACAAGATCACTATGCCTTCAAGAACAGAATGAAATTAGCAAAAAACTCCTAAAGGTAAAGAATGATTTTCATACTGTGAAAGAATTAATAGAGAGGGTTCCATAATCCACTAAAAATGCAAAGATATTTGCAAACCTCACTAAAATTTCCAGCAAAAAGCAACAATAGAAAACAATAGAAGGTAATATTTACTCACAGACAACAGATCTGGCTACATTTGCAGCTTTATCAATCACTAATGCACTGATTAACATTAAAGGATACATGCCAAGACATCGTAGTTCAGTGAAGTGAGGTATTTCAGTGAATCAACAACTGGAGTTATTAAATTATCATATTTTTGTATTTGTGATAAAATCTGGAAGTTACAAAAGACATTGAGATGAACAGGGACAGTATTCCTTATCTTTCACATCATAAAACTATTCAGCAATATTTGTCTTCAAAATCTACACAAAACATGCTTTGATACTAATTTTTCAGAAGGTCCTAAACTACTGTCAAACCAATTGGCCATCTCATGAATTTCTGGCACCTGAAATACAGGAAACATGTTTCTAATGTGTAAAAACAGTTCTGTATAGCTATTTTTCAATTATCAGCAAATAAAATCATAAAATATGTTTTTTTCTAAGACTTCTTAAGAATCCTAAACCTTAGCAGCAGGAGTTTCTGTTGCTACTTACAGTAATAAGACTATTTAAGAAAAAAACCCCAAACACACAATCCTAGCTCATGAAAGACTACAAGTAAATTGTATTAACCAAATTCTAGGATGTTCTCTTTGGTACATGATGTGCATGTGTGTGTATTGCAGCATCAATTTCTTTGAGTAAAATCTAAAAATCAATACACTTAGGTCACATTTGGGAACAAGGTGGAGGTCCATCAATATGTTTTACACCTCTCAAGCACTCTGTAGCATCAAGTAATCTTAAAAATCCCTTCCAACTTTGTAGATGTTATTTCAGACTCCCAAGCTTTAAATTTCTTTAAAATTACCCTGATCCATCTTCACAACAAACAAACAACTGTCCAGACTAACTTAACCTAAATTTGCTTTCTGCATAACCTGATCAGCACATCACTGCACCTCTGAGACCCACCTCAACTATCTCAAATTAAATACTTTACTCCTATAAATAGGCTAATGCAATTTTTCTGTGCAGTTGGTTATTCAAGAGGTATTTTCATTTTTTATATTTTCATTTCATTTAAATTTAATATCTCAGATCTGTGTGCTACTAGAAAAATTACCATATTTTAAAATTTGCATCAAAAGTAAAGAAAATTTAAAACTAAAAATTTAAACTGCAGGTCCCTTCCTGCACTTCAATATCTGTTGTTAGGATGAAATAGTATTCAAATACATGTAACTACATACATAATCAAATAAAATTGTAGGATTGCTGTGGCTGAGCTTTCCAATTTGTCTCCCAGAGGGTTTCACATTTTCCTTAGTTAAACGCCTGTAAAAGAGAACATATTTTATTGCAATAGACAAGCTAAAAGAACACTAAAACAACAAGTTAGTTTCAGTGAAGAAACGCTGTTATTAGTCTCAGATTAAATTCTCACTAGCAGATGTGTTTTCAAGAAATCTAAGCATAGAAATATTACTCCCCTGAGAATCAGAAATTGATAACCTCAGAAGACACAGACAGTACAATCAAGCCAGTTGTCCCTGTATTGCTATGGACCATATTCTAGTTTCAGCTTTGAGCTCCAAGTCCAAAGTCTTTTATCCAGTAACAATTACTGTCTTGCCTACATAGAAAGGTTCTGACTATTTACGTTATACCACCACATCATCTGCTTTTGGCAACAACAAATAGAGAACTCAAATCCCTGACAGTGTCACAGACATTAAACATGACGTAAATCTGAAACTGCTTGAGTCCACTTTGAGAATGAATCACTTTGTTCAACTTGCTGCTCTACATTCAAGCCTACAGAAACCATGACAAGATTTTTGAGACTTTAGATGAAAGAGCCTCCATATCTAGAGAAAATGTGCTGCACTCTGACATTTCCATAAGCAATTTATCCAACAACAGCATACCCATGGAAAAGGTTTTAAATCACTTAATAGGACATTTTTCAGATTGAATACCCTCATTAGTGACAAATTTGTCTGTGTCCTTGCTTACTTCACCGTTTTTAATCACAGCACATTAAATACTTCATGAACAAGGACTATCAGTGAAATTAGAAAGTCATTAGAAAGGAAACCTATTTGTCAAGCTTTTCCCTTCTTCAGTTGGTGACATGCAATACACTGTATCACAGTTTGTAATTGTTTATGGGAATAGACTACTTACTTCATGATATATTTGGCTCGGTCTATGGTTTGAGCTTTGACTTTCACAAGAAGTGGGTGGCTGTTGTACGTCTCGTTCTTCCACTGCCCATAGAGGCGGTACCTTCAAAGGTTATGAAGGAAAACTGATCTCAGTACTGACAATTCAACAGACCATTCCAAAGAGTGGAAACAAACTACTCTACTCACCGGTACTGGTATGGAAAAGTTTTGAACATCCCCCATAACTCCTCAGACATGCATGCATTGCAGTCCATCAGAGAAAGAGATGGAAGCAAGACTTGATCGGTAATACTCAACAAACAGCTGAACAGTGTCTCCTGAGATAAAGACAAAAAACTCCAGGTAATCCCCAAGGAAGTGCCTCAGAAGGAATGTTATGCATGCGATACATTTATTAAAGCATAAAAATCTATAGAGCTTTACAGACACGTTGCACAATTGTTAAACCCTTGGTGACAATTACAATCTTGCATAAAAAGACTTTTCTGCAAGATAAACTCACCATTTTCTCTTTATCTTCTTGTTTGCTTCCGTCAGACTGAAACTATAACAAAGACACCCACGTCAATTGTAGCACAGTTAATGTAACAGTTGCAGTTTCAGAACAGGCTACTTCAGCAAAAGCATAAATCTGCAAGGCCACACATCTATTAATTGTTTAATTTGCCAGATCTGCCAGCATTAAAATAGTTTTAAACAGAAATTCAAATACACAGATGAAACACATTCCTTACATATATAGGGGCTTTGTACACTTTTGTCCAAAAAGAGAGAACTAAAACTCCGAGGAAATTTGGTATTATATATCAAATACTGAATTTTCTTACTGGAGAGAAGAAAAAAAGTACCCTAAGCATTCACCTTCTATCTGAAAAACCTCAGGACTTTCAATCCAATTATCAACAACCATAGAGTATTTCCCCATATTTCTCTCACAGTAACACCCTCTTAAGCTTTTAGTCTTCATTATTAAATTACTTTTTTCGCTCTTCTTGCTGCACTCACCATGAAAAGCATATTAATCTATCACACCAGTAAGTGCACAATTATTTTAAAGGTACACTTAAGCATGAAAGCTGCAGTGCAGGGTTAGTAGTCTAACTTTCAAACTACTGTATGAGTTAACTCACAGTCAAATTACCCTCAGTTATAAGTATTTCTACTGCATGTTAAATGTACTTTCACAACTTAGAACATGCTGAGGGGCAACAGTGCATTAAAAATAACTTTCCCTATGTTACCTTAACCACTCTGTCACTGACGAATTTCTTCACAGTTCCAACCTAGAGCAAATAGCTAAAATGTTGCTCATTCTTGTCAGAAACACATTAAACTATCATATAGATTTACAGTACAGCTGCACAAGAAATTCATATAACCAGGTAATCTCCCTTCCACTATGTATCCACAGAAACAAGGGCTTTCCTCACAAACTTTCAGTACTTGAAGTACAAAGAAGTCCTAATATTTGCTGCCAGCAGCAAAATGAATGAATCCCTTGAAAATATAACTTCCAAATTAACTGCACTGTCCATACAAGAGCTATCACTCAAACATCTATCTTTTCACAGGCCAGCAAGAAATGAGCACACTGTAAGGTGAGAGTATTAATATTGGGAAATATTATTCTGGATGAGAAGATGTTCAGAAATTATACAAATACAGAAATACGGAAGTAGGGAAATGCTTGAAGTTACCATGATTTTATTACAAAGATTACATGGAACTCAAAGTTAGTGTAGTTCTATCACCCTATCACTGCATCTTAGAACCTAGTAAAAGTAAACTCTCTTGACAATAACTGCTAATTTAGACAAGAAAGATCTTCAATCCCAAGAATTATCTGTGTTCTTAGCTCTGCATCATCAGGTATGCCTGGGCATGAAAGCCCCAACCTCAGGTGGTACAAAAATTATGAACATTCCAATATTTGTTACTTGCAGTTGAAATAAAAAATACTTTTACAAAAAAGTTATAAAACTGAAAATTTCCCCTCCTGTACTACTTAGATCAACCAACCTCTCCAGCTTTCTGTTTAAGTTAAAATAAAATTCTACGTAACAAAACTGATGATTTTTAGGTTTGGAAAGGTGGACTGCTCATTGATATCAATATCAATAATAATAATTCAAAAATTATTAATTCCAAAGTTTTTCTGAGCTGCTATTTTAAAAAAATTCTAAACCCTCTACTTTTAACTTGAGAATAAAACAGAAACTGCGAATTAAATAGAAATTGCCAGAGTAGCAAAAGAAATCATTAGCCTCAGTCTGAGTACCAGGTATATATTAAGGGAGCTCAGAGTGTAAATTCAACTTGCAGTCTTCTAAAACAGGTTATACTACCAATCCTTCAATATACACAGGGTAAAGATATGGTCAAAAGCCAGTAACCAATCTCAAGAGACCATTTCATTTCTAAAGTTGGCAAGTTGAGGTGATCTCCACATTGAACTCATCCTTAGCAGCATCTAAAGATTTGTCACTGACACAAGATCAATAGCAGCAGCATTTTAACTAGGCAGAACAGGGGGAAAACCTATGAATTACAGAGATGCAATATCCCAAGTAATCCAATAGCTGGAACAGAAACAACAATTATTTGTACTGAACATGTATTAGGTTATCAATCCCTACACTGTTGTTCCAATACTCTAAAAGCTTCCACGCAGTGAGTACCATATGCTTGTTTTGTGGGGGGGGGTTAAATATACAGACAGAAATAGTGTTTTAAAAGATGAAGACCATAATGAAAATTTAGATATCACTAAATATTCCTGGTTATAAACCAAAAGTGCCTTAAGTTGTTCATAAAAATGTTTGCTTATTGAACATAAAAGTAAATTAAAAATTCAAATTAAAAACTGAAATAAGTTTCTCTAAATCTGTCCTTAGCCAAAGAAATTACTTGTGTTTTAGCACTTGAGTATCTACACAACTAGTAAGACTTGAGCATTTTTTAACATTGGAATAATTGGTATTTTTCAAGTTTTGATCAGGTTTTCTGTCATACCAACCTCCTTCATAAATGCTTTTCCAAGGCGCACTACTTTTGCAAATAAAATGGGATCATGGGACAGATGAGGACCAAGGTAACAAAGCATGTTGAACACTTCCTTTCTCAATTCCTCAAAACTCTCCACTTGTTTTGGTGCCCTCTTGTTTGGCAAAGAAGAAATTGGCGACCCTTTGGCTCCTTTAGGTACACCAACTCTGAAAAATAAGATATGCAGCATTTCACATGTAACTGAAGAGGGAATTTTAGAAATGTATCAATAATTAGGCTTATCAGTGAATTCAGGCTTGCAGATAAATCATTTTCCCCCGTGTAGCAACAGAATTCTGGTTCCCTTTACCTGCGGTACAGAGGTTCAATTGTGACGTGGACAAGCTGGCAAAGGGCAACCGCGATCGGCTTGTGCGAAGTGGCGTAAAACGGAGGCATCTGATCCATAATACTTTGTGCATGGTGCCAATCACCAATTTTTAATAAGGCTTCTAATAAGCCAAGTTTTTGATTATCAGGAGGCTGCAAGATAAAGAAGAAAATGTGTATTCACAAAGTCTTCTTAATGCTTCTCCTTAGGCAGCTGCAATCCAGAGCTAGAGGAAAAAACAGTACTTCAACTGTGTAATAAAACCATGCAAAATAAAATTCAGCTAGACATTTAGATAATAAACAAGCTTCTAAAGAAATAATGAACCAGTCCATGTAGAATCTAAGATCTGGATCAAAGAGAAAGTTAAAAATAACATTTAAAACAAATCTGTGAAGTTGTCTGACGAATGTCTGATCATGTACTTTTCAAAACTGTCACAATCTATTGCAGCTTATTTCTTCACATGACATTTTAAGAACAATGCAAACATTTAAGAATCCTTTATGTTGTGTTTTTCTGGGTTTAAAAGCACTTATTTTTCCTGCAAAAGCAGATTAAAATTAAAAAAAAAAAGCCAAACTAAACTCAAACCTATACCCTGTCTCTGAATGTGCCTGTACCATAAGTTTCACATTAGCCTCTATTCTAGGAAACTCTAGATTTAAGTGCAAGCCTACAGGAAGTTTTCTAAATATCCCCTTTGCAATATAGGAATAAGAGGAAACAGGACTTTACAATTAAAATCATGCCTTGAAGCACTTTTTCATGGGCATGGTATTGATACGCTTTATTGTTATAAATTGTTTTTTCCTGCCCTCAAAGGTAAAAGTCTATTCATAAATGATTGATGGTGAGGAAAACGAGCTGTAAGTAACCTACAAGCCTAAGATGATGTTTACACACAGGGAGGGAAGATTACAGGTCTAAGAAAAAATGTTTTATTATTTTAAAGCTAAAAGTAGTTATAATTAAATCACACAAACAGACAAAAAAACCCCATTAAATGGTTATTTAATTGGTATGAAACTACCAGTTAAAGTTCAATACTAAACCCCAATTTTTGGTGACTGGGTTTTTGGGTGATTACCAACTATACTAAAACCTGTGTTTTCACTCACAGTCTCTCTAGGCTGTGTGTGCCAGTTTGCTGTCTCTTTTCCACAGCAGACACAGCTCACACACACAGGCTGCCTGACTGGGCCTCTCTTTAGGTAAACAAGCTCTTCTGACATGAGCTCTCCAAAAGCCAACACACGCCTGGCACAGGGGTCAGTCTGGAACTGCTGTCAAACCCAGTCACGCTGCTGAGTGCTCTGACCCCTCTGTATCTCCCCATTATAAAGTCAAATGCAGCTTAAAAGGCAAAAGTAGATAATGCATTTGTCTACACTAAATTATTCACATTAGAGTCATGAGACAGGAATGAATTTTAACCACACAAAATAAGCACTTTGTAGATTTAAAAGAAAAGTCATGTCAATAATTAATGGTACTTTCCTCACCCAGGCATTTATTCCATGGTGCTGTATCAAAAATTGTACATGTAAGTGACATATTGGATGCAAAGTACTTAAATTGAGACTGTCAACAGCTTTCACAGGTAGTTACTCCTCTAATTGCTATGAAGTGCACAGCTAAGCACATACAAAAATACTTTTAACACAAAACAACCTTTTGAAGAAACAGCATGCATTGCATAACAGTGTATACAGTCAGAGAAACTGGTTTTTGTTAAGTACAGCTCTTAATTTTCCCATCACACAGGCTCACACTGTTATTCATCATTTTAATCCTTCAGAAAAATGCTGCCATTTCTGCTACAGCTTAAAATTCCCTAGTTCTTAATTCTAAAGCTTAGCCCTAAAAACTGTCTGAACTCTTCTGACATTACTTGCAATATATACACTCCCCATGTCTGATCAAGAGCTTATTTTTCCATCAGAACATGGGACAAGCACACTCAGAATTGCAGGCAGCCCCATCTGATTGCAGGGGAGGTGGACCAAGGCAACGTGATGTAAGCAAAGAAGGGGGATCAGAAACTTATAGCCAGTGAAAGGCATCAGTTTAAGCAGCAGCTGTGGCTGCAGTGGGAGCCAGAGAGCAGCAACTGTATCAGCTGCCTGAGAAGAAAAGTGGAATTAGATATTTCACGATAGGCAAGAAAAATGGAAGGTCAGAGGAAGAAGGAAGGTCAGAGACTAACAGAATCACAGTGGAGCAAAACAGGTAGGAATAAGTAGACAAACCAGACTGATAATGAATCCAGGAGGATACAGAAAATCCAGAACAGAAACTGTCAAGACTGATGGACCCCTCCTGCCAACTCCAGTATGCCACTTACAAAATGCAAATATCAAGCTTTTATTTTACTTTTTTTTTTTAATAAAATGTTTGAGAAGTACTTAGGCACTGAAATGAGCATGACAACAAAAAGTCCACCGAGAGATTAAATAATTTTGTTTCTAAAGTAAGGCTTGGACACACTAAAACGAATTAGACCTAGGGCAATATGAATATGACACAGTAGGAACTTAAATATAGACTGTAAATTTACACACACAGAGATATAGGTTTAAAGGAAAGTAGAGTGAACAGTTACAATTAAAAATGTTCAGTTATAACCTTTTCCCTACAATACAGGATAATTATACCTACATTCCTAACTCTGGCAATTCTTTATGTCTCAATTTTGATTGAGAGAAATAAGGAATAAAGTCTTAATAATGTCTTTACTTCTAAGAAATCAACTGGGATTATAATACCACAGGTCCTAGAAACACAGCTGTTAATGACTCTGAAGTGTACGAATGCTGGGATGTACTTAGTGGAGCTGATAACAAAATGGAGGAAAAAATCAATTAGTCATTGGAACCAAGAATATTAGATGTAGAGAAATCCAGAACAAACCCCAAACCATTCATTTTTGCACATTCAATATAACAGAAGTGCAGCCCAGGGACAGACACAAGCCATCCAAGAAGTACATAACTGTCTTTCAAATAAACACAAAAATGTTTTCATAACAATTATTTTGTTTAGTTTAATATAACTTATAATAATTTTAATGATAAGGAAGTTACTTAGACACACACCTTTTCGCTTTTCTCCTCCTCCTTTTCCTTTTCTTTCTCCTTTTCCTCAGTCTTTTCAGATGATAAGACAACCATTGTAAGTTTTCTGACAATCTGTTTAGCTTCCACTATCTCCCTCTTGTGTTCCTCAATGATGGCATTATCCCCTGGTAGAAGCTGAAAAAACAGAACCAACATTATATCTGAAAATTGAATGGACCTACTGCTACTTTGGATGACTTGAGCTCAAAGCAGTTTGTCCTTCCTTGTTACTAAACAGACTGTCTCTCAGGGAGTCAGTTTCTTTTCCTTGTTACCATCATCCCAACAGGGAATTACACTACTAACAGACTATTCTGAAAACCAAGAACTCCTGAGAAATACTACTGTTCTATTTCTTCACAACCACTAGTTGTCTAAGCTGCCCTTCCCCTCCCCGTATGACGACAGTTACACACATATTCGACAATCACATTTAACACAATTCAGTGCCTTTAAACCAAATGAATATTCAAAAGCATAAATTTTCACTTGCTCATCTAAAGGAAAAAAAAATTCATCACCAAGGAAAACCAGGTAAACTACTTGATAAAACCTCAGTCTTGTATTTGAGAATGACCAGTAAGAAATATAACCCCACATTCAAAAATTAAAAGGTCAAGTTGTGAAACAAAAGAAAAACTCTTTTTTTGACAAAGCCAAACTTTAATTTGTTCCTAAAATCAAGCTCAAACTTTAACTGCAAATAGGTAATCAAAACTTACTGCAGTTATGATCTTTTCCTTTAATGTTTTAATGTTTTTTACAAGAGGGTTTTTGCTGTTTTTCCTTTGCCCAAACTGATGATAGAAGAAAGAAAAATAGTAGAACTACTCCATTTCACAGAAATTTGGGGATGAAAAAACTCCCACTTGGAAAGGTAAAAGGTTTAAAGAGCTGCACTTTTCTTATTTGAAAACACGGGGAGCCTACTAAGATCCACCAAGACACACCTAGTATGGAATTTCCATGGGTAAATCCTGTCTTCATGATGCAATAGTCTATATGGCAATGTGTATATACACACCAATAGAGAACAGCTCTTACAGGCTGGGAAGGGAGGGCAGAGGTGGAGAGAACATTCTCAATGTGAACAATAATCCTGACAATGCTCTTGTACAGGAGCTGTACAACGTGCTCCACTTCAGACTCAACACCCACATGCTGATTATTTTCATAATTGCTAGAAACTCACAGCAAGTTAAACTAAGCCTGAACTGAACAGATGTAAAAAAAATGCCATCCCAAACATGCACAGACAGAGAGACTTAGCAGAGAGTCTGGAACAAGACTGAGAATCACCCTCACACAGGTGACCAGTGTAAATGACTGCAGGGACCCTTGAGCTGTGAGACTGTCACCAAACGTGCCCACACCTGCCCAGGTCTGAGCTGAGATTGCACAGGCCACTGTAACCCCAAGTCAGAACATGTTTTGTAAGCTTACAAATGTTCCTTAGCAAGCAAGCACTATCATCAGACACTCCTTCCTCCACACCACTTATCTGACACATGCACTCCTAGTCTTGCTCCACCCAACACGTTTTTAGCCAAAATACTCGTACGAAGCCAGAGACAGTTATTGACAAGTTAGATTGTGACTATGAACTGCCACAAAAATTAATGGCAGGGCTATCTTCCAAAACTTCCCCAGCTGTAATTAGAGCTCCTTTCCTTGATTTCAGTGTGAAGAGTTGTCTTAAAATATCTTAAAATATCTATAGATATTCTGAAATTTAAAAATTCTTGTATAATGTAAAATTAATTTGGTAACTAACATTCTGTTTGCCATTTGTCAACTTGGGATGGTGGTTGGTTGATGTCTGACTGTCAGACTGCAGACAACAAGTCTCTTTGATTAAATGTGAACATATAACCCCATTTCTATTTCAACCTAACAAACAGTCAGGATTCTTATAGAGAACAAGAGGCCTATTCAGGAACATGCAAGAGCTTAGAAAAAAAACACCCTACTATTAAACTAAACAAAGAATTTTAGGAGCCAATTGTTCTATCACTTTTTTCAAAAACTGGTCTTGTAAAGCAAAACTCAAATGGTCTAATTCTTAAGGAAGGGTACTTGGGCATTTACTTCTGACCTCCTGTTCAACCAGGAGATAAACAATCTGGAGGATGTTACACAGATAATTCAAATAAAATTTATCAGCATTCATATTTCAATGTGTCCTTATTTGAGTATGTGGCACTACAAAGTGTTGAAAATTTTAAAAGACACTAAACACTGTACACATAAAGGTATTAAACAGCATGTCATGAACCAGAAGATTCAGAAATAGGTTAAAGTATGTGATTTTCTTTTTAAAATATCCTCAGCTTTGACATTTGACAGAGTAGTACTGTCACTCACATGAACGTAAAGATCTTCCAAATCTATGAGATTATGTTGCAAAAGGACAGCAGCAACTCTGTATAAGGAAGAAGGTGTCTCACCACTCGGATCCTAAAAAGGACAACATTGCAAATTTAAGAAAAAAGCAATCAGACCACCATAGAAAGTTATGAAACAGAAACCTCAACTCCAGATGAAGTGTATTAACCCACAGTTCTCCTTGTTATCATGTTATTTAACTGCTGTTTCTCCAAAGCCACTGGACTTAACTGTGATACACAACCGGTATTTTCAGAAATAAAAACATTCAACTGTCATCACACCTTATGGTGCTTGTATGCAATTTCTAATTATACATTTAAATAAAACCTTGAATATTTTATCAAATATCAACTGCGACGCCCCTACAAACATGTTCATCACTCCTGGGGACAAGTTTATAACATACAGTCTCTTTGTTCATGCCAGTCTTTATATGAGTATACAAGTTCAAGTGGAAGGTTTTCAGCTCTTTTAGGGAACAATAAGCATTCTCCCGTAAAATACGTTAAGAGACTTCCATTCAAATAATGAAATTATTGCTTTTAATACTGGAATTTTAAAAATAAATTAATTTCTATGTTAAAAAAAATCTGCAGAAAATCTTATCACTGACAGCAGTTCAATATTGTGTATAACCAATCAGGAAAACCAAAAATTAAGAATGGAAGTACAGTACCTGATAAAACTTGAATTTGAACCCAAGGATATGGCATAGAGTTTGAGGTTCACACATGTACATGTAAGACTCTATCAGGGGTACAAAGAAGTCATCATACTCAGGCCTGCACTCATAGACTTCTAGGATAATATCCAAAACTCTGTTAGGATCAAGGTTGAAACATCCTAGTGAAGAAGAACAGAGTAGAGAAGTTTAACATTGCGTTATAACATTATTCTATCCAAGGTGATCTACTTTCTGTAGTCATAAGCTCATATAGGAAAACAAATTTCCATATTCTTTCAATAAATTCCTTACCTATTAAAGATTTGATATTTTCGAGGATTAAATCACTAGTGATATTTCCAGATAAGTCTTGACCCAGTTCTGCAATGAGCTTTGCATAACCTTCATTCTCCTCTCTTAGCAAATTAAACTTCTGTTGCTTATAACTGCAAATAAACAGAAATTAAATACTATTGTGTAACACATCCAGTGGAGCTTATTTATGCCCCTAGCAATTTATGATACAAAATGCTAATTTTGAATGCATTTTTAAGAACTTGTCATTCATTTACTAGAGCTATTGCAAAAACTACTGAATGCAGTAAATGAATACCTGTAAGGCAGCAAGCACATCCCAAACAAATGTAGCTCTTCTGTTTCAGATGCAGACCATTGAAAAGATTGTGCTTACACTTAACAGGAAAGCTTGTTCCTACACACTGCACTGGAGAACTGCTCTGTAGCAGTCCATGCTTAAAGACCTACTCTATTTCAAGTGGTGCTCTTTGAGACTGAAACATTGGGTGCAGAGACTGAAACCAAACCTACACCAAAATAACATACACCATGTTGCCCAAATTAAGTAAAATAATTACATTTGCTTATTTCTGAAAACAAAAGTCTATGTTTAACTGATGCAACAGCAACAATTAATTTTCTTACATTTTATAAGTTCACATGTCACTAATAAAATCAAGTATTAATCTGCCTATATGAAATCATGGTAGCAAAAGCCATAGGTAACATTACAAAGACTTTATACTTCTCAAGAGTTTGAAAACTAAGGGC
>WEIV01026141.1:62768-78672 GCA_013390005.1 Calyptomena viridis
TAGTTCTTGGAAGAACTTTTTAATCTGGTTCCATTTGTTTTGCTTGTGGCCATAAATAAGATCTTTGATATATTCCTGTATGGGTTATATATGGGTGATAGTTATACCCAGTAGAATTGGTTTTGATTTCTTCTTGGATTCCTAAAAGTACTCAGAGATCTGTATAGTGGAGGTGCACTAACTGGGCACCAGCTTAGCAGACCCATGAATTCTGTGAAAACTGTTCCCTGTGGCCTGAGAATAATTTAACTCTCTAGGAAAACTCTATCTATACCTCCTCTTNAGTTGAAAACTTAATGTTATGCCTACTAGAAATTCTTGTGTGTTTCCTCAGGTAATGGTGATCATGTTGTGTGTTTCCACTGTGGTGGAGGATTGCAAGAATGGAAGGAAAATGAAGATCCATGGGATCAACATGCCAAATGGTTTCCTGGGTAAGATATTTTTACTGTTTTCTTGGTGGCTTTCTGAATGTTATTTACAGTATATTGCATTGTAGTGACTGAGCATACTAATAAAGGTTTCAGAATGTTGATTATGGCTTAGCATTGTTTAGATTTATGAAAATTATTTTGTGTTGTCTTATATGTAGGCATCATGGAAGGGAAGATTTCTCTGTCTGGCCTTAACTGGTGTCTCAGCCAGAAGAATTGTGTAGTTTTGTGAATATGTATCTGATTTTTATTTTCTCATTATCCAAGTGCTGTTGTTATAATGGTTATTTTAATATCTTTATACTTGTCAGAATTTGTAACTTTTATCAGGATACAAAATGCCTAAACTTCTGTCAGGGTGCAAACCAACCTGAAGAAGTCAGTAGTGGCATGGAATTCAAAACATAGTTCCGTATAATTTTAAAGGACTGAGGATGCCAGACCCAGGAGCACTTTTTAGAAAGACTGACAATGTTGTCTTAAATCTGTTTTGAGGAAATCAGTAGTTCTTACAGAGGGACAGAAGCTGTCCCAATAAAAAGACTCAGTTACTTGTATAACATTTATAAAATCAATGTGTTTCATGCGTTTACTGCCAAATTTCTCATCTGTGGTGAAAGGCTCTCTGAAAGTTTGGTATTAGTATTTATGCACAAGCAGCTTTTAATTATTAGCCTCTGCCACTTGAAAGAGATATCATTCCAAGTTTTTGGCTTGGTGCAGCGAATGCTACATTTCATTTCTCTTTATGTGAATTTGATTTTGGTTTAGGTTGATTAAATTATGCCAGATTTGATTACTTGCTCTGAGATCATCAACAGTCTTATTTGGGGTTTTTTTGGCATGTCAGCCTCAGTGGCAGTGTCAGTCTCACAGCTGCTGTGTCCCTGAAGNATCTGTGGTGAAAGGCTCTCTGAAAGTTTGGTATTAGTATTTATGCACAAGCAGCTTTTAATTATTAGCCTCTGCCACTTGAAAGAGATATCATTCCAAGTTTTTGGCTTGGTGCAGCGAATGCTACATTTCATTTCTCTTTATGTGAATTTGATTTTGGTTTAGGTTGATTAAATTATGCCAGATTTGATTACTTGCTCTGAGATCATCAACAGTCTTATTTGGGGTTTTTTTGGCATGTCAGCCTCAGTGGCAGTGACAGTCTCACAGCTGCTGTGTCCCTGAAGGTGAGGTCACTGCTGGAGCTGGAGAACTATTGTCAAGGAGTTATAGCATTCCCTAAATCTTCTGGTAGGCAAGAGCTCTGCCCAGCGGCCAAGGCTGTCTGGAAAATAGTGAAAGCAAGCATGTAAGGCACTTGTCTGACCAGTGATTGCATTGATTGCAAAAGACCAGAAGAACCAGCATTTTAACAGTTTGTTTTCCATGGGAAAACAGAATTACAGAAGCTTAGTCATTCTTTTTTAAACCTATGGCACGAGCTGTCATGGACAACAATTCTTTAGCTTTGTTTCACCAAAAAAGTGAGAAAGATAAGTACTGCTTAAGTGATTATGGTATTTCTAGAAATGTTTCAACGACATCACAGATGTTGACTAAGCATTAGAGATTTTAAGCAAGCATTCTCTATGATGTAGGAAATTTATCAAAGCTTGTAAAGTTATGTAATCAATTTTTGCTGCTTATGTAGTTTGAGTAAAACTAAATACTTTCATTTTTAGGTGCAGATTTTTGAGCAAGGAAAAGGGGATAGAATTTATAAATAATGTTCACTTAAGAGACAGATGTAGTGATTCAACAGTAAGTGCCTTGTTTATTAATCATTTTGTTAAAATAGAAAAAATCTTAACATGATTTTCATATGAAGTTACTCTTCTTAGGTGTCTGTCATTTAATCCTCCTGCTGCTTCTTTCATTGGCAGAAAGTGAAAGACATCAAAATATGTTTTGGTTCTGTCAATCAGAGCTTACAGATCTCCCAGTTCTCTGTAGCTGGGCCATGGATCACAGCCAGGGTACCTTGTAAATGTTGTGTATTGGGTACTGAACAAATGCCATTGGTTTTATAGCCTGGGAATCTAAGGCTTATAATGAATAAAAGTAGATAAGTTTTCTTATTGGTGGAGCATTGTTAGACTTCTTTAATTTCTCTAAAATGTAAAACTAAAACGTATTTTAGAACTCTTCTATAAACTAAGAATCATGTACATATGATTATTGGGAAGATGGGTTAAAATTAAAATTTCAAAAGGTATGAAAAATAAAACAAAATGCTGATCATTTTACAGTTCTTCAGAGGCAGATTTAATATGTTTAGTCAGTAAAGTAAACAAGATCAAATAACTATTTTCTGGTTTTTAAGTGTATAGGTTTCCTTCTACCTTCTCCAGAATTGTAATTTTGTCTGTTTATATTTCACTTTCAGACAGAAGCTGCTGAAAGGACAATGCTTCCTAAAGGTATCTAACTCTCCCTATTTTACAATATCCATATTTGAATAGTGAAGGAAATGTTTAAACTTAAAAATAAGCCTGTTACATTTTTAAATAAAGCATGACAGGTAAATTGTTGGATGATACTCTTCTATTGCTTCTAAAGAACTGCAGAGTGAATTTTATTTCTCTTCGGGGAAATATAAACATGGTTTGGTAAATATTATGAAGTAGAGATTGTTGAACCATGGAAGAAGATCCAGTCTTGTAGCTAGTGAGTGTGTGTCAGCTATTGGATTAGTAGTGCATGGATGTTAGAGAACACTGAACTGAAACAATCCTTCCTGGCCTGTTAAATGGCAAGGACTGGGAAGCTGAGAAAGCTGAAGTATTTGTTATGTGTTCCAGTATTACACATTCCTGCAATGCTCTTCACAAATACCGAGCAATAAACAAGAGAGTTAAGGGGGTAGTAGGAAGGAACTCAAGCAGCTTCATTCCAGGGAATGAGAGCTGTTGCTGGTAAGAGTGGTTACATAAAACCTATCTTGGAAATCTCTCACACACTGCTCATTCAGGAGAGTGAAAATTAGGTTAAAAAATTTTGGTCTTTGAACAATTTTGATAGGTAAGAGGAAGGGGGAAGTCTAATATACTGAAAAATGGTTTCCCAAAGTAGTAACGAAAGACCATTGTGCCTTGGAATTTTGGATGAATTTCAGTTAACGTTCAGTTACAGAATTTGTGATGTTAGTTCTATGAGACATGTTTAAGTTGAAGTATTTGATTCAAACAACAAATCTAGGAGGATTTCTGTAGTATAAATAGATGAAGGAAAACTGGAAAAGCTAGGATAAAATAAAACTCCATCCTGCAGTTTTGGGTATTTTGACAATGCAGTTTTTACAACTAACAAAATTCTCAAATTAGAAATATGGTTCCTTTGGCCACGTATTTGCAAAGGTGTCTTAGAGTACTGTAGTGAATACTGTCCAGTAATCAGATTCATCCTTGTTAAATTGTTTTTGTTTTGTTTTTTTTTAATTTCTTGTTTTAGATGATCTCTTACAGAATCCTTTGGTACAAAGTGCCATAGCCATGGGTTTCAGTTTGTCTGAGATTAGGAACACCATGGAAAAGAGATTGCAGATGACTGGAGAAAGTCACACATCTGTTGAGGATCTGGTAGCAGACTTAAGTGCTCAGAAAGAAAATACAAGGGAAGAAGAACCAAATGAAATCCCAGTTGAGCAAGATGAGCTTATTCAATTACAAAACCTCTGTGTGTACTTTCATATCAGCTCTTCAGTCTGTGAAATATTTTTTATTATTATCTGTTTATTCTACCCTCTGATCCCAGCCTTACCTAAGGTGAAGTTACAGTATTGTAACTTAAAATTCAGAAGATTTTTGTTTGGACATTCAAAAAACTGATTGAGGAGGGTGTTAAAATATTTGAGGGTAGCAGCATTTATAAGTATCATCTATAAAATAAGTAGTATTAGTACCTCAGAAGTGTGTAATATTGAGCCCAGTGTGCTTCTGGGAAAGGTTATACATATTTATGAAAAGGCCAAAATTGTTGTGACAACTACATTTAAAAACAAAAGCAAGAATAACTATAAGAATATAGTTATAAGAATAACTGTAGATGTGGGGATTCTGGTAGCAAAATGAAGTGGACACAATGATACAATCTCATATTCAGTGTATTCAATATGAAAAAGTCATAGTAAAGGGTTATTTATTTTTCAGTATAAAATTTTGCTTGGGATAGAAGCATTTTCCTTCTTGGCCAGTAAGAAAATTTGTACTTCTAAAAGGTGTTTCTTGTCAGTTGTTTGTGTTCCAGCTTTGCTGGGACATGCAAGTCATGCTCAGAAAGCCCTTGTGGTGCACTCTGCAAACAGACCAAACCCAGGAGTTCTCCTTCAGGAGACCTGTCACTTAAGACAAGCATGTGTGTGGTGTGGTCACTCCTTTTAATAGGAGTTTTTAATGGACATTGTAGGGGAAAGAACCTGCAGTGCAGCTGGACAGTATTTGGTGGTTTGGCTGTGCAGGGCTTTCCCCAAGTGGCAGGGGAAGGTGTCTGAATTTTGCATTTTCACATGGAGCATACTGGAATAATAAAGAGCTCATATACAATGCAAAATCAATTCTTTCTGTATTACAGATTTTGAAACAATTTGAAGTATGGGCATTTTGAAAACAGAGGCAGGGAAGGAAATCATGTCTTCATTCTTGTCCTTGGAGAAACTCTGAAAAAAAAAATCCAAATTACTTAACCAGCACAAACAAGCCTTTCTTTCACCACCTGTGTTTTGGGAAAGTTATCCATGGGGGGATTTCAAAAGATTGTTTTCTGATTGAAATATGCATTTCCTAAATTCTATAGATATTTCAAGCTCTTACAAATGTGGATTGCAAGCAGGGAGTTCAGCTTTGTCCTAAGAGCTGTAATGAGACAAAAAAAGAGGATTCCATGCTGCAACTAGGATTCCTCTCTCTCATAATTTTTTGGGGTTTTTTAAGGGTGTGACCTTTAAATCATATGAAGAAAACCTTGTCCTTGTGTGTAAAGAGAAAAAAACCCTATGGGAGTCAATGGTAATAAGTATGTTAACTTCTTTTTATGTGTTTCTTTTCCTCAGACCTCAGTACTGAAGAGAAGTTAAGACGCTTGCAGGAGGAAAAGCTTTGTAAAATCTGTATGGCTAAAGATGTGTCAGTTGTCTTCATTCCCTGTGGTCACCTAGTTGCCTGTAAGGAATGTGCTCAAGTACTTAACGAATGCCCTCTGTGTCGCACAGATATTATGAAAAAACAGGAAATTTTTATGTATTAGTGAAATACACAGCACTATGGATGCAAAAATTTCCTGCTTTATTGCTTAAATATGTGCAATGTAATGTTAAAAATGCAGTTAATTCCAGTATGTAACCATATGGCAGTATTTAGATTTTTCTGCTGTCAAACTACATGTTTTAACACTTTTCAAATTGTTTTCCTTAAGTGATTTTTTTTGTATGTAAAAAGCAATATTAAAAGACAAATATGTATATTTTTTAACTTCACTTAATAGAGCTGATTTGGGAAAGCCCAAATGATGCAAACCTTTATTTATGTCATCATTCCTTTGCTTCACTTTGGTAGGACTCTGTATGACTGCAATTTATGCAAATACAGTTGTATAAAGAGCCTGTCCCCTGTATAAAATTTGTAAGTAAATTAAGTTAAAATATTGCTGTATACATGTATATTATAGCTGAGATTTTAACTACTTAAAAGTATCATGTAAGATTGAAAATATTATTTCTGTAACTTTGTGACATAATTCAGAGAAAACACATGAACCTGCTGCTGCAATACTTCACTTTGTGTTTACTTCTGCTGCTTTGTCAGTTTGTTTTAATATGTCTCTCTATTTTTTCTGGTTTATATGTATAAATTGGCTTCAGTAAACTGAAGTTTTAGCCATCTTTTTTTCACAAAGATCCATCTGTATAAAAAGTGTACATTAATTTCATTCATTTTTGAGAACTCAACAGAAATGCAGATTTTATGCACCTTGTGCCCTTCATGAGAGGAATGGGCTCATTTTAAACTTTCAAGTTAAGGATTATTCTAAAGAGAGTCACCTTAAAATACTGAAACTTTTTTGTACTGGACTGATCCTCCATTTCCAGTTTAAAAAGTATCACAGTTTGTATCGAAGTATAGCTGGTTTATGATCATTCTTCTTAATTATGTAACTTTCTTATTTTGTGGAGTACTAATAACTTCTGTGTATATATATTTTTATCTTTGAGTTCTACATACTGAGATTTAGAACATAGAATGTGCAGAATATAGTTTTTCTGATATTAAAAGTTTTAAATCAAATTTAATATCTACCTTTTCTATTTTTTTAAATCTGTGCTGTGAAATGTAATGAATATTTAAAATAAAGTGCAAGCTAGTTGTTACGTGTTCAGTTTGATTCTCACATGCAAAAAAAATATAACAGAAGCCTGCTTTCTGTTGTTTTTTGTTTTAGAACTCAACTGTTACTAATTTAACCAGTGTTATAAGGGATAGAAAATATATTTTAATTGGAGAGGAAATAAAATCTATTGTTTGCATAAAGGTGGGTAATTATTAATCTAAAATACATTAATTTTGCTGTTTTTTTATGATAGAATTTTGTCTTAGGAATAGATGAAGTCTAGAAATTTTCCAAGAATTCAGCACAGATGTTTTATTTTGCCTTTTTGTGCTTTTGTGAAGAGGCAATTCATGCATATACTGGGGTTTTTCAGGACAGGTATGGACTGGCAGTTCTGGCAGCCTTCTTCCTAGCACCCATTTGTACTTGCAGGGAGGGTTCTCTCCTTTCCTTGAGAAGTTGAAGGGGGTTGTTAGTCCCTGAGCTGGTGGATCTTGCCTGAAATAGCTTGCTCAGTTCAGGTTGCAAACAGTGTTATGCTGACTTGCTTAAGCAGATGGCTGGTTACCTAACCTTGACCTGAGTCATGTGAGAGGCTGTTGGGATCAGCTGCATCCAACTTAGAGGCTGCAGGACTTGGCTGCAGCTCAAAAATGTCTTGTCTGGGAAAGAGATTGACCAAATTTTACTTAAACTGTTACAAAATTAAATCCTAGTAAGGAGATAAATACAGTATGTAAGCTGTCTGGAAAAGCTGGGAAGTAGTTGATAAATAGTACCTTCTAAACTGAAATGGAGAGCGAACACATTGTCCAAGGAATTTGGAAGCAGAGTATAAATGCTTCACATTGAAGCTTGGTAATTTTAAAAGGTATACTGCTATATCTTTATATACATATTCCTTACTGCAACTTTTAAATTAATATTATAAAAGGTATATCTATATTTTAATCACTTAAGGACATTAGAGGGTTAAAAGGCTGTTGGTGAGATGACAAAACAACTGCTGCGTAGGTTTAAGGTTTTTTAAAAAATGATATAATCAGAGTTCTATTCAGACTAAATGTGAAAAAATAATTAGCATAGTCATCAAAATGTGACAGCTTGAGTTATGAAGATTTTTTTTTCTCAGATTACTTTGATATTCAGTATCTTAAAGAAACAGAAGAAATTCCATGGCCACTGATACTGAGCTGAGTGTTTCAAGAGATAGAAATGAAGGATTCAAATAAATGGAGTGGAAGCACAGGGGCCCTGAAAAGGAAGTTAGCAGCTGGACAAAGATGCCCTGGGAGTTGCTTTTAATAAGACTTACCTGGGAGCTGTGCACTACATGCAAGGATCAGTGCTCGGTAACTTTCTTCTAGTGGCTTCTGGGTGAAATCTTTTTTCCATTTTATTTGTAGCAGCAGAACTATTTGCTGTTCTGGATATGTGGGAGATTTACAAGGGTTCTCAATAACACTTCCTGGAAGTGTGGTGTTTGGGAAGCAGGGAGAGTGCCTGCTGCATTTAGAAACAGAAGGCTGAAGCAAGGAAAACCCAGAGAGCCAAGGTTTTTGTTACACATGTAGTTTTTTCTCACTGCCTTGAAACATAATGCTGACTTACTCAGCTCTTTGCTGCAGCTCCTCTCTCCACAGATACATAGCTGTCTGGACTTTTTTTTATTTGCTTTGAGGCTTGAGCCAAAGCTCATAGCACAATAAAACGTTTTTAAATTATTATAGCTTGGGTTTTGGTGGTTGGTGTTTTTTTTTTGTTTTGAGGCTGTTTGTTTTTGTTTTTAGTTTGGGTGGTTTTTGTTGTGTTTTTGGTTTTGTTTTTTTTTTTTTTAAATTAGAATATTTGAACATTTCTTCTAACATTGCGTGCTTAGTTTTGACCACAGTGCCCCCATGTTTATTTTTGTGCAGTCTGAAACTACAGGACAAGTTTTCAAAGCGTTGTTAACCCAGGGGTTTAAAGTTACCTTTTATGTTTGTTTTTATTAAAATTAACAAAAATTTAAATACAGTGGGTGGAATTGAGTTATAACTGGGCGGGAGGTTAACGCAGGCACTTGATTACCGTGTTCATGAGAAACATCAGGCTGAAGGGTGGTACAGGAGGATGGAACCTTACAGGGGGCAGTGACATTTGCTGCCACAGTATTCACTATGTGGAAGAGAGTCTGCTCTGCCTCTCAAGGTGTGCGAGTTCAAGCATATGATGTGTAGGCCCTACCTGAGGGGAAGGTTGGCTCTTCATAGAGCACAGGAGGAGCTGGAGATTTTTCTGCCTTTTGCAGAGGTTTTGTGCAGCAGTGAGTGTGTGAACAGAGAGCTGTTACACTGTTCTTTGTTACCATTGGCAAAGAGGGGGCTAGAGAAGCACTTCCACTGCTGCCCCCGAGGCTTTTCTGTGCCAGTTTTGTGCAGAGCAGCTGGATTTGCCCCAGCTCCTGAACTTGGCTCATGAAGGGGGCTGGTCCTCTTCTCCATAGGGTCAGATGGGAAGAGCCAGTGTAGCAACATCACCTTAATTCCTCATGGAACTGAAGTATGAGGGAATACTCTTACCATTTTTTGTGTGGTTACCTGTTTAAGGTTTTACTGAGTAGCTTGAAAACTTGATCAAGAAAACGCTTCCTTCCCTGTGCCCCTGCCATGGCTTCAGACTGACTGGGGTTGTTGAAAGTCCCTTCCCATCTTTGCCAATGCCACTGTGTCACATCACTTCAAGAGATCTCCCAATGCTGCTGTACAGCAATTAGTGTGCTGTAATTATAGTGTGGCTTTCTGTGAGGAGGCAAATGACCTGTGGTAACAAACAACCTGTGCTGAAATTAAGATTTTATCTTTAATTTTTTCTTAACCAAGAATTCCTATTAAGCAATACTGACATCAACATTACAGTCAAACTACGAGCATTAACTCAGAGAACAACATGGCTAACTTATAAAAAAACTTTGTTTTTACCAGGACAGGAAAGAATACAGTATATACTCAGTTATAAATTGCTTGGAGAAACAAAACCCTAGGGAAAATCTAGGGAAAAATTATATTAATTATATTGTGAGTATATAATATTTCAAGGCCAGTAAAAACGACTTGGTTACTTTTGGATAATTATTAATTTAAAGTTTTATAGCCTGCATAGCTATTGATGTGGGATGAGATAAATTGGAAATGCATTGAAGAGGTATTTGAATTAGGGTTTTGCTCTCAGATTGAAAAATGGTGTGTGCTTACTATCAAAAAATGAAAAACACATTTACAGAGTCCCACTGTGAAAATATCTAGAAGAATCATTACAATAATTGCTGAAAATCCAGGTTTAGTATAAATGTGCATGGTCACCTGCAAATTTTGGAGAGTGAATTAATCTAACTTTCAGAGATTAACAAGACAGCACTTAAATAAATTTATGTTACATCTTTTTGATCTTGTGAAGCTAGATCTTGCTGTAAAACTCTTTGACATAATTTCTCTTATGTAACTTAATTTTGCAGCATGTGATGAGAGTCATCACTTAATCCAAATAGTAAATCTTCTGAATACAAGCTTTTCAAAATTGGATGTCAAGCCACAGTCATCTCTTCCTTTTAACTCCTGTGTAAGAGAGAGGGGCTCCTGAGTTCAGGATCGATTTTACCTCCCTGTCCTGCATAAGTGACCCATGTGATGCTATTGGAGTCAGTATGGGAGCTCTGTCAGTAGGGTACAAGCCACCAGAAAAATAACTGTTGCTTCAAATGGGTGTTTTGCAGAATAGATATACCAAAAATAACAAAAATTTTACTCCTATCTCTGCATCACAAGTTAGCACTTTTATAACTTTGATAACAGTTGCTTTGTAAAGGCTTAATTGGCAATTGCAAGTTTATTTTAGGAAGATCCATATTCCAGCTTGGAAACTTCACCCCTGTTGGAACCAGAGGTACAGGGAATGGAGATACGAGTATGCCCCGGGCAAGTGGGGTTGGAATCACTGTCCTCAGCATTTATGGTGAGTGTCCCAGGTGTGCCTGTTGTCACAGAGGAGGAAACACTTCAGTCACAGCTGCTGGCACTGAGGCTTTGCAGGACTGCAACTATCACACTAAAGGAAGTTACACCTAAAAGAAGTATTTTTATCTTAACGGTTTTGAACATCTGTGCAAGCTACCAAGATGTCATAAACTGTTGTATTCCTTGCTATTTGTTATGCATTGTGCCACTTACAAAACCCCTTAATCACAGCTAATGACAAGATCACACTTGGCTTTGCGTCCACCTCCCACTGAGTCAGAATTGAGGAAGTAGAAATGGCCTTGAGCCTCAGACACAACTGGCAGTAGAGGAGACTTATAAGAAACACAGTCTGAAAGAAACCTTGAAGTTGGTTGATGGTAAAAGCTAAACCAAAGGAAACTGTGTTAGGGACACAGATACAGGATCTTGAGAATGTTGTAGGTCACCCTCAGTTAACCATACAGGGTTATTATCTGAAAGAGTAATCTGTTCCTTGACCTTATCTGTCAGTAACAACCCCCCATTGCCTATACTTCTTTAACCTTCTAAATTCCAGCCTCAGTAGTTTGTGGGGAAAAGACTCATCCACTGTCATCATCCAAACCTTGTGTTTGCCTGCACACACAGAGGAGAGCTGTCTCGCTTATTTGATGGAGGATTTCCTTCAAAGCTTAAACATAACTATATTTGACTTTGTTATTTGTAATTATTTTGCTCTATGATCTTGGGCAGAGGTTGAGCTGAATAATGATGTTTCTGTCTCAGTTCCACTCTAACTTCACCTAACCACAAGCCAGACTCCTTCCTCTCCTTTTCAGGCAACCCTTGGCTCCATGTCAGTCTCAGGAGGGCTGGAGCCCCAGGAAATCCGACCAGCTGAGAACTGCTTTCTGTTCCTGATGGGTGAGGCACCTACATATCTAGAGTATGATGTAGTTTCACTGGTTTTTAGCTGTTGCTCAGCTAAAGCTGCTTCCCCTGCTCAGTACTAGTTGTTTGGCCTGCTTGACCTTATTTCAGTTCTTGGCAGCTTCTCACCCCAGCCCTTTTTCTGTCACACAGGCTGTTCTTTGCTGCCTTTAACCATGCCCTGCCACTTACCCAGCTTACCCAGTTTGAAACATGTTTCTCTGGTTCCTGTGCTTCCTCCTCAGACTTTGTCACTAATTCTGTCATAGTGCCTGACTCATGATCCCTCTGCCTGGACTACAGGACACCAATATGTCTTGTCTGTGTCTTCTAAAACTTCTGTACATCTGGAAGCTGGAGGAGATTGTGTCCTGGGTCCAAGAGAGGTGGCCTGAATGGTAACGCTTCCTTGCTCCTGTATTTAGGGTGAGGTGATGCCTCAAGTGAAAGTGACTCCTCCTGACTGACGCCAGAGAAAGGCTTTATTTCCTACCAAAACTTGGTGTGGCCTTTACACAGTTTGGTGATAGAACTTTAAAACATGACTAAGGGATTGTTATCTCAAAGAACAAGACATAGCAAGAGCACCTCACCCAAACAAGGGAATGAGCACAGGGCTTTGGGTAATGAGTGGCACAGAGGACTGAATAAAGCTGCTGATAATGCAATTAGCAGGAAGGCATCTGTGGCTTACTGGGGTTCTGTTAACTTCTAGAGCTCATAATGAAGGGGAGTTAAAACTTCTTCCTAGTGGTACAGAACAAACTGATTCTGTGCTCCTTTGCAAGTCTGAGAATCAAAGAAAATTCAGACATGAGTTTGGTGTTCTGGAAAGACCTGGAGAGAAATAGGGGCACACAAGGGAGACTTATGTAAATGGCAAAAGGAGGAAATTATTCACAGAACAGAGAAAGGCCTAAGGAGCTACTGATCTGCAATATCTCCTGCAAATTATGGGAAAGTAACCCATTTTTTGGTTTTTACTTTTGTTTCTTATGTAATAGCTCATCTTCAAAAGGATTTAGAACAGATTTCCCTAGAGTGACTAAGCCAGTTTCAAAAACCTGGAAAAAAAAACCTGACTGCTTTTTCCCTCTATACCCAACTCAAGATAAAAAGATGGCTGTGGCTTATTCAATACAGGTCATCAAAGTTACCATCTCACCTTGGAAGGAATCCAGTATATAAATTCTGGTTTGTTTTCCAATTATCATAAGCAAAATATTTTAAAAATGAAAAAGTAAAGGATTGTGGATGTGATTTTTTTTGTTTGGTTTGGTTGCTTTTTTTTTTTTTAATAATAGAGAAGAGGAAACAGAATGACAGAGGGGGTTCCTAATCTGCTGCCCTCAAAGAAAAGGAAGCAGCACGAGCATGAATCTCCTGCTTGGAAGAATGAATCAGCCATCTGGCGGCTTGAGTTTATTCTGATCTTCTCTAGTGGTGAACCTCTAGCCATTAATTCAGCCATGGAATTGGTATCTGCCCTCTCCTTGCTCAGTTTCCTAACTGTGTGAGTGATCACAAAGCTCTCTTTGGATCAGACATAGTAAAAGTGCCTGTTGTAGAGTCTTTGTTAAATCCTCTCTGAATTGGGCTCAATATCAGAAATGGTGGACTTTGAAGTTCCTAAAGAGTAGCTTTTATGAAAAAGATGACATAGTCCTGTAGAACACTTTCTCCTAGTTTTCCACAGAATTTCTTTTCTATCAGATATAAATCCTTTCTAAGGAGGTCAGAATTTAAAATATCTCCACTTCCCTATCATGCTTCGATAGCACTTACTTTTCTTTTACATTTTTCATTGTATTGGAAAGGATGCTAGGGTGCTAAAACTATACAGAGGCTTCAGGATGTGTTTTGTTTTGTTGTCTTGGGTGTTTTTTTTCCCACGAAGTCTGAACAGATGGTAGAAGCCCATTCTGGAATTGTTAGCTTAAAAAGAAGTGCTGTGCTCACAGAGGAACTGCTTTTCATCTCGCCTTCCCTGTTGTACCAACTGGAAGACTCATTTCCAGAAGCAGGATCAGTTCATGAGGAAAATGCAGAAGTTATGCTCTTCAGAAAGCCAGTTTGGTCCCTGTGAAGGTGAGGAATCCTCCCAGGGCACAACAGATTTAAGAAATTCCCATCTTTTGATCACTGGAGCAGAGCAGAAACATTCCCAGCCTCACAGAAGCTCACGGCACCTTCAGTTGTACTGACTGAATTGCTCTCTACTTGTACTCTAAACAGAGCCTAAGAAATCCTCTGGTTTGAGGTGGGGAAAGTTAAACCAGTCCCTTAGAAAACAAATGTCCCTCCCTCCTTCTCTGATGAGGCAACAGTTTTGCTAAGACAGCAGGCAGGCCAACAGCTGAATGCAACAACTGGGAGGGAGGAAATGAACTGGGGAGTGCAAAATCCTCTTAGGCAGACTCGGAGAGCAGGGCTTTGTAGTATGTCTGTGCACCTGGACTCACGTCTCCGGAGTGCTTCCATGTCTTGTCACAAGTTTAAAAATGCAGATTCTGTCGTGTGAGTCAGGACACCCAGGAGTGTTATGGATCTGGGCTTCCAAGGCCTGAGTCAGCTTTGGAAATGGATTGAACTCTGCCATGCTATTGTCAGCACTTGCACACTAATTCCTTCAGAAACACACCTTAAAAACTCTGTCACGTTTTCTTCTGTTAAACATATTTGCCTAAAAACTCTCAGCTGTGAGCTCAAGGGTGAACTACCCCAATTTTGGAATAGACCAGCAGTATCTGACACACTGCTGTACATGGATTTCATGCACAGCTGACTGGAGCTGCCTTGCTGGTGTGCTCCTGCCAGCTCCCACAGTAAACTGCTGTAATCTTGCAAAGTTTTGGGTTGAAGTTGTAATATGAGTTAGCCCTATTGTCTCTCAAGCAGAAGGCACATTACTGGAATTCTGTACACAGGTAAAATGTTGTAGTTTATTTTCATGGAAAAGTTGTCTGGCAGCTGCCAGAAGTTGACTTTGTATGAGGAAGGCACAAATGGATGGAGCTCCTTTCCATCTAAGTGCCATTTTACAACTGTATATATCAAGTTAAAAGCTTACTTGAGGGTTTATTGTTTGGGGTTTTTTTTATGCACAATTCTTCTACAGTTTCCAGACAGACATTATCAGATACACATTAAAGAGCAGCAGCAGCACCTGTAGCTGTAACTGAAACCATGAACATAGTTGTATGACTGGGCATTCAGGAGACTATTTTAAAGTGTTTTCTATAAGGGAGTGTTTCTGCTTATTTTTTTTCCCTCAGAACCTTGACAGGGGGTGCAAAAGCATTCTGAAATATGAATTGAAGCTATGTATTTTTGGAAGCTTCTCATGTATCAACTGACAGTTCGTATCTAGAATTGTTAGACGACATCAGTTTATGTTGGTCTTTTTTAAATTTTAAACGTTCCTTATCTGATCATAGTTGCCATTGTAAGCATTATTTGCTCTGCGGATGTTTCATCTTAGTTTTGAAAAGACTAGAACTGGTGGATAGGCAGGTGAGCAGAGTTAAGTCAGCTTAGTGCCTGCTTAGTTATGTTAAAGCTCTCCCCAAAATTAAAAGTAGATAAACACAAGAGGGTGATTAGAGACTAATTACCAGGACAAAACTATTATTGTGCTGACTGATCTTAAATATAAGCTTACGTGCGACTATTCAGCATGAGTAATGTGCTTAGTATTACACAGTACAGTGAAAAAACCCATGTGTCACAAACTGTGGATCTGGTTACTTTAAGAATTCTGTACTGATTGTATGGATTGTTTCGGGTTCCTATGAATCTTCACGCAGGGAAAAAAAAAAGGAATCGCACCCAGAGCCTAAGAGCAAAGCCTCATTTAATCCGGGAGCACACTCGGTGACGGACAGAAAATGAGCACGTTTTAGGAGAGCATTCCCAACACACGAGCCGCCCCCGGTGCCAGCAGACACGGCCCGTGTGCCCTGCAGTTCCCAGGATAAGGCGCCCCGCATCCATGCGGGCAATCCCGCACCGCTCCGTCGCACACGGCTGTGCTTCCTGTCGCCAAAACGCGGGGACACGGAGCGGCCCGGCGGTGCCTGGCTCTGCTGCGAGCCAGTGGTCAGTGGATCCCTCTGGAACGGCCGAGCTTCGCCTCGGCCGGGTAATTATTTCCAAATTACTCCAGTGTCGCAAGGGCCACGGGCCCGGACCTGCGTGGAGCCACGCACGTCCCACGGCTCCCCCCGAGTCCCAGCGCTCGCCCCCTTCCAG